>CM070820.1:23682334-23712878 GCA_036326025.1 Chrosomus eos | reverse complement strand
ATCTATGTTGTTGCCATAATTGATCAAATTTACTTGCTTTTATTATATTTATTATTATTATTTTCAGGCATCCGCCCCTTTCCATAAATCCACAAGCATTTTCCAAGGGCAAAAGAAGGTTTATAATACTCTTCTTCTGGCGACCTTTGATCACTCTGACTGTGCCAATACCAGAACCTTCCTGGCAGTGACCTTCCCATGGCACCTTTACAATGGCAGCAGATGCATCCTGGTCCATGTGAGCCGCGGCCGCGTCAATCTCCACGTGAACGTCAAACAGGCTGAGGCCATTTCTCTGCACCGGGCAAATGCCCCCACTTGTGCAGACACAAAAATGCCAACCTGCATTGAACAGCGCACTCTGTGTCCGGCTTAGCCCGACTCGTGTCTCTTCCCTGAAGAGAAATGCAGTGCCTGCAGTTCAGCAATATGGAGTTAAAATAAGGACAAATGTATAAAGTAATCTTTAATCTTTAAAGTAAGATGAATGTTTGTCTTCTAATCCTCCTGTGAAGTTATACAGTGATATAAATGACCCACTGGGTTTTGGGGCTCTTTTTTAAGCCCATTTTTATTCTCTAGAGGAATAAGCTAAAATAGGAATAAATACCCAGGGGATTCATACAGGCTCTGCCAGAGAATCCCTTACACTTAATTACATCAGTGTTCCTTCACTATCTTCTTGTTCAAGCTGAGGTCTCTAATCGACTGAGGACTTGAGCAAACAAGACTAGAGATATACAAAGCAGTCTTCCCTTCAAAGCTGCGTGCAACACTGTATGTCAGCATTCAATTAATATAGTTGAACTTTTATAACCCTCAGAATGATTGAGATATTCTCTGAGATCAGGTTTATAATTTGAAACAACAGCTTCTTTCAGTGTTTCTTGGACTAGACTGATACAGTCCATTTATGTCATATGTGTGTGTACAAGAACACATTAATATTCAAATCAAATACAGTGTATACATTGTATTGAGTGGGACTCAATATTGCAAAAAATAAAATAAAATGGTATATCTATTCATATCTTTTATAACATAGAACCATCTTAATATAAAATTTTGGTGAATGAAAATTTTTGGTGAATGAAAAAAAAAAAATCCAAATCCAAAGACTTTTATTTTTTTAAACAACCGAGTCCACTAATGAACATAATATAACTTGAATAATAGCAGCACACACACACACACACACACACACACACACACACACACACACACACACACACACACACACACACACACACACACACACACACACACACACACACACACACACACACACACACACACACACACACACACACACACACACATATATATAATTTCCTTTTAACAATATACATTTTTTACTTTTTGTTTTTTATGCTCAAAACAATTTGTTGTTATGCTTTAAACAATGTAATGACATTAACAAATACCAAATAATACAAAAATATGGGTCTCAGGAGTATATAAAACATTTGAACAAAACATGTATAGTGACCGACGATGGCCACTAGATAGCGCTACATCGCAATTTATTTATATATCGACGTCCTCTTGCTCTGGTTATGACTGCAGATGATTATAACCCTTACTTTTGTTTTAAATTCTGTTAAAATCAAAATACATTTCTTACAACTGCTAGGTCCAGGAATTAAAAAGAACTGATGAACCGAAGTGTAGCTTTGCCTCATAAATAACGCATTTCTGGGGGAAAAAGTCCTTTGTACAATTTTGAAATCTGCAAACAGATCCCATAACTTGAGTGTAGGCCTTGAGAGTGTGTAACCTACTTGACTATATGACTATAACAATGAGAAATATGTTCAAAGCATTTATAAATCTTAGCTAATGTTACATTCAGTATTTACTAAAACATTTTTAAAAAAATCAGAAGTTCCCAGCCGGCATTTCAACGTTGATTCACCGTTGAAACAACGTCAGGTACCATGGTTGGATCAACGGTGAATTACCTATCGGTTTTGCAAAACGGATCAACGTTGATATTGTGACGTCGTTTCACCGCGGAAGAAACAACGTTGATTCACCGTTGAAATCGCGACGTCGTTTCACTCTTACCTTTCGGGTTATGGTCTACTGTCGACGTTAAATCACCTTTCTATTTTGCAAATTGAATCAACGTTATTTTAACCCTGTACCCGCGTAGCCTTCCTGTAATTGTGCTTAAATGTCAACACTGAAATGTAAACTTTGATTTTCGAGCATATTTAGTATTTTCAGCAAGTAATAAAACTTGATTTGCATGATTAAATTACATGATTTGCAATTGGACAGCATAAAAAAAAATCTAACAATTAGATGTTCATAAATCTGCAGTGCAGGGATGAGATGCTTCATTTTTTAAAGAAAAAGTTTATTAATTATACCAAATGGAAAAATAATTTTCTTAGAATTTAAATATACATCTATACTGTACATTTTACACTTTCACAATGTATTGAAAAAAATTCTCATTCAACAACAAAGCACTTTCTTAAGGGTTTAATTATATCAGAATGCAGAGGGAAAAAGCTTTTCATTCTAATTTCATACAAACTGCAATCATTCACACAATAGCCTATATATAAATAATTACAAATATGGTTTGAAAACTTTCTCAAGTCTGTTTGACCAAAAATACATAAACCGTAACACTGACAAACCATCAATGTTAAAATTGAGAAGGACATGATTTTCTCTCGACATAATTTTCTCTGGGTATTGTGAACATACTTTCAGAAGCCTAGACTCAAGACCAAAATACATATATTGACCACCACACAAATTCTGTGCATCAACATGGCAAGGTGTCCCCAAAAGTGTTCTGGCATCCTTATAAGCAGCCAATGTCCGCGTTTTCTCAGCACAGAAAGGAGCTCATCTACAGATGTCCATGTTGTTTTGTTCCGAACCGCCCATTTCGTCAAATCACTCCTTAAGTCACTGATTTCATCTGAAGAGGAGCCTGTTTCAGTGTCATCACTTTCACTGCTGTACTGCTGGTCATCCAGATCAAGATTCTCAAGATTACTGTCAGCAGTACTTCCTGCACAATCTTCTCTCAGAATTGATGGTTGCGCAAACACCAGCCTGGGCAGAAACAAAAGAATGATCCTCAGAGTCACTACTAGAAAGCGCCATTGCAAGCAATTCTGTATTTTGCCATCTTCATTTTTTTATGGTACGCCATCTATAAAAAAACATTTTTTTTTTAAAAAAGTATGAATTCCATATGCCATAACTAGAAAGTACAGGAGGACACTGATAAAACTATTTTGAAAATTGTCTAAAAATATATATAATATTTTGGGCTGATTAATCTTTCCCACAGTGGGAATGGGATTGTAAAAACCAGTCGATTAAAATTGAATTACTTCTAGTTTTGTTAAAGTCTGTGTAAAGTAAAATTTGAGAATTTGTGAATTGTAAACACATAAATGTTAGAAATGCATTGTTGAAACATGTTACAAAGACTGTGAACTACATAATACTTGATGGTGGAGTTATACTGTTAAACAGTTTTTCACCATTTTTTATGAGCAGGATTTATTGGGCAGCTGGATCAAAAATAATTAAAAGTTTAGTTAGAAAGCCAGATTCAGACATAGCCCGGCCTTTTGATTCAACAAAAAAATAATATGGATAATATAATGCTTTGAGTGACAGCATGAGCTCTGCTGGTTGCAGTAACAGTTAAAACAGATAAATAATGCAATTTTCATTGTCTTTGTAAAGGGATACTCCACCGTTTTTTCATATTTCCTTAACTAAGATGAGTTGATATACCTCTGTCGTCTCAGTGCGTGCGCTCAATCGCTCTGACGTGCGAGACACTTTGATTGCACTTAACTAGCCCAGTTCATTCAATACGGGCCAAGCAGAGAAGCGACCAAACACCTCCACGTTTTCCCTCGGCGCAGTAATATCATCACTCCGGAGAGGGAGAGGACTTTTCAAGCACTTGCTATGGTATTCTGCCATACAATATAGTTATCCATTTTACACGCTTAGAAAAGAGCAACGTTTTATTTTGGGTCACCGTTCTTGGTCGAGTTACACTACTCGAGTAACTGTATTTAAATAGGTAAAACGTGGAGGTGTTTGGTCGCTTGTCTGCTTGGCCCCTTTTGAATGAACTGGGCTAGTTAAGTGCGATCAAAGTGTCTCGCGCATCAGAGCGATTGAGTGCACGCACTGAGACAACAGAGGTATGCATCAACCCGTCTTAGTTAAGGGAATAACATAGTTTAATATGAAAAAACGGTGGAGTATCCCTTTAAGAAAATTATGCAAAATAGATGTGCATGGCCAGTGAAAAATAATTCCCAATGGACCCAATTAACAAACCTTATTTTGTAATTCCGACTAATAGCAGTTTCATGCTGTAAAATACAGGACTCACTGTGAGTTGGCTGGTTTCTCTTAGAAAACTCAGAGCACGAAGTCTCCCTCTTTGCTGGGCTCGAAGGTGGATGGCACGATGATGTACTCTCCGGCCGGCAGACGAAAGCGTGAGCTCTCCTCCCGCAGGTTGATGAAGAGCTCAGAGCGAGCGCTGGACACGTGACTGACGAAATCCCGCTTCAGGTGCATGGCCGACCTGCCCGTATACTGAGCGGAGAAACACACACAACATCAACTGAGAGTCGAAACTCTGAGGGTCAAAACTCTGAAATATCTCACATTCAAACAGCCTCTCATCGTACCTCATTTATTGACGCAAGGGAGCCACCGAGCACTGCCGCCACTGCTTAGGGAAGAAATAATACAAATTAAATAAATACACAAATAAAAAAACTTTGTACCTTTTATAGTTAGCAGAATAGATAGCAGAACATTACAATCTAAAATTGCTCTTTAAAGCATTAAAATCACAAAATTAAAAGTTAAAATAACTAAAGTAAAAGTACATTTTAGTTGCTATGAGACACACACATTAACTTACCGGTAGTGATTATGACTAATTTGCTTACAGTATTTTATTAGCAGTAACTAACCCTTTTACAGTGCAATTATAAAAATACATGTAGGTTTAAAATTCTACAAAAGGCACATACTCTGTGCAATGAGCCGCACTAGATGTAATGCAGACTTTTAAACATGAACAAAACTCGTCTGTTAATAATATGCTCAGAGTTTGTTACTCAGACGCAAAAAGTGTGCTGAATGAAATAAAACGGTACTAGCCAAAACCACCACACAGTTGCTTTAAGTGTGAGTTAGATGTATACTAATTTTTATTAGACAATGACACGATTATAGCCTATAAATCAGGATTTGAGTATAGTAAGAGAGGTTAACACAATGTATCCTGGTTAACACAATGTATCCTTTATTAATGGGTCGTGTTTAATATTTATACTTGTTTTATGTATCACAACAGAAAATATAATGTCATCATAAATATGTAAATAATGGTGTGACGTCACATGCCATATATATATATGAAGAGTTCAGATGCAGAAGCCTCTAAATGCCAATTGTAATTTTCTTGTACAATTTGTATTTTTATCAGTGTAGGTTCAGTTATTTCAATTTAAATAGCAATAAATAAGTTATTTTCTACCACTGCCTCTGATGTCTCTATAATTGTTAAAGATAAATCTGACGATATCATGTTATGAAAACATCGGCCAACATTAGTCTAATTAAACTATTAATTGCTCAGACAACTTGCAAAACAGTAAAACTAACATGAAAAAGAATCGTGATAATATTGTGAATCATATTTAAAAAATGTAATAAAATAAACTCGATTGGATATTGTTTTCCATATCGCCCATCTCTTTCATTCTTTCCCTTGGCCATTCTCGCTTCCAATCTCGCGATATTACCGTGAATGGACAGTAATGACGACGACTGTTAAACGGAAAATGTATAGCTTATCGAACCTTACACTTTTGTTTCCTGATGTTTTTTTTATCTGTGTACACACTTATGTCTTCTCCCTGAAAATCGACCTAGCTACCGCAAAAGCACAAAACGACACTGAAGCGGCACGAGTACGTAGGCCTAATCGACATCTGTAAAAGTAACTTAGGCCTCCGCGACACAAATGTGGAAAAGCATTTCCTGAATATCGAGTTAGGAAATTCATTCAACAAACTTCATTTACAATTTTCCAAGCACTGACATGCATTTAACTCATGACCTTGCGTATATTTGTGAAATCAGACTTACCTTTTGGGTCCAGCGCCCTCGCAGACCTTCTGTTTCGTGCTCTTCTCTTGGCCAGTCTCGCGATCAGAAAGACGGTCAGGATAACGGTCATATTTTCAAAATAAAATAAGCGCGCACAGTTTCATTGGCCAGTTTAATGAATGACAGACAGATTAACCAATCATGATCAAAGCAAATAAGGTTATAACCAATAGGAATTGTTTCAGTGTGGTAAAGCAGCGCAATATGTTTTTAAATATTTATATATCAGAAGGTTCATGACAAAAATATAAAATTATAATAAATAATAACAATGATCTTAATAATAATTTAAAAGGGAGAAATTATTTATTCTGTACATACATTAATTGATTCAACATAGATCTTGAAAAAAAAATCAAAGTTGATTTATAAGTGTTTTTTTAAACCTTTTTCAACCATTTAGCATTAAACATTATTTCACCGTAGTTTCAACATTGAAAGAACAACTGACATTATTTCAACCATATTTCAACGTTGAAGGTTGGTCATGTACTGGATGGTTTTCAACCATTTAGCATTAAACGTTGTATCAACGTTGTTTCAACGTTGAAACAACAACTGACATTATTTCAACCATATTTCAACGTTGAAGGTCGGTCGTGTGCCGGCTGGGTTGTATCTGTTAAAGCAGCGCAGTCTCATCCCAAGAAGTCTGACGTCTTGGGACGTCTTTTGACCATACGTCAATATCCGCCTTTTTAGGGTACCCTTAAACGTCGGTTAGATGACGTTATCGGATCCTAACTCTACCCCAGACCTAAACCTACCCCTAAACCTACCCCGTCACCTACTGACGTTAAAGGTAAAGCGTCAGTTGTATGACGTCCCAGGATCGTCATTTACCGACGTTTAAGGGTACCCTAAAAAGGCGGATATTGATGTATGGTCAAAAGACGTCCCAAGACGTCAGTTATATGACTTCTTGGGATGAGACTGTGTTAGTTAAAGTGATAGTTCACCCAAAAATCATCATTTACTCACCATGTCGTTCCAAACCTGTATGAGTTTCTTTCTTCTTTTAAACACAAAAGAAGATATTTTAAAGAATGTAGGTAACCAGACAGTTGACATTAATAAGACAGTCCCGCTGACTTCCATAGTATTTTTTTCCTACTATGGAAGTCAATGGGTGCTGTCAACTCAACTGTCTGTTACTAACAACTGGGGTCAATGATGACTCCATTTGAGGCTAATTTACAGGTCAGGGACAGTTTTCAAAGAAGATTTTTTAAATAATTCAATTTGTAGCAGATAAAAGTATATCTTACAGTAGTTCCAGATAAAACACACAGACAACTGAGATACAGTCTTTATCGTTCAAATAAATCTCCAGTCTTCCCTTTTCACACCACTTCTGATTCACCATGGCTCATTGTGGAACACCCAGCTGATGTGTATGAGTAAGTAAACTTGGGTCTTATCTAGTCAATATCAGATGTTGGGGCCTTTTAAGTGAATCCAGGTTTCATCATTTCATCATGACTAATTCAGCCTATCTCAGACTGCAGACAGGGAGTAAAAAGAAGTAATTGGCTAAATCCAATGGGAAAATATATCTTATGGTTGCGCAATAATGTCCTTATACTAGAGGATCACGGAAATGCAAAGTGATGTGAATGTTTTGTGTTTCCTAGAGTGCTGGATACCAGACGTCTGTAAGTATTTCATCCCCAATTTAACGGCTTCGCTGAAACAGGACAGCGTTAAACAATCAATCCTGTGCATGTCAATATGCATGTCAACCATTTGTCATTTTAAAGAGCTTAAAATTTTTTGTCATGTCTTTTCGGAGAAAGGCATTATACCACTGTGTTTTGAAACAACTACAACCACAGATGCTCTGGGTTTATTTTCTCTATCTGACACTTTTATTTGCTTGTATTACCACATATTGTGCTATGAAGTACATTATTTTAATTAAATATTCTTTCTTGTTTATGACCATTAAATTTAAAGCCATGTTGCTTTTTAATTCATGCTGTCTGTTATGAATCATGAAATTAAATGTCTATGACACATAGGCACATTATTGGATTCAATAAATACTATGAGGGTGGGAGAAATGATTGGTCAATTGATTGAACCAAAACAGTATGACCAGTCACAAGTGAAGCAAATATCATTGATCATCTTTGAACAAAGCCACATATAAGGTATGGGTATTATTATACAACTTTTATGCGTTTTGGCCATTCGTTAACACGACAACAGCGTTTTGGGTGCATGTTCAGTCTATAGTTTCATCGCCATCTAATGGCCTGGCAGCAGAATACAGCGTTTTTAGTCCTTTTCACAGATCCGTGTGAATGGGGATTGTTTTGACAACGGTGTTGTCTGTACGCAGAAAAGTCAAAGGAAAAACGTCTACGTTTTAAGCTTATTGTTGTCGTGTAAACATATGGTAAGCAAACAATCAGTTTTTTTCATCAACGTGTTGGATGCAGGATAACTGGGCAGGAATAAAGATCTGAGCGACTTTGACAAGGACCACGTTGTTGTGGCAAGACGACTTGGTCAGAGTATCTCTGAAATGGTAAAGCTTGTGGGTCAAGCAGAGGTGAGAATATACCAACATTGGACAGAGGAGGAACAAACCACAAACCTACAACAGGGTGTTGCACTCTAAAAATTGATGTGTTAAAAATTAACACAAAATATGTGTAAAAAGATTAGTAACACATTTTGTGTTACTACAGACACATGATTGTGTAAATATTGTGCTCAACTGTTTACACAATTACTGTGTTAAACACATTTTAGTACATGTAAGGCATATATTCTGTTGCAAATACTCAACGGGTGATGTCACCTTTAATAATTGGATTTATTTATCATGTTGCAAATGTGAATAAAGCATTTTAACTCGCTGGGAGAAAACAACTGTTGGGACTACGGTATCTTGCTGCGCGCGCCTGCGCAGTGGCGTTCTTTTCCAACCGACGCCTAGTCAGCCGTCAGAAATGCGTCTGTCTGCCTCAGGTGAGTGAGTGTATATTACGTGTAAAATAATAAAAAATTCTCCACCTAGCATGAGAAAGAGTTGTGTTAATTGTCCAGGAAACATAATTTGTTTGTTTTAACCGTTTTCATGTTCCGTAGCCGAATATGTTTTGTGTGTTGTTAACCATGGTGCGTCAATAGGCAAGCGAGCTCTCACGCTTTGCAAAGCTGTTTATCTATTGGGTATATGACTGCTAATAATTGTTTTTAAAAATACGTAAAGGTTAATATACATGGCACCTTAAGTTTGAACTCAGTCATTTTACCAAAAACTATGGTTAAAGAACGTTGTGGCGATGAGTGATGTGGTGTGTGGTTTAAAAAGCGCGCCACTTTGTGCTAACGTTAGCTGCTAACGTTACCTTGCTTGTCACTGACTATTTAAAATGTATTGATAACGCGCACTTAACGTTTACATTTTCTCATTATTAAATTATGACTCCTGTATGATTACAGCATTATAATATGGTGTTATTATATATTTTATCTAGGTAATGGAAGACGAGGGTCAAATCACGTTTACTCCAACAATTTTACACAGAGTTCTCGCGACTGTCTTCATAGACGGAAGGAAACATGGAGAAAACTGTTCACAGTTGGAATATCCCAGATTTCTGGACATGCCAGCCTTGGTAATAACATGTTAAACTGCAGAGAACTTTACACAAAGGTTGTGTTTGAGGTTTAATTTGGTAATATTAATAATTTCTTTGTTTCTGTTTTATGCACTGCAGGTGGACATTGAATTTTCCAAGATGACAGATGGGAAAGAAGACATGTTTATCAAGAAATGGGAGGGGACGATTATCCCAAAACTCAAGGAAATAGCATCCTTTAAGAAAAAAAACGGACATCAGACACTTATTAGAGAAAGCTGACAATCAGCAGGATGGTAAGATTTTTTTCTTTTATATCTGTGGAACGTGCACAAATGTCCAAATTGGGTTTCTGTGAAAATGACATGTACATTTTGTCATTCAATTCATGATTTAAAGGTAATCATTTCAAATAGAATTTTGTTTTTAATCTTTTGCATGTGGCCTGCATCTTTACTCCAAGATGAGCTGTTAGTTACACTATGTTAAGGATCCTCATTCATCTTCTTCCACCCACGCATTTTCTGATGCTTTTCATTGTTTCATTTCTATAGGCTGGTACCATTGTGACATATTTGCTTCAAGAAGGCATGAATGGGTCTCTAAAGTCAACGCAGCCGCAGCTGGTTTCCATCGGCTCTCCAGGACATGCAGCCCAGTATGTAATTGTGGCAAAGAATAAAGAATGATTCTTTTGCTTTTCCACTTGATGTTGAAAACCTCACTTGTGCTGTAGACAAACTTTTAAATTCTACTGGCTGTGTAATCTTCAATATCCATCCCAACTGTCTTCAGTTTTCTAATTTTTTGAGTATGTATATGACCTGCCTTTGTCCCAGAAAATGGTTGCCCCAGAACATATCATAGTTTTAAAGGATTAGTTCACTTTTTAAAAAACTTTTGCTGATAATTTACTCACCCCCATGTCATCCAAGATGTCCATGTCTTTCTTTCTTCAGTTGAAAAGAAATTAAGGTTTTTGATGAAAACATTCTAGGATTTTTCTCCATGTAATGTAATACAGTGGCAGCCAAACGGTTCAAGGTCCAAAAGACAGTTTCAGTGCAGCTTCAAAGGGCTTTAAACGACACCAGACGATGAATAAGGGTCTTATCTTGCAAAACGATCGGTCATTTTTAAAGTAAATAAATAAAAAAGTAAGTTTATGCCTTGCTCTGTTCCGTGATCCGTGGTCGTGAAACTGTTATTTGGACCTTGAACCCTTTGGCTGCCACTGTATTACATTACATGAGAAGAATCCTAGAATGTTTTCATCAAAAACCTTAATTTCTTTTCGACTGAAGAAAGAAAGACATGGATATATTGGATGACATGGGGGTGAGTAAATTATCAGCAAAAGTTTTTTTAAAAAGTGAACTAATCCTTTAATTCATTTTCTAAACATTTAGCAGAGCTCACTCTAATTCAAGCCCTACCGTAGAGTCAGGACACACTGAAAAAACAGATGTATTCTGTCAAATTGATGAAAGCAGAACAATAATCTAGGAGAGAATATCGAAATGTCTGAAACACAGGAAGTTCATCAGAGCAGTTTAAATCTAACAGACTATGCTGATACTTTTGCTGCCCGCAGGTATGCTATAATATTTGATGTATGTTGTTATTTAAAATGTCTGATGAATGTTTTATATGATTAATGTTTTGAAATGCTTATTTTTTTTATCATCAGTATTTTTAACAGTATGAATTTCATGTTAAAACCAAAAAAAATGCAAAATAAACACAGTATGTGAACCGTATTCAATGGTTCAGTGTGATTTCATGATAACTGTACATATTGTATTTTGATCTAGCTTTTTCAATAATAATTTATAATAAAATAAAACTAACACACAGTTGTGTTAGATGTATACAAAAAGGACACATTAATGTGTTAACTAAAGTAACACATCAGTCTGTGTATTTTCACAACACATATTCTGTGTTGTATTTTAACACAATATGTGTTGTCCCTGAGCACACTCAGAACATGTGTTGAAAACGACACATGTTGTGTTGTTTTCAACACATTTGTTTTAAGAGTGTGGGCACCGAAGGCTGCACGAGGGCAACAAAGGCTATCCCGTCTGGTCCGAGCCAACAGAAGGTCTACTGTGGTCACACACAATTGTAATGATGATTATGGTAGGAATGTGTCACAACACACAATGCATTGGACTCTGCTGCATATGTGGCTGTGTAGCCACAGATGAACCAGATGCCTTATGATGGCCACTGTCCACCGTTGAAAGCAACTACAATGGGCACGTGAGCATCAGATCTGGACCTTTGAGCAATGGAAGAAGGTCACCTGCTCTGATGAGTCCCCAGGGCCGTCGCTAGCGGGGCAAAAAGTGGTGACGATTCTTGGGACCTCCCGCAATTTCAAGTCAGGTGGCGTCCTTGGAATGCAATTTCAATCGAAGGAGAAACAACCCCGGGAACGTGATTTCAAGGGGCCCCACAACAACAACCTGCACGGGTTGGTTTTGCCCTGAGATTTCCAAGGTTTGGAAGAATATTTTTCAATGGTACTCGAACATTTTTGGACAACAAATCGGTCCAGATCTTGAATAAGCTTTCTTTGGATGCTCTGATCCTCTTTGACACATTCTCAGCAACTGTTTCTTGGTATGGTGGTGGCTAAAAGGGTGATCTTGATGGAGTGGAAGTCCACTTCCACTAAAGTCAAAGAAATTTATCTTTCATAAATGGCTGGCTGAAATGGTTGCTGCCCTCAAGCTGGATAGGATTCATTTCTCTAAGGTTGATGCTTCTAAGAAAGTTGATAAAATCTGGGACCCCTTCCTTAGGTATCTCTTTAAGTGTTGAAATTTGCTTGGGCACGTATGTAATATGGATAACTTCACTCTTGTATTCCTTTTCTCCATTTTTAATGTTTGGTTTAAGTTTGATTAAGTATGGCTTTGTTTAAAGTTCATATTTTTCACTGTATCTAGTGCGTGTGTGGGGGGGTGGGTCTTTTTTGTTTATTTTATGTATAGCTTTTTGTATTTTGTGAGATTTCGATCTGTTTTATGTTTGTATAAAAATTATTATGAAAAAAAAAAAAGATTCCTCCTTGGTTGCAGAGGACTGCTCCTTCCATCTGGCCATTTTCACTAAATCAAACATGTAAATAATGTAAATAACATCTAAAAATATAGATAATACTTGTCACATTCTGATTTATTGAATTCAAGGCTGAGAATAATGAGTGCAAGCTTGGTATGACTACTTTGCCAAAAATGACATTCGCATAATCTTGTATGTTTCATTGCGTCATGACAAAATGATACAATTGAAATGTGGAACATATTACTTTTACACTCCAAACACAACTTCACAACATGCATACAAAATATTTAATTTTAAAAATATCACACACACACACACACACACACACACACACACACACACACACACACACACACACACACACACCACACACACACACACACACACACACACACACACACACAACACATTCATAATATACATACATAAATCCCTACACTGGAAACAATTGTTAGTTCATTAAGCCAAATGAGTGAACACTTAAAAATTGAAAAAAACTTAAATGAGAGTTAAAGTGTGTCAAACAAAAGCATTAACATTAGGCAGACTTTGTGTAATTACGGTGCTTGTTTGTCTTTGTCTCGGCTTTCTTTTAGATGCAATATGTTACTGATTTTGCAACATTAGCAAAAAGTTGCATAATGAACTTTTCCAATAATGTATCCATATCAAAGTTAAAATGTTTCAATATCAAAGACTTGGTGTGTTTGATAATCTGCACACGAGTCAATCATTACACATGAATATGTTTTAGTGTATGCACTTATGTCTTAGCCTGGCTCCGCCCTCCTACGCACTTCCGCTCAATTTCATTTTCCTTCAGTACTCCGTCTGGGACTGTGCCGTAGACTTCGGTTTCCAGAAATCAATTTTTTGTAGGACCAATCAGCGAACAGAGGGAGTGGCTGAGAACGATGACGTTGATGTCGACTCGTGCGTTATTTTGAGTTGTAGTTCAAAATAAGAAAGATGCGAGCGAAGCCATTCGGTCCGTTGTGGCAACGCTGCGAATATCAAGAAGTTAAAGCCGGAGCAAGAACAATCTTTGCTTAGTTTTGTGTTTATGGCCATCCTCCCACGGGGTTCGGGAAAAGACATACGTCATGACCAAACGTTAGCGATTGGTTATGGCAGATAGAGTGACTCTGGGCAGATCCAATAGTTTTAGACTTCAATAGAGTTCCCGCCTACAAGGAAGTAAACGTTTGCCAATGGAGCGGTGCCAGACTCTATGTACAAATGAAATGTACGAGAGTCTGGTAGAACCAGGCTACTTATGTCTCCAGAGTTGATACAAATATTTGGGACTGAAAACCGCACACAGCTTTGTTTGTTTATGCCTTACACAGCTAACCACTAAAAAGACTGAGAGGGTGTGGGTCAGTAGGTACAATCATAAGTGCATTAACATTATCTTCAGTGTTTTAGTTTTATGCCACAGCATGTTGCATATGTGCAGTTAGCTCGTTTAACCTCTAACCTGCCTTTTATCATTTTTACTTTTCTCATTTTCTGTTTAGTTATTTCCCACAGGACAGTGCAGAAGTCTGCCTCTCTGTTGGGTAATTACCCCCCTCAGGTTCTGAAGGAAGCAGGAGGAAATGCAAACATGTGTCATTGGTTAGAGTATGAGTTTGCTGAAATAAGAATTTCAGCATGACAAGTATATCTATAGGCTTAACTTCTATTATTCCAAAATCCATTTATAAAGTCCATAAATTCACAGGCTATAATTTATATTTGTTTAATAATTATTTATTTATTTTATTTATTGATGATGTTAAACATTCAATTTGATCCAACAAATGTAGCAATGCTGTGAAAATATTACTACAATTCAAAATTATTGTTTTCTATTTTAATTGTTTTCAAAATGTAATTTATTAAAATATAAAAAATCATTTTTTCACTTTTTTCAGGATTTTTGATAAATAAATTTTCAAAATAAAAAAGAGTAGCATTCATTTGAAATAGAAATATTTTGTAACATTACAAAGATCATTGCTGTCACTTTTGATCAATTTATTGCATACTTACTCAAAAGTATTACGTATTACTTGCTGACAACAAACTTATAAATGGTAGTGTTTTTTTTAAATGTACACCATAACCCGAATACGTCGGCAAAACACAAAAAAATTGAGTTAATCAGTTACAGAAAACATTTTTAATTAAAGAAATTTAAAGTTTACGTTAGCAAAACTTGCAGAATTTTACTTTGTACTCATACATTTCAATTGCTCTTAACTTGAAAGTATTTTAGTTAGCTAACTCATACATTGCACTTAAAATGATCATGTAAACTCAATTTAAATATTTTTAGAAGTGGAAATTTGTCTGGCTTTTACTAGCTAACATTAATCTTACACTTTTGAGTGTCATGGCAAAGCATGCTGGGAAATAGAAATCCCAGCCCAGTTTCGGATACATTTAAAGAGGTGGTTGATTTTAATTTTTTAACTTTAGTTAGTGTGTAATGTTGCTGTTTGATAAACAAAACATAAACAACATCTGCAAAGTTACGACGCTCAAAGTTCAAAGCAAAGGGAGGTATTTTATTTTATAGAAATTGCTTTATAAGGACTACAACAAACGGCTGGTAGGGACTACAAAGAGCTTTTTCACAGGTTAGTGACATCACGCATCCTAAAATTGACATAAACCCCGCCCCCGGGAATGCAATTTATAGATTATCATAGCCATGTCTAGGTTTGAGGATGACTTTCGAGTCATTCGGTCCAAACTCAAGACATGCAGCGCTGACAGACAGCACGTGTAAGTCCCCCACACGTTTAACTGATGACAGCGCAGTCAGAAAAACGGCTTTCAGTGATAGATATTTTAGATCCACAGAATCTATCGGTTCGAAGGGATGTGCTTTCAGGGCCTTGAGGAACAAGGCGCGGGGGAATTCATCCTCCTAGCTCCTCTTAGGAAGCGGATGACGAGCTCGTTCCTTCCCATTGACTGGCCGATTCAGCGAACGCCGCAACGGCCGCCACATAAACTTTGAGCGTGGACGGGGACCTCCCCTTATCCAGCAGCTCTTGAAGGAAACTAAGCAGCCGCGAGACCCCACATGTTCGTGGGTCCAGACTTTTGTCGGCGCACCGTTTAGAGAACACAGACCATTTAGACGCATAAAGCCTTCTCGTAGAGGGAGCTCTAGACTGTGTAATCGTGTTCATCACTCCTTCTGGCAGGACAACGGATATTCGTTGATCACCCATGCATGCAGAGACGACCGCTCTGGATGGGGATGCCAGATCGAGCCGCGCGCCTGAGAGAGGAGATCTGCCCTCACCGTAATCGGCCACGGGCCTGTCTGTGACAGCCGCGTCAGCTCCGGGAACCACACCTGGTTCTCCCAACGCGGGGCTATGAGGAGCACCCAGTGACGCGTTTCCCTGATTCTCTTGATTTCCTGTGGCAACAGAGAGACCGGAGGGAAAGTATACAGCGGGCGGCTGGGCCAGTTCTGGCATCTTTCAGATCGAGAGATATAAACCAGTCCCTCGGGCGAACGTGCGCGAGGATTTGTCTGGTCGTAAGCATTTTGAACGGTCTTTTCATAAGAGTTTTGTTCAAATGTCTCAGATCCAATATAGATCTGAGAGCCCCGTCCTTCTTGGCCCCTTTGCACAGTGGTTTCACTATTTCTGCGCGGAGTAGATGTGCTACTTCCGCATTTACTGTCGTCGCGGTCCGTGCTCGAAAGCGCGGGGGACGGCGAGCGAACTGTAGTGAATAGCCCAGCTTTACTGTGTTTAGCACCCAATCTGATACCCCTGGAGTCGCTTCCCACGCTTTGATATGCACGGCTAGGGGCAGAATGGCCTCCGGGCTCTGAGCGCCGCATTGACTGGTTGACCTAGCGTGTGACAGAGCGGGCAGAGAGACAGGGTGGGCACAGACGGGTGGGCACCTTGTCTGCACACAGCACTTGAGCGGCATTTGCCCGCTTTATGCGAGTGGGCTCTGTGAGTGACACGGGAAGTGTTGTGCTTGTGTGTAGGGGCGTGGGCACTCTGACTACACTCAAAACACCTTCGGCGTGAGCCAGACAACCAGACATTATACTCTTTTTGAGATTTCTCTGGGTCGCCGTAAAAATGGCGTTTGTGTGCAGGCGAGCGGGTCGTGTTACCGGCGCGTTGGCTGCTGATTTTACCACTGCAGTAGCCTCTTCTAGGGGGACTGACAGGGAAAAAATTTTTTGGCTGTGGTCCGGCCGCGGCGGGACTCAGCCGTCTTTTCCCTCTTGCTGTGGCTAGGAGGGCTTCGCGTGCTCAGGTTTCAAGTCAATCCTGGGCCGGGGTCCCTGTGGGGGAGGCGGCCTGCGGCGACTGGCTGAGCGCGACCTAGGGCGGCCGCCCTGTCGTCGCTGCGGAGGCTGGCTGAGCTGCGCTGGACGCTGTGTAGCAGCTCGTGCAGATGGCTGATCACGTGGGCGACCTGCAGTGGAGCTAGAGGGTCGAGGCGGGAATAGGTTCATGAACTGTGTGGTCTTTTGCACCTCGGGGAGAAACGGTCCACAATCCCTTTCACCACTGGGCTGAAGAGACCAGTAGGGGAGAGCAGTGCGTTGAGAAACGCAGAGCGCTCAGACTCCCTCATGTCAGCCAGAGGTGCCTCTCTGTGACGGTTAGCGAGGCCATGCACCTTCCCAGGGCCTGGGCTGCAGACTTGGTAGCGCGGAGCGAGAGATCCGTCGCGCTTCTCAGGTCCGTAACAGCCTTCGAGCGTAACAGCCGTCGAGCCTGTTGGGCGCGGGCTCCTTCGGCGGTGACCACTCGAGCCCGAGACGGTCAACGGCCTGGGAAAGGAGGCGCATTAGCTCAGCGTCCACTCCAGCGCGGGTCCGGCCAGATTCCTGGATTGAGGAGGAGGAACTCGACCAATCCTCGCTGTCAGATGCCAGGATGGCAGGGCCTTCCACCTCGTCGTCTGACGCGACGGCAGCGCGGGCCAACCCGGCTCTAGGTCTGCTGGCTGCTGCACTGCGTTGACAATGAATACAAAATTAAGGATAGGATAGGAAGATGAATCTTTCCCCTAGCGTAAGCTAACTTACACAATACGAGAGAACCTCTCGTAAGAGAACTGCACGTTTTTTCTCGCCCTCAAAAAGTGACAATTTTAACATGCTATAAAAAATATCTGTGGAGTATTTTGAGCTAAAACTTCACATACACACTCTGGGGAGTGAGGATATCAGAGACTTATTTTACATCTTGTGATTGGCATTATAGGAGGACCCCTTTAAGTTTGTCTAAATTAAAAGAAACAACTTCATAAAACTCAAAACAATGAAACACTTCAGATGACTTAAAATGTGTCCGTTTTGCGAAATAAAAAGTTTTATATACTCATAAAGGTTAATTTGATTGAACTAATTTGTTTAATTCTTAAGTTTTCCCTACACAAACCATTTAATTATTATTTTTTTGCATTCTTTAACAGTCACTGAAAATAGCTTTATATATTTAAGAGCTTGGCCTAACAAGCACATTTCTACACTTTATAAAGCTCTTCCTCTGCCTGTATTATCCAAAGGACAAGCTTTTAAATGCAGTTTCACACTATGACTTACCCAACACAATTTTACCATTAAAACAAGCTAAAGCACAGCAAAGAGAATAGGCAGCATAATCAGATTAAAGCACAAGGTTTGGAATCATGGGAATTTCTTTGGGTCTTGACTCTTTGACCTCAAAAACAACCCCGATTGGCAGTTTGTAACAAAGTCAACAAACAAAAAGGATATGTTTATTTTGCTGGGAGCCAGCGGTAGAAACTACAGCACAATAAATATAGTCTTTGAACACTAATTCACAAATTTGGGTTGTAAAATGTTTGTAAACTTCGGCCCTCATCATAAAGGAGCAATTTGGTCTGCATGATCAACAACAAACCATCTAAAAGAGTCTTCATTGTGATTTAGCTCATTGATCTTCATCTAAATACATCTTCATGTGATTTAGTAATAAAATAATGCTTCAATCATACTGCTCCTGGGGGAAGGCATAACCTCATGGTAGATTTACGAATTCTAACATTGGGTCTTATTTATAAAATGCAAGCAGAACACATTTCTGCATAAATTGTTTGCACTGCTGGATAGTATCAGATCCTTAGTTGTCACCTGTATAAAGTTTTTCAGCATTGGTCAAAGTTAGCATAAAAGGCACTTAAATCATGGCACATAAGTCAACTTTATTTTTCATGCTTTAGTCTCTAACTGGCATCTCAATCTAGAAACTGTGCAGTTTAAAAGCATATAAAAATACTTAGCATTTTGGCCTGCTGAATTTGGCAAAAACATACTTCACTAAGGGATGCATATAATTTTTTATCCAGCAAATTGTAAATAAACACTAGAAGAATACATATTTATCAGTTATGAGTTTGCAGAAAGCAGTTTCCCTGTGTGTTTATTGATTCTTTCTGTTTTAATGCAAGGAATAAAGTACATCTAACTGTCTCTGTCTCAAGAGTATTAATGCAACAATAACTGGCTAAATCAAACAGACAATTATTACCTATCAAACAAACTAATTATTTTGACCGCTTTAAATAATGCTTGAGCTCTTCTGAAGGACATCAAACCAATATTTACCTGTAAATAATGAAGATACGCTTCTACATCTGACTGATTTTAAATCATAATTTTGGCCACCCCTGATTACCTGAACATTGATGGTAACACTATTAGGTAGTGTCCACTATTTTCATAGTGATAGGTAATTTTCACTATTAACTAGTTACTCATTAGCTTGTATATTACTAGCATATTGGCTGTTTATTAGTATTTATAAAGCATGTTAATGCATTATTCTGCATTATGATATTCTACAGTACATCCCTTAATCCTGCCCAATATCTAAATATAACCACTACAACAACTAGCATACTAACAACTAAAAAGTTCAAAAGTCGTAGTTAATAGAGAATATGTTCGCCAAACTAATATATATTGTCACACTTTATTATATGTATATTCTTCCAAGATGGCGACACATACGATTATGATGATGTTATGCACATTATTCAGAGTCACTGCTTGGAGCAACGATATGCTGTATGTTTTTTGCCAACAACCTTTATGTGTGTGGCATGACCTACCGGCCTAACCTTTGAACCCTGCTTTGTATTCTCATAGGATATAAGAACAGGATGTTTATGTGTGCCAAGAAAGAGCTCACTTTCCATTGAGATGGCAGAAGAAACAAGCAAAGACCACAATATTGTACTGAAAAGAGGAGATGGACACATTGAGTGCTGGGTCAGGAATGTCATGGTGAGCTCGTCCTGGGTTTATTATGGTTAACATGAGCTGTGATCTTGCTGACCAGTGGGTGCCACGGCAAAACGTGCCACATTTGAAACCGTTTATCTGTTAACCAGTCTTAACTGTCTCAACTGTTCCTCTTATATTGTGAATGTTGAGTATTCATAGAATTGTTTAATGAATATACACTAAAAGGAAGTAATAAACTTATTTTATTGCATAAATTAATCACCCTGTTTCCATGTTTATGGCTTTCCTTCCCACCACGTCATACCACATTGCTTAAGACTACCGGTATTTATTTACTGCTGTGCAAGCAGGATCCTGTCCTTGTGCGGAAGCTTCAATGAGTCTTTTGTGTTTATGTGACTATTGCGGTCTATTTAAATATATACACCAACTTTCTTCTGAAAGAATTACAGCTTTCTTCATTGAAGAAATTTTGCATGATTATAATAAATGTTTTATACATGTTGACTGGCAAAAGTATGTCTAGTTTATCTTAATAATATATATTACATTTGATTAGATTGTCAGCCAATATTTTCTTGGAAGATATTTAGACAGCATAGATTTCCAAGTTTCCAGTTTCTGTTGTGGCACATAAAGGCAGAGGTGTCCAGTCCTGCTCCTGGAGGGTCACTGTCCCGCAGAGTTTAGCTTCAACCCCAATTAAACACACCTGAAACAGCTAATCAAGGTGTTACTAGGCATACTACAAACATCCAGGTAGGTGTGTTGATGCATTTTGGAGAATCTCTACAGGACAGTGGCCCTCCAGGAGCAGGTTTGGACACCCCTACATTGAAGTATCTACTTTTTCTTATCACATCTGCATAAAATAGAAATTTGCAACGCATTCTCACCCCAAGGCGTCATCTAACTGACAATTTTGACCATGCTTCAATATTCGACGCTAAAGGTACCCTTTAGCGTCAGTTAGTTGACGCGATCCCAGGGCGTCATCTAACTGACGCTAAGGGTAACGCGTCAGTTAGATGACGCGGGTAGGTTTAGGTCTGGGTAGAAGGGCGTCATCTAACTGACGCTAAGGGTAACGCGTCAGTTAGATGACGCCCTGGGATCGCGTCAACTAACTGACGCTAAAGGGTACCTTTAGCGTCGAATATTGAAGCATGGTCAAACTGATTCCCAAGGCGTCAGTTAGATGACGCCTTGGGGTGAGAATGGGCTGAAATTTGCTGAAACTACTGACACAATATAATTCAGAGGAACTTCGAGGACAACAAGGTACAAGCGTCTTTAGCACTCTACACTAATACACTATCAGTGTATTATCATCCATTTTGGGATATTGCTTGAAAAGGATAAAACACCAAGATGTAAAAAACTTTTTCTTAAAGTGCATACAAACCATACAAGCTCCTAGAATAAATTCATGTGACTAAATAATTCACTCAGATCTCCCAGAATGATTTGTCTGTGCATTCTAATCTGCAAGCAATTTATTACATTTAATAAATTGGACTTTCCTAGTGGAATCAACTATTTTGCATAGTTAAAATTTGCAACCTGGAAACAGACAACCGTGCAATGGATATTTCCCTGACTGATTCCGTAAGGCTGAGAATTTGTGAAGTAAAGCAGCTGTATTATTGCAATGGTTCCTGTGGAAGTTGAGATGAAGAGGAAAATGCCACAATGACATAAGTCCCTTTGATCCACCTGCTGCCAGCAGTTCTTGCTCCAGCTGGCTGTGATAGAATGGAAACACGGATGTAGCTCTCATTTACAGAAATACTTTTTTTTCAGCCTAGTGATGATGAATCCCTTTTTTGATTAATCATAATTAGTTTTTTGAATTTCAGGGATAAAGATTGGATGGAATCTATGATGTTATATTCGTTATCATTCACTTGCTCTGTTTAAAAGCACTGTCTGGCACTGTTTTTTAACAGCTTCAAATGCTTGGAGAGAATGTAAAAGATTTTCTGTGTCATTGAATCAACTTGGGAGCATCTGTGTTGACCATTTCTAGGCAGATTGCTTTGAAGGTCTCTGTGCTCTATTCCTCCTCTTCGAAACAGAGCTGGCGGCCATGGTTGACTTAGGGTTTATCAGTGTGAGTGGGCTTTCAGGCTGTGTGGGAAAAGCTTGTTAGCAAAACCTCTACCCTGGAGCCCTTGCTGCAGTAGGGCAGTTTTGAAGAAAATGTTTGGGCTTCAAAGAGAACATGCAGAGCCTTCCTCTTCAGGCTATGGGCAAGTGACCCAGAAGATGCTCTTGTTAATTTTATGTCAGTAGCTACATCTGTTAACATGATGGGTCAGTGAGTTACGGACATCCTTAGATGCAGTTACCAATTAATTCTGACAAGTTAACTATATTTTTGTTGGCTTTAGGCAGATTGCGTTAAAAGTTTTTCAAAATTAGTGCACAGAAATCAAAAATAGATGAGCCATGGTCTATATTTTTGCTCTTGTTTAATCTAAAAATATGGTATTAATTTGCCTAACAATGTATTTCATATGGGTTTAATTGGTTACATTTATATTTAGTATGTCTATAGTGGACAACCAAATTAAAGTAACTTTGCAACTACATGTCAAATAACTCTCTTTCGAGTATTAGTAAAGTGTTAGGTTAGGGTTAGTAGAATACGTTTACATGTAGTAATTTCAGTAAAATGTCTGTTGGGTGACCATCACAATAATGCAGATGTTAAGTAGATAGTCTATTAATACTCTAACATGTTGTAGTTAACATGTATTTGCAAAGTTACTTTTAGTAGAATGTCTAAAGTGGACTATTGAAACAATGTTACATAGAAATGTTTTTATTATGTAGCTATTATATCTGTTTATTATAGAATACATATATTGGGTTACAGCAATTTAATTAATTTTAATAGTTCAGGTAGAAATAGCTTGTTTATTTTTTTACAGTGTAGTTTTTATAAATTTCAAAATAACTGAAAATTAATAGTTCAAAGGTATTTATTTGAATGTTTTAAAATAGTTGCAATTTTACATCATAAACAAGCAGGACATTGACAGTAAAGATAATTTGATGCTTTACATTTTTAAGTACAATCAACTTGGATGTTTAAGTCATTTCAACTTAAATTACATTAAAATGACTTAAAAAATGTGATAAAAAAGTTATTTTATTTTGACGAGTTAAAGCAATGTAAAAACATGCTGTCATTAATTATTGATCATATCATTTTTAAGCAGAGTTGTGATATTCATACAGTATATGTGACCCTGGATCACAAAACCAGTCTTAAGTAGCATGGGTATATTTGTGGGAATAGCCAACAATACATTGTATGGGTCAAAATTATCAATTTTTCTTTTATGCCAAAAATCATTAGGATATTAAGTAAAGATCATGTTCCATGAAGATAATTTGTAAATTTCCTACCATAAATGTACACTGAAAAAAGGTTTTCAAGCAGTACTTCATTCAATTAATAATTTTTCTTTCAATTCAGTTTACTATTATTTGTTTTATTTTTTAAGTTATATTTTATTAGTTCAAAACATTGTTAAATATAAATATTTTTCATTAAGATCTTAATATAAAAAAATTGTTTCGACGAAGTTACAATTTCAAGGTTATACACAGGCCAGCGCATGCGCATTAAACACAAATCTCGACAGTCACCAGACCGCTCTTCAAGTCAGCGCCTCGGCGGTCGCTCCGTGGATGGATCACAATACTTTACTTTTCTGCACCAGACCAGACTCAAGTTACATCGCAGAAAAACTCTGGTAAGTGAAACAAACAACCATTTAAATGTGCTGTTGTATGTTAATTTTATGCCAGACATGGCGCACTGACTGACTTTATCTGGTAACGTTAGATAAGTAGCAGGCCTATGTACGTTCATTTGAAAATGTTAACTTGGTGTTAGCTAGCTGAGTTTACACAATATGTCGACGTTAATTAATTCCTGACCGATTTCAAAAGGGAACATATGTTAAAAGAAAACCTGTGCCTTTTTGGTAACGTTAATTAACTTGAACGTTTAAGCATCGAACCGAACGTTATCTCGAGTCAGCCATAAGAATGACGTTAAAACCGTTAAAACAGTTAACCTGATCAACTAACACAGTTAACTTAAGTGAATAAGCTAACGTTACATGTTAAGGGACTGGCTTAATGTATGGCTAACGCAGTTATGACTGACGAAATACAACATTTATTTGTGTCTAATATTGCTCCATTGGCAAACTTTTTTTATATTTTAAATTCGGGCGGGCGATGTCGGTTGGTTTAAAAAAAAAGTCAGAGGACACAGGGGGGCAGTAAAGCCACGACGCAGCAGTCAGTCATTAATACGTTTTTCAAGGTTAGTAAAATACTTCCGAATTCAGTTGATAATTAATATAAATGCTTAATATTTTAACTTTGTCTGTTAATGTAGATTACTTGTACTTAAGTGTCAAAACCCTACGTTAGGCTGAGATTTTAAAAAATGTACCGTTATGGCCCTATGGCCTTGTAATGGCGCTTGGAGACACGTCTAATGGCGGACAATTTACCCATAGTTTAGAATAAGAATAAGCCGTCACCCAACATCACTTAGAGCACATTTAACAAACCATGATCGACTTAACCAATTTCATTTGATATTTTTTACTATCTTGATGCAGGATACCGACATTGCTGTAAAGAGGGAGATTGCACTAAAAAGACTTATTTTCTACATTGGAGAAGCAGTGGAGGACCTCATCAAGGATTTCCTGGTAAGACAAGATTCATTTAGCGATGCGAAAATTCTAGCTAAGGCTGTCAACTTCAAAATTAGCCATCAGACTATGTTCATATATATGTCTGAAAACAGTCTGTAAGCAAAGTTCAAATAGAGATACAATACCTTTCCACTAGAACCAGAGTCCCATGCGTTGGTAAGTTTATGATTGTAATGACTGTTATATTTCTATTTCAAAAACGAATTGGAGCAAAAACATAATTTTATAATTAGTTAGAAGTAGATGCTAATTATACAATGTTGTGCATTTGTGTTTGCATTCAATTTGGTTTAAGTTATTTTTTGTTATCCAAATAAAAAGTACCATCTGAATGTCGTCTAATAGTTTGGGCTCTGTTGTTAACCTTAAATCTGGGGGAAACCCAACCTGTATTGATTCCTTATTCTTTCTTTCTTCCTAAATTCTTTTCCAGGTATCAGAAAAGAAAGAGGATGAACAATTTCTTCAGCAAGAAGCCATTGCAATCTTTATCATCAGATATGCACAAGGTGTACCTACAAACATTGGCATCATTCTAATCTAGAGGGACAAGAGGTTCTGAGCGGCTTGCCCTCTGTCGCAAATGCTGGTACCATTCTCCTGAGCCTTCTTTATGCCTTCATTCAATCTGGAATATCCCAAGACATTGAAACTGACATTTGAATATATCCAGAAATTCACGGTGTGTATATAGCAACAACTCTGTACTTCCATTCCAATGTCTGACTTTTCAACAATGTGTTGTTGTTTTTTTTAGTTGGATATCATTTGTAGCAGAGATAGTGAAATACTTATCACAGCTGCATTTACCTGCATTTGGTAGTGTTGAGGAATTCTTGCATTTCCCTAATTCACTGCATAGTTCTCGGTTAAGTTTGCCAGCCCTTGAAGTTAAAATATGACACTTGAGCACTGAAATTGTGAATGTGTGGAAATAAGTTAATAAATCTTTATGCAATGTAAATTATTTGTCTTTTTTTATTTATTAGATTTTGGATCAGATCAAATATTAAGCAATGTTCCTGGATGGGAAACATGTTTTATTAAATCCATATCTTTTTGTTTGTTTAAAATTAATTAATTTCTATTAACCTTTATTTTTAAAAATTATACATAATTATTTAATTAAATCTATATATATTTGATTGGAGAAAACAAATAATTTCTAATACATATTTCTTAAATGAGAAGTTTTGTTTTGATTAAATCTATATATTTTTGTTTAGATCAAAAAAGGAATTTAAATTAATTGACTTTCTTCAACATGAAAAATTTACTTTGTACCAAGTTATATAAAATAGTTTTCATAGACATAGAAAATATTGGTTAGGGTAAGTTATTTATTTTTCATTGGATCAAGTAATAAAATATAGATGTGAACCATTACCCTAAAATTTTTTAATTGGTTGAATGAAAATATTTTTTCAGTGTACAAAACATTTGTTTTTGTGAGTGAATGCAGCACAATCGAACATAAATGCACAACTTTAAAGGAGATTTTCTCAATGTTTAGATTTTTTTGCATCCTCAGATTCCAGATTTTCAAATAGTTGTATCTCGGTCCTATCCTAACAAACCGTACATCAATGGAAAGCTTATTTATTCAGCTTTCGTGTGATGTATAAATCTCAATTTAAAAAAAATACCCATAAGACTGGTTTTGTCATCCAGGGTCACATATGAGAAAAACATACAACTTCATAGTGACTTTATTTTCACTCAGTACCTTTGTAATAAATTATGCATACCCTACAGCTTGCTATTTGAAAGGACAAGGATTTTTTGTCCCTCAGGCCTCTGCTGGCCAGAGTTCATAACCTCACTATTCGGTCTCTTGCTGAGTTAAGTTAACAGTGAATTGGTTAATTTAATGAGGAATTAATGCTTTGCAGGAATGCAACTATGTCTGCTTGACTTAATTCACTTTACTTATTAGTTGTCGTTTATCTGCTGCCCAGTGGGAATGAGGCAATTCGGCTAGATGGTTTTTACTGGGGACTTGATTCTATCCATCAGGATGTGATTGAATCGTGAAAAGTAGATGTTACATACCAAACTGAAACATAAACATCCGATAATATCTATCTGGTTCTTGGTTAACATTATCCAGTAGCTTGTGCTGCCTAAGTGAAGTCAGATGGCAGATGGTATAAGTGAAGGAAAGTTATTTCATTTTGATTAAAGTTTATTAGGAAGTAAAAAATCTGGTGGTCAGTGATGGGTTGAACATTAAGAAAAAAATATGTTTAGGTTGCAGTTAAAAATTAAAACCCGTACAGTTAAAATCTGTAGAGCATAGTTACATTAATGCTAATAACAGTACTCAAAGAAAATGTAAACATTGCTTCCAAAGTCACCAGAGCTGAACACTTTGATGATGTTTTGGCAAAAAATGTCTTCTGGAGCAAGATGTCCCTGGACCCTGTTTAAACATTAGTTGCCTTGATGAGGACCCTGTGCCATGTGATGAATGTTTAGATTATTACTCTTATGTTTGTTTCTATAAGAGCCATTTTCCGTAGAGAATCACATGCAATTTCATACAGCTTTGCTCTTTGAAGAGGTGAGGCGGGATTTAGTGGTGGTGTAACAGATGACGTTGTTCTTGATCTCGCTTTGCTTATAAAACTGCAGCAGGATTTTCCTGTAAATCTGTGGTTGAACTACAAGAAGAGGAAAAATTGACAGATACCCATCAGTTCATCTTTACCTGGTCCCTGGCTCATATTTGTTCTTCTGCACGATAGCTCAAGTGACATCTCTACTACATGAGGAATGTGTCTACATAAGATCTGACAAACTGTATTACCATTAAGGTCAGTGGTTGGGCCTTCATGCTGGAATGTGCCAGAACGGAAGGACTCAAATGGCTCGTCTGACAGGTGTAGCTGCAGACAGGAGAGTGGCTCCTCATCTGTCCTGTGATGTGTATTGCCTGTCAACACAGCAGTGTCTCCACTGTATACGAGGAAGCAGAGGTTATCAGACACATGCTCTGCATTCTCACGATAAGATTCAGAACGTCATGGATTTGTTATGGCCACCTTCAGTTTCACTGGTGAGTTTGAACAGGAACTGCAGTCAGTTATTTCACTACCGACAAACCTTTCTGCTATAATTCTAGACAAGAACATCCCTTTCAGAAAATACAACGCTATCTCACGACCAATTCGTACGAATTTGTACGAATGATTAAAAGGTGGCTAATTCGTACGAATTCATACGACCTCACTCGTACGGATTCGTACGATTTGTCTAAACCCACGTGATGGGTAGGTTTAGGGGCGGGGTCAGGGGTAGGTCATTCGTATGAATTCATACGAATTTGGAATTCGTAAAATATGTACGATTTAGCAAAAATCCTACAAATTCGTACAAATTCATACGAGTCAGGTCGTATGAATTGTTACGAATTAGCCACTCGTACAAATTCGTACGAATTGGTCGTGAGATCGGGTTGGAAAATATCATTACCATTCAAAGGTTTGGAGTATGTTTTTGTATATTTTTGAAAAAAAGTCTCTTTTGCTCATGCACCAAGGCTGCATTTATTTGATCAACATAAACTAAACCAGTAATATATGTACTGTATGTCATTTTGTGAACATTTTACATTAACTAGTTACATGAAACAACGATACTTTGCATACAAAAATGATTTTTGGCTTTCTAGTGTCACTTTTGCAATTGGTCAAATAGTCAGCCTCGATATGGCTAATGTTTTAGGTAGTTAATTAATCCCATGTTGGAAATGGAACAGTATTAAGTAGTTTTAAGTAACATTTTCTGAATGTGAGGGTACTTCAATTAGAAAAAGATGGTTTGTGGTTTTTAAATTGTTATGAGGTTGCTATAGGTTATAGCGAATTTGCAAGATGGTTAATCCTCATTTTTGTCCACTTAGTGAAAATTAGAAGTCTAAATAGTGATGCTGAATTAGTTGAATTTCTGTATGAATGAGTATGAGAGAGTTGTTTTGCTAAATTAATGATGCTGTCTACATAACTTAACTGTCCTAGTGAATGAACTGGTTTCAAGAATCTCTCTAGCATATCCTTCCTGGACTCTTCTAAAGGACACAAGTCTGCATTGGTCTGGATGTGATAGTGCTTTATCTGATATTCTGGAGACCTGTCAGACCTCTGTCCTCAGCTGCACTCATTCTATTTTTATTGCGTTTGACTGGTTAATTTTTTAGAAAATCATCACAGGCCATATGACTGAATAGTTTATCCAATGTAAATATCAAACGTGTGTTTGTTCTGGTCTTTTTTTCTTTTATTTTTTTTGCAGAAAGGAATTTAAATGGAGGAAGTTTAATTTGATGCCTACATGAGATTCTGCAGATTAATTTGTCAGACAGTGAGTCAGCACTTCCCATTCAATTGAAGTAAACCACAGAAATAGTTTTCTCATTGATTTACCAGCCCATTCTCACCCCAAGGCGTCATCTAACTGACGCCTTGGGAATCAGTTTGACCATGCTTCAATATTCGACGCTAAAGGCACCCTTTAGCGTCAGTTAGTTGACGCGATCCCAGGGCGTCATCTAACTGACGCGTTACCCTTAGCGTCAGTTAGATGACGCCCTCCTACCCAGACCTAAACCTACCCGCGTCATCTAACTGACGCGTTACCCTTAGCGTCAGTTAGATGACGCCCTGGGATCGCGTCAACTAACTGACGCTAAAGGGTGCCTTTAGCGTCGAATATTGAAGCATGGTCAAAATTGTCAGTTAGATGACGCCTTGGGGTGAGAACGCGTTGCGATTTACTGGAATGTGTGCGCACACATGCAGGCAACCGTTATTGTTCCAACTGTGTTTTCTTGAAAAGCTCAAAAATGGTTTGTAAAAGTAACTGAACTGGCAGATTAAGCAGTCGATCACAGCACAATTTTTGTGTCACTTTTAAAAAAATAAAGAAGTGTAGAGAGCAGACAGGAAATTAGGTGAGAGGGTAGGAATGACATCAAAATATATCAAAGGTACAGTATAGTCAAACTAACATCGATCACTATGTCCGTCCCTCCATCCATCCATCCATCTGGATTTTCACATTTTCACTTGTCTTCTGGCCAACTTTGCAATATTCAAAAGTGATTAAACTAAATAAATGTAATAATATAATTCATATACCCTTAGATTGATAATCTACAGAAAATTAAAGAAGAGAAAAGAGCATCATGTTCCGATTAATGCATTTATACAAGCCTTAATGGTTTAAACCCCACCCATAGTTCCGTCATTGGGTTAATTTCTCTCAGCTTTCCGTCACTGGATAATTTCATTCAGTTTTCCCTATGGTAAACCAATTTGGCTTATAAATCATTTAGATACAATATTTTCATGCACACTGACAGACCAGATTGAAAAGAATTTTATATGTCATTATGTTTTGGAATGGCGACATTGACTGTTTCTGCCAGATCATAATTGTTTATCTCCTCATTTCCAATGATGTCCTGTTGTATCATATGTGAAACATGTTGAAGCAACTGACAATCATATAGAAGAATTCAAGATGTTATTATGTCATTGATCCATAATTCAAAAAAACTTAATCTTATTTGTTGCTTGAGCCCAACAGGTCAGTTTTTTCATTATTACTTTCACAGCAAAATATTATAATTGTGATACTATTATTATCATTAGAAACATTACATTACA
>CM070820.1:23370732-23682234 GCA_036326025.1 Chrosomus eos | reverse complement strand
CTGGTAGGCCTGAAGAAGGGGCCATAGTGGGGCAGGGTCATGCCTGCCTGCCCACCCGCCATGTAGGATTTCCCAATGAGAGAGGAAGTAGTCCACATCTTTAGAAGGGAGAAGGGGGCGCGACTTCCAGGACGGCGCAGACGACGGAGCAAGATGGTGGGGCTAAAGTTTCCTAAAATCCCCCGGAATGGCGGAATACCCCTGTTCCACAGAACCTACCAGGTTGGTGAAATCACGGGCAGCCGCATTAGTGAGGCGCGAAGAAAAAAGGCTGCTTCCAGGATCTGGAGACCCCTTCATGATGCAGATCACTGAAAAATGGCAGCTTCCTCCGTTGAGGCCTAGAATTAGGGCCACTGAGAAGCCTTTCGTCGAGTTTCGACGACTGAGACTCACGTGGCTCGTCGGGCCAATCAATAGTGAGCTTCTCCGTAGCGCGCGAAAGCACGTCAACGAGCTCCGCGTAGGCCGCAGTAGGCCGCGCTTCCTGGCCGCTCGGCGGAATAACCTCGTCGGCGAGAGTAGGCCCGAAATCCTCGGAGTCGGGCCTACTCGGTAAAAAGTATATCCTCCAGCCCGAAAGAAACCGCGTCGCGTGCTCCCGGGCTGGGGCGCAAATAATCGTGTGAAAATTCGACTGGCATGTCTCGCGCGTGCCGAGGGGAGGGAGGGAGAGAAAGAGCGGGGCTCGTCTGCTCGAACTCCGCATCCTCAAGCTCTACATCCGAACCCCAGGTCGCGGATCCTCGAGAGGCCTCGGGAGCGCGACAGGGGGAGACGAATGATTCCCTCTCAAAGACCGCGAGCCGCAATTTGAGGGTTTTGAGCAACAAATTTTCACAGAATTTGCATTTAGACGATCCTATAACTGCCTCACGCGCATGTGAAAAACCCAAACATTTAACGCACTTACTGTGTGGGTCGTCGTTAGCGATGTAACGAGCACATGGCGGAGTACAGCGTCTGTAATCCATGGCAGCTTCACCGTAAGGAGAAACAGAGTTCCGCTTGAACAGTCGCAGAAGCGCCGAGAATAATCCCAGATGTAATTGTAGCTCAGAAAAATCACGAGCGAAGGGCAAACGTGACCGCTTCGTTCTGAAGGCAGAGAAATCTGAGGAGCAGATGGCGCGCGCGCGAATACGTATGATGCGACGTAAGAGCGTCGGGGCGGAGCCATATTGCGCGGACGCCATCAGCCAATGAATTGGCGTGATTCTATAAGGCTTCAGACAATCGGCACATTCAGAGAATATCCCACTGCGCTTTCCGCAGCGTCTCGTTCCCTATTCAGAGAACATAGGTTACGTAAGTAACCAGAGACGTTTTTCATTGGCTTTAGAGAGGGACAGAGATTATGATAAGAACGAACCAACACGCACGCACGTACACACACGCACGCACGCACGCACGCACGCACGCACGCATGCACGCACACACACACACACACACACACACACACACACACACACACACACACACACACACACACACACACACACAAACACACACACACACACACACACACACACACACACACACACACACACACACACACACACACACACACACACACACACACACACACACACACACACACACACACACACACACACACACACACACACAAACTCAAACATTGGGCTTCCATGTTTCATGGTGACTTTACATAGACATAATGATTTTTATAATGTACAAATGCTATGTTCCCTAACCCTTCCCCTACCCCTAAACACAACCCACACAGAAAACTTTCAGCATTTTTACAATTTCAAAAACATAATTTCATATGATTTATAAGCCATTTTACTTATGGGGACCAAAACAAAAATCCAAATTATCCCCACAATGTAGAGTTTACCAGAAGCGTGCACAAACACACACACACTTACAAAAAAAAAAAAGATACACACACACGCACGGAAACTGATGCCTTAATGCTACAATTATATATCAAATCAACCTACAAGTTCACATAAACACTCACAAACACCCACAGACATTATGCACACATACACATTCACTCACTGCAAGACGTATTATCATTCAAACAATATTTTTTTCTACATTCTTATAGCATTTCTCATTGTTACAGAATGTGTGTTCCTTTCAAAGTCTTCAAGACTAGTTCACATTCTGTATATGTTTAAGCTCTAGTTCATTTATGGTCAAAATATGATTTTAAGCATTTTAAGTTGGTTCAGTCCTGATGTCCATTTTACACAAATCTTATCTTTTAGACTAATTTCTACATTGAAGAAAATCAAATATGAAGTGGGTCGTTAAAAAAAAAAAAAAAAAAAAAAAAAAAAAAATATATATATATATATATATATATATATATATATATTTTTTTTTTTTTTTTAACGACCCACTTCATATTTGATTTTCTTACGAAACTTGTGACGAAATCTATATACGAGCTTGATATACGAGCTTGATAAAAATGATCATTTTAGAAGAAAATTTCAGATGGCATTTAGAGGCTTTTGCATCTGTACTCTTCATATATATATATATATATATATATATATATATATATATATATATATATATATATATATGAAGAGTTCAGATGCAAAAGCCTCTAAATGCCATCTGAAATTTTCTTCTAAAATGATCATTTTTATCAAGCTCGTATTGTCAGGATTCCAGCAGATCCACACTCTCCTCCCACTCATTCACTCACTCCTCCCACTCACTCATTTACTCGTTCACTATCACCTGAGTTCTAATCACCATCACCTGCACCTCATCATCCCACCACCTTAAATACTACTCTCACACTCACAGTCATTGTCTGGTCTCGTCGTTACATAGACACTCAGACTCTCCATGATATACCAAAGACTTACCTGCAACTTACCTGCTACTCACCTGTTCCTATCGGATTGTCATCATCATCATCTGCCGTCTCCAGTTCCCAGCCGTTCTACTGCAGCCCTTTCCAGTGACGGGTCATCATCATCTGTAACAGAGACTCTGATTATTCCTGTGGCTAAGTCCATCCTATTATCTTCTGTTAAGATACTCACCATAACTCCGTCTGCTTCTGCTGTTCCAAAAATAAACATTGTTTCACTTACCAACTGTCCGTCTCCTGTTTCACCCGTGACAGAAGACCAGACCACAAAATGCAGAACCCAACGGAGCCCGGAGAAAATCCATCTCCTGATCCATTCCTGGAACTGGTTCAAGCTGTTCGTCAGTCGCTACTTCCTTCACCACCAGATAATCTGCCTATGATTCCCGAGGATATCCTTCAGTCAGCCCGCCGACAACCACTTCCGCAAACACCCGCTGCTTCGTCAGCTGCCTCTGCAAGTCCCATGGCCCAACCAGCGACATACTCCGGCGAGGCGGAGGATTGCAGCGGTTTTTTACTTCAAGTTTCACTTTACTTCCAGATACAAGCACATAAATTCACCAATGATTCAGCTCGCGTAGCCTTTATCACCTCACTGCTGTCCGGCCGAGCTCTCCAGTGGGCTCAATCCTTGTGGAATTCAGATTCTCCTGTGATTAAATCATTACCAAGTTTCTGCCAACACTTTAAGGAGGTTTTTGGACAGACTGCTTCGGATTTATCTGTACATGATCAACTATTTAATCTCCGTCAAGGCAAATCCTCTGTGAGCACATATGCTCTCCAATTCCGCACGCTGGCGGCATCCAGTGGTTGGAATGAAACTGCCCTGATCACTGCCTTTCGTCATGGTCTCAATCCGAACATTAGACAGCTAGTTGTGGTTTACGAGGATTCGTTGGGACTGGAAAATCTTATTCAAAAGACCCTCCGAGTGTCTCAACGTTTGACGGCCTGTGAAACGCTAACGACCGCTGCACATCCTCCGTCCACGGCTCCATCTGTCACCCCTCCAGCACCAGAAGCCATGCAAGTGGATTCCACACATCTCTCTCTCACGGAACGTCAGCGACGCATCCAGAACCGTCTCTGTTTGTACTGTGGAGGTAACGGGCATCTCATCGACACCTGTCCCATTCGGCCTCAACGCCCAGCGGTGAGTACAATTCAAATTCCACCCAAGATGGCTACCCTGAACCGTACAACAGTTCATCTTCTAACCCCTCTTGTATGTGTCTCTGCACAAGCTCTCCTCGACTCTGGCTCGGCGGGGAACTTCATATCGACGCAACTCCTCCAGAAATTGAATATCCGTAAACTCAGAAGTCATCTGGATCTCCGCGTACAGACTATCCAGGGTAAGCCGCTGGGTCGAGGTCGAATTCGTCACGTTACCCCCACACTGACGCTCCGCGTAGGATGTCTACACTCAGAGGAGATTTCCTTTATGGTGCTGGAGGAGTCAACTGCTGAGCTCATCCTGGGACGCCCTTGGATGATCCAACACCAACCTACTATCGACTGGAGCTCTGGAGAAGTCCTTCACTGGGGAGAACAGTGTTTCCATTCCTGTCTAGCACCGGTTAAGAAAGTCAGCCAAGAATCCTCCATGGTATACTCACCTCCTGAGGGAAGATCCGAGATTTCCGTCTGTTCCACCAGTATCGAGAGTCCCGAGGTACAACATCAGGTGGAAATTCCAGTGGAGTACAGGGCGTTCCAGGACGTCTTCAGCAAACAGTTGGCAACCAAACTTCCACCTCATCGGCCATGGGACTGTGCTATCGACCTGCTACCTGGAGCTACTCTATCTAAAGGCCGTGTGTACCCTTTGTCCATCCCGGAGCAGAAGGCCATGGAGGAGTATGTGGAGGAAGCCCTCGAACAGGAGTTCATTCGTCCATCTACTTCCCCTGCCGCTGCGAGCTTCTTCTTCGTGGCAAAAAAGGACGGAGGCCTGCGGCCGTGCATTGACTATCGCCATCTCAACTCTCAAACAGTAAAATTCAGCTATCCCCTTCCTCTGGTCCCAGCAGCCTTGGAACAGTTGCGTGGAGCCCGAATCTTCTCAAAGCTTGATCTTCGCAGTGCATATAATCTCATCCGAATTCGTCGGGGCGATGAGTGGAAGACGGCGTTCATCACTCCCTCTGGACATTATGAATACCGGGTAATGCCTTTCGGGCTGTCCAACGCCCCAGCAGTCTTTCAGGGGTACATGAATGAGGTTTTCCGGGAATATCTTAATAAGTTTGTGGTGGTCTACATAGATGACATCCTCATTTATTCCTCATCTCTCTCTGAACACCATCGCCATGTCACTGCTGTCCTGGAAAAGCTGCGAGCTCACAAGCTCTACCTCAAACTTGAAAAGTGTGAGTTTCATACCCCTTCAGTTCAGTTCCTGGGTTACTTCATCGACCAACATGGAGTTCGGATGGACCAGAGGAAGGTGGAGACTATCCAAAACTGGCCTCAACCCTCTACGGTAAAAGACCTCCAACGTTTCCTAGGATTTGCCAATTTTTACCGAAGGTTTATCAACAACTACAGTCACATCAGCTCTCCTCTGACTTCTTCTCTCCGAGGCCGGCCCAAATCTCTGTCCTTATCGCCCGAAGCCATCTCAGCCTTCGAACGCCTAAAGGAAGCCTTCCAGACCGCCCCAGTTCTAGTTCATCCGAACCCAGAGATCCCTTTCGTTGTAGAGGTGGATGCTTCCTCCACCGGAGTTGGGGCGGTCCTGTCACAGCGGCAGGGTGATCCCCCCAGACTCCATCCATGTGCCTTCTTCTCTAAAAAGCTGTCCCCGGCGGAGCGGAACTACGACATTGGAAATCGAGAACTGCTCGCCATCAAGTTGGCATTAGAGGAGTGGAGACACTGGCTGGAGGGAGCAAACCATCGCTTCGAGGTCATTACCGACCACCGCAATTTGGAGTACCTCAGAGAGGCTAAGAGACTTAATCCCCGCCAGGCCCGATGGGCACTATTCTTCACACGCTTTGACTTCCTTGTGTCCTACCGACCCGGTTCTAAGAACTGTAAGGCAGATGCTCTATCCCGTCTGTATCATCCATCAAGTGAGGACCCTCTTCCAGAACCTATCCTCCCTCCAGCCGTGTTTGTAAGTCCTATCGTCTGGGACATCGACCAGCAGATATCCCAAGAGAACCGCCTTCATCCCGCTCCGCCGGGAGGTCCAGAGGGGTGTGCCTTCGTACCACGTCACCTTCGAACGGCCCTTCTGGACTCTGCTCATACCACTCCGGGCTCTGGACATCCAGGTAGCAGGCGTACCCTCTCGCTCCTCAGTAATCGGTACTGGTGGCCAACCATCTCTCAGGATGTTGCTCGCTACGTCAAAGGATGCTCAGTCTGTGCCGTTACCAACACTCCCCGAAGACTACCAGAAGGCAAGCTAGTCCCTCTTCCGCTTCCTCGTCGTCCATGGTCTCATATCGGGGTAGACTTCATGACGGACCTGCCCAGATCTAACAACCATACCTGTGTCTTCGTGGTCGTGGACCGATTCTCAAAGGCCTGTAAATTGATTCCCTTACCTGGACTCCCTACCGCCTTTGAAGCCGCCGAAGCCCTCTTCACTCACGTATTCCGAAACTTCGGCATCCCAGAGGACATAGTGTCGGATCGAGGCCCTCAGTTTGTATCAAGAGTTTGGCGAGCTTTCTTCAAGCTCCTCGGAGTAACAGTAAACCTGTCATCTGGATACCATCCTCAGACTAACGGCCAGACTGAGCGAAAGATTCAGGAGATTGGACGTTACCTGCGGACTTATTGCCACCAGTACCAGGACAGCTGGAGCCAGTACCTTCCGTGGGCCGAATACGCACAAAACTCTCTTCAACAGTCCACCACCGGTCTCCACCCCCTTCCAATGTATCCTCGGCTATCAACCTCCTCTCTTCCCTTGGTCTGGTGAGCCCTCGGACGTACCAGCTGTAAACTACTGGTTCCAGCAGAGCGAGGGGGTATGGGACTCGGCTCACGTGCATCTACAGCAGGCAGTGCGGAGACACAAGGACCAAGCGGATCGTCATCGGATCGAACCATCGCAGTATGTGCCAGGACAGAAGGTGTGGCTTTCGACCCGGGACATGCGCCTCCGCCTGCCTTGCCGTAAGCTGAGTCCTCGATACATCGGTCCATTTACCGTGCAGAGGCAGCTGAACGAGGTCACCTACAGACTCAATCTCCCTCGACAGTACCGGATCTCTCCATCATTCCATGTGTCTCTGTTAAAACCATTCATTGAACCTGTCTTCTCTCCTCCCACAGAACCTGACCCGGCCATCGAACCTCCTCCTCCTATCCCAATAGAGGACGAGTCCATATACCGAGTCCGCACCATCTTGGACTCACGGCGACGAGGTCCTCGGCTGGAATATCTAGTGGACTGGGAGGACTACGGTCCTGAGGAACGGTCGTGGGTTCTTCGGGACGACATCCTGGACCCAACTCTCCTTCAACAATTTCACACCAGTCGTCCTGATCGCCCAGCTCCCAGGCCCCGTGGCAGACCTCGTCGTCGAACTCATCCCTCTTCGCAGTCGTCAAGAGCCGCCTCGGAGGAGGGGGGTACTGTCAGGATTCCAGCAGATCCACACTCTCCTCCCACTCATTCACTCACTCCTCCCACTCACTCATTTACTCGTTCACTATCACCTGAGTTCTAATCACCATCACCTGCACCTCATCATCCCACCACCTTAAATACTACTCTCACACTCACAGTCATTGTCTGGTCTCGTCGTTACATAGACACTCAGACTCTCCATGATATACCAAAGACTTACCTGCAACTTACCTGCTACTCACCTGTTCCTATCGGATTGTCATCATCATCATCTGCCGTCTCCAGTTCCCAGCCGTTCTACTGCAGCCCTTTCCAGTGACGGGTCATCATCATCTGTAACAGAGACTCTGATTATTCCTGTGGCTAAGTCCATCCTATTATCTTCTGTTAAGATACTCACCATAACTCCGTCTGCTTCTGCTGTTCCAAAAATAAACATTGTTTCACTTACCAACTGTCCGTCTCCTGTTTCACCCGTGACACGTATATTTATGTTCAATAATTTCACTTAAATGGCAAGAAAAATTACCCATTAATTGTCATTTAAGTGAAATTACTGAATTTAAATATACGAGCTTGATAAAAATGATCATTTTAGAATAAAATTTCAGATGGATATATATATATATATATATATATATATATATAATATATATATATATATATATATATATTTTTTTTTTTTTTTTTTTTTCTGCTCACTGGGAAAAAACTGGTCTAGCAGGGAAAATGGCTTCAGCCCCCTGTGGCCCTAATAAGGATATAGTGGTTTGGATGATGGATAGATGGATGGTAGATAGTATAACTATGCTTTTAATACTAATCCAAAGATTGCTAAGCTTGCAATGGAACCCTCTAAAATTAAGCAATAACTAGATGCTGGGTGGTGCTGAATAAAAGTAGGTACAGTTTTCTTATGAGACTGGCCTTGGAACAATGTCTATTACTCTTTTAGTGCCTTAAACGTAAGTGGTAATTTGACCAAAATCATACACTTTGGTTTAAAACTGACTGAAAGAGGTAACATCCCATTAGTGAAAACTGTTCACATACTGAGGCTTGAGAGCATTGCACCTAAGGGGCAGAGCTGAATCATTGTAGCTTATAGAGATATTTTCGATGTTTGAAATGAGTAATACTGACAATTAACTAATGATAAAGGTTCTCTATTGGCATATGGTTCCATGAAGAACCTTTAACATTAATGGAAACACTGCATTACACAAAAGGTCATTTTTAGTGGAAAATGGGTTCTTTTAGATTATTAATGTTATTCACACTAGAAAGTTTTCTTTTCAGAACTGTTCACTGAAAGATCTTTGGGGAACCCAAAATTACCAGTATGGTGTGACACATTCACAATCCTGGCTATGACAATGTTTTTTGTTCAAATTCATAAATTTTCCTAATTGGTCATTTGACAAAAGCCTGAAAACAGATTTAGTCACTGAGAGCTAATTGCATTTAGATGACATAACATGACTTTTCTACCGACATGTTCCTCCCACAATTAATGTAAGCACCAGAACCATGACACTTGGAAGCTGTGCTACAAAGAAAATAATATAAGACTTATTACTTTTTTGTTTATTGTTCACACTTGGACTTCGAAGTGACCAAAAGCACTTTCTCTATATGCTAAAAGTCACTAAGATCCCCTGTTATTCTAATAATGGAGTAAGTTTGGATGATTGATATGCTCTCTTCATTTGACCTGTAATGTTGTCTGTGATGCTGGACTATTTGCTTTGAAGAACTACTATGGTCCCCCATTCCACAATGGCAGCACATTATTTCTTTTATTTGTGTGCATGTCTGTCATTATGATGGTGTCATATTACCTGGTTCAGATGTTACTGTTACTAATGAGTAGCCAGGTTCATTTTATGAGGTTAAAGTTGAGAATGTGGGGTCAGGCTTAATCTAGAGAAGGGGAGAATCATCTGTTCTGCTGCTTCAATGTCACCTTGTCTTGTAGCACAGGAGAAAGGTGCTCTCACTTTAAAATAAACATTACCCAGCATTCATGACCAAAAGTGCCAGCTGTCAATTTTTCTGTCACACTGACTCTTTAGACACACATACCCTTTACCTGCAACTCTCCATCTGCCTCTTCACATGTGCACTATAATAAGTCTTTCTTTGGCCATCCAAAGCCATAGTTCTCTTACAAGAGTATCTCTCGTACTGCGTAATATCTTACGCTATGGGGAAAACTCTTTTCCACGAGATATTGAAGCCAAAAATTATCCTTAATTTTTTATTAATGTAAAACGCTTTGCGGCAGCAAGCAGACATAGGCGAGACAGCTCGCGCGCCTATTGGCTGCCCTGCGGCAACAGCAGCAGCCTATCGAGAGAGGCTCTGCGTGACGTCACGACGAATGGGGGCCTTTCGCGCCCATATCGTCACGTCCCGCCAGAAAGGGCGTGGTCTCGCCCTAGAAATAGGCTCGATAGCTGCTCTTACGTTGATTTTCATCTCTTCAGCGAAGCCTCCCGCATCGCTGGATCCAGAGTGAGAAGCCGCGCCGTCGACCTGTAGCCTTTCAGCGGGACGTGCCATCGAGCCTGGAGTCGCTGGCCTCGCCGCCTTCAGCCGCCGTACCTGCTGCGCTTTCCGGCGTACATATCCTTTCCTCTGCTTAGAGTGTGTGTGATTGCATTATCTGCCTTTTTTTCCCACCCCTCTAAAAGAGCGGCGTCTTTTTAAAGATGCCTTCCTGTGGTTCGAGCCCCACTCAGCGATGAGGACCGCCATGTCATCTGCGTGTCCTGCCTGGGTGAGGATCACGCGGCCATCGCGCTCGGTGACGGCGGATGCCATCATTGTGAACGCTTGCCTATGGTGACTCTGCGGACTCGCCTAGCTTTGTTCTCCGAGCCCGCATCCCAGCCCGCCGTGATGCCGCGCCACAAGAAGCGCCGCGCCCAGCGCCGCGCCCGAGCTATCTCCAGCCCGCCAGAGCTCGCCGGTTCGCCCGCCAGCTTCGCCGGCTTCGCTCGAGTCGCTCCCGGACGGACAGCGGCCGCCGTATGCCGCCGCATACGCCGTCGAGTTGGACGACAACACTGAGGCACGTTCTCTTTTGGCTTCGGATAGCGAGGATCGGGCGAGCTCCGTGGACCTCCCCTCCGCTAACATTTCCCGCCAACCCTCTGGGAAGAGAGCCGGCATTGAGGTTGAGCTGATGCGTCTGCTCACCCAGGCCGTGGAAAGCATCGGCCTCGATTGGGAGGCGCTATCCGAGATGACGGAAGCTTAGCGCTCCGTGTTCCTCGACGCACCGCGCTCTCGCTCTGCTGGACGCTGCCCCTCTCAGCGCGGGCCCCGGCCGAGGATTGAGATAAAGCCCGAGGTCTCAAGGCCTTCCTAGTCTCTCTAGGAAAGCGACGGTGTTCAGTTCCCGCTGCGGCCGGAATTTCACCAAAACTTCTCGCTCGTTCAGTTCCAAGCAATGTGACTGTTCCAGTGTATTTCGCAGTGAGCAAGCTGGTTCCACAGCCCGCTTTCCTGCGCACAAAGGCCGTCGTTTCGGCTACTCAGCAGCGCCGCCAGGCCCGAGATCAGACACCGCGCTCTCGCTCTGCTGGACGCCGCCCCCCTCAGCGCGGGCCCCGGCCGAGGATTGAGGTAAAGCCCGAGGTCTCAAGGCCTTCCTAGTCTCTCTAGGAAAGTGACTGTGTTCAGATCCCGCTGCGGCCGGATTTCCACCAAAACTTCTCGCTCGTTCAGTTCCATGCTTTGTGACTGTCCCAGTGTATTTCGCAGTGAAGCAGCCGGTGTCTCAGCCCGCTTGCCTGCGCACAAAAGCCGTTTCTATGGCTACCCAGATAAATCCAATAAAGAGTGTATTTTCTGGTGTTCCGGCTACAGCCGATGGTGTTATGAGTGTTGTAAGAATGCCCACGCCCCAGTGCCCATTCCCACACCCAGACACAGCCCGCCACGGTGCAGGGCTAGCACACATAAAATCGACTCAGGTCGATTGTGCAGACTATGTAGTGAACGCGCCCATACAATGCCCGCTTACACTACACACTGCGTGTCCCTTGGTTTCTGTAAAAACGAAACCAACACACATTCAGTCGGCTCCGGCCGAAAGTGTTCTCAGTGCAGTAAATGTGCCCACTGTCCCGCGCCCGCATCCTCTCACTGACACGCCGAATCCCACGAGATTCACCCCCGCTCGCTTCCTCTGCGCAACCCGTCATAGAGAAGCTGAGCGCGGCCAGGCTGCCCGCTGTAATCAGCGCGCGCCTTGCACGCTGTAAACACAGCAGCGTTGATTCAGTCAGCGCGAGCTGACAGTGTTCTCAGTACAGTTAATGTGCCCGCAGTCTCGCGCCCACATTCTGGCACACACGCCGAATCCCACGGGATTCACCCCCGCTCGCTTCCTCTGCACAACCTGTCACAGAGAAGCTGAGCGCGGCCAGGCTGCCAGCTGTGATCAGCGCGCGCCTCGCACGCTGTAAACACAGCATTGATTCAGTCGGCGCGAGCTGACAGTATTCTCAGTGTAGTAAATGTGCCCACATTCTCTAACACACGCTGAATCCCACGGGATTCGCCCCGCTCGCTTTCTCTGCGCGTCCCGCCATAGAGAAGCTGAGCGCGGCCAGGCTGCACGCTGTGATCACGCCCCCCCCCCCCCCCCCCCCCCCCCGCCTCGAACGCTGTAAACAAGGTGTTGTGTTTCCAGTACACAGGGGCTCTCGAGCCGCCGTTCTGCCGCGGCCAGAGCCCAGATTTCATTCTACCCTTAGCTATTCACGCAGATGCGTGGTCAAGGCTTCCCGGGGTATCAGAATGGGTGTTGAACACTATAACGAGAGGCTATTCGCTACAATTCGCTCAACGCCCTCGCAGTTACACGGCGCGCGTCGAAACTACGGTGAAAAGCGAAGTATCTCATCTACTTCGAGCCGAGATAGCGAAACTACTGAGGAAAGGGGTTATAGAACCTTTATCTCAGGCTCAGAGCGAAGGGGGCTTATACAGCAGATATTTTCTGGTACCAAAAAAAGATGGTGGGCTCAGACCCATTCTAGATCTGCGACTGCTGAACGGAACGCTCGTGAAGCGCCAGTTCAGAATGCTTACGGCCAGGAAAATCCTCGCGCAAGTGCGCCAAGGAGACTGGTTCATGTCAATAGATCTTAAAGACGCCTATTTTCAAATACAAATAGCGTCCCATCACAGGCGATTCTTGAGATTCGCCTTCGAGGGCCAGGCATATCAATACACAGTCCTGCCGTTCGGCCTGTCCCTAGCACCCCGTACGTTCACGAAGTGCATGGACGCGGCACTCGCCCCCCTGAGCCTTCGGGGCATGCGAGTTTTGAACTACTTGGACGATTGGCTGATTCTAGCTCGTTCACGAACGGAGCTCATAGAACACAGGGCCGCATTACTCGAGCACCTCGAGGAGCTGGGCCTTACAGTCAATTGGGCGAAAAGCTCACTGCTCCCCAGTCGGAGAATTTCCTTTCTGGGAACAGTGTTGGACTCGCTATCCATGACGGCACGCCTGTCACCGGAGCGCGGATTGAATATTCAGCACGTCGCGAAATCCTTCCACCACGGTTCTATAGTCCCGCTTAGAAGGTTTCAGAAAATGCTGGGTCTGATGGCCTCAGCAGCCTCCATACTCCAGTTGGGCCTGCTCCGCATGCGCCCACTGCAGCTATGGCTAAAAGCACGAGTTCCCCCCAGGGCGTGGACCGCAGGTCTATTTCGCCTCAGGGTCGACCTTCAGTGCATTTCGGCTCTGAAACCATGGAAAGTAACCGACTGGTATCAGTCAGGTGTGAGTCTGGGGATCCCCTCCTGTGTGAGGGTGGTGTCTACGGACGCCTCCACATCGGGGTGGGGAGCGCTGCTTGAGGGCAGACCGCTAGCTGGCCTATGGTCAGTACGGGAGAAGCTCCTTCACAAAAACTGCTTGGAATTAATAGCAGTCGACAAAGCGCTGCTTCTGTCCCCAGATAAAGGGCCACCACGTATTGGTCCGGTCGGACAACATGTCAGTGGTGGCGTACATAAATCGCCAGGGCGGCGTCAGGTCCCGAAACCTTTACAGGCTGACGGAGCGCCTCCTGGTCTGGGCTCAGCACAACCTGCTCTCGCTGAGAGCGGCGCATGTGCCTGGTCACCTAAATGTGGGACCAGACAGGCTGTCCAGAAACAACGTCCCAGCAGGAGAATGGTCTCTGCACCCGCAGACTATCCAGCTGCTGTGGGAAACGTTTGGCAAATCGCAGGTGGACCTGTTCGCGTCCCAAGAAAACGCTCACTGCCCGAGATTCTTCTCGAAAGGCCGGGACGCGCTGGCCCATGTTTGGCCCTGCCGCCCCCAATATGCTTTTCCCCCTGTCTCACTCCTGCCTCAGGTGTTGGAGCGAATCAGGAGGGAGGGATGCCCAGTGCTACTCATAGCTCCGCTCTGGACAAACCAGTCGTGGTTCCCTGTCCTGATGCAGCTGACCAGCGCTGCCCCATGGCCTTTACCGTTGAGGAGAGACCTCCTCTCTCAGGCGGAAGGCTCGATTTGGCATCCTCGCCCGGATTTGTGGTCCCTGCACGCATGGGCCATCAACGGGTACCCGCTGACCTCCCAGAGGGAGTGTTAAACACGATCGCGCAGGCTAGAGCCCCGTCTACCAGACGGCTCTACTCCTCGAAGTGGTCTGTGTTCTCTGCTTGGTGTCAAGCGCAGGGCTTTTCACCTGTAGACTGCGGGGTTACGGAAGTGCTTTCCTTCCTTCAGGAGCTACTGGATAAGGGCAGGTCCCCTTCCACGCTCAAAGTATACGTGGCGGCCATAGCAACTTTTGCAAAACCGGTGTCTGGCCAGTCACTAGGAAAGAACGACTTAGTCGTGCGTTTCCTTAGAGGAGCTCGGAGGCTAAACCCTCCCAGGCCCCCTTCAGTCCTGACATGGGACCTTTCCACGGTCTTGGAGGCCATGAAAGGTGCCCCATTCGAGCCAATCCAGTCGTCAGACATGAAACACTTGTCTTTCAAGACAGCGTTTCTTATGGCTCTCGCTTCAGTGAAGTGCCTAGGGGACTTGCAAGCGCTTTCAGTGAATGCGTCATGCATGGAGTTTGGACCTAATGACTCAAAGGTCATACTCAAACCGAAGCACGGCTACGTGCCAAAATCCCTCAACACACCGTTCAGGGCCCAGGTGATTTCCCTGTCTGCCCTTCCGGTTCTCAATGAGGAGAAGGACGCGAGTCTCCTTTGCCCTGTCAGGGCACTAAGGGCTTATGTGTCCCGCTCGTCTGGTTTCAGACAGACTGAGCAGCTTTTCGTTTCGTTTGGCGGCCGTGCTAAGGGACTTGCCGCTTCGAAACAGAGCCTATCCAGATGGATAGTCGGTGCCATAGCGCTGGCTTACACTTCTAAGAGCCTACAGTGCCCTTTGGGTGTTAGAGCGCACTCCACAAGAGGCATGGCCTCCTCGTGGGCATGGTCTAGCGGGGTTACCTTGCAAGATATTTGTATGGCCGCGGGCTGGGCCTCGCCGTCTACATTTATAAAATACTATAACCTGGAGGTTCCCGCCTTACAAGCTAAGCTTTTGGCGGTATAATATTCAGTGCTATCTGCCCGCTGTGCGGCTCGGATACTGAGTTTGACCTGCGTATTGCTCACTGACCGGTACAGCAGCTCATTAAAAATGTTGACACACATGTGGCCACCCAGTTCAGGCTGAATGTTCACCCTGACGGTATGCTCTATTTGTCACATGATTAGCTCCTTTCGGATGCTATTTTACAGGGAATGATGCTTCTAGCCTCTCTTCCCTCACTCTCTTATTATGCACTATATGCGCCCCGGGCTTCGGCCCCTGGGACTTTGGTGTTGGATCCCTACCAGCACGGCGTGTTGCATTGTGTTCCCCATAGCGTAAGATATTACGCAGTACGAGAGATACTCTCTTAAGAGAACGTACTCGGTTACTAACGTAACCTCGGTTCTCTCTAGAGAGGGAACGAGTACTGCGTATCTTGCCATGCTTGGAATATGCTCTGGTTCGCTTCGGCGATGAAAACCAACGTAAGAGCAGCTATCGAGCCTATTTCTAGGGCGAGACCACGCCCTTTCTGGCGGGACGTGACGATATGGGCGCGAAAGGCCCCCATTCGTCGTGACGTCACGCAGAGCCTCTCTCGATAGGCTGCTGCTGTTGCCGCAGGGCAGCCAATAGGCGCGCGAGCTGTCTCGCCTATGTCTGCTTGCTGCCGCAAAGCGTTTTACATTAATAAAAAATTAAGGATAATTTTTGGCTTCAATATCTCGTGGAAAAGAGTTTCCCCATAGCGTAAGATATTACGCAGTACTCGTTCCCTCTCTAGAGAGAACCGAGGTTACGTTAGTAACCGAGTACGTTTTCTTAGATTAATGTTTGACCATGTCTTGGTCTTTTGCTTTATTATTATACATTGCTTGGGATCTGTAGACAAAATTTAGGATTACTTAATTGCACACAGAATTTGATTGTGGTGTTTGTATGTTGTCTAGGTCATACATCTCGACACAAAGTTTTGAGCAGCTGGATAAAATAGACTCAATGCAACACAATTTGGGATGATAATTGTATTTAAGAGTATCTAGCAGTACACACACATTTTAGCACTTTCATATTTTTTTATATAAAGCTGGGAAAACTAAACATCAGTTACAGTATCACAGGTGATGTCAGAATTGTATGTTCTTTGCCAATTTTACCACCTGCTATTGGAAAGTGATCAGTTAATAGGAATATTCCTTGTGTGGCAAGGAACTCAAACTCTATCAGGTGACAGAATGGATAAAAAAAACCTTGGGAGAAACAAGGCTCAGTAGGGGGCCAGTTCTCCTCTGGCCAATGGATAAACAGTGGATGATTATAATTCAAGCAGCATTACAGGTCAGAAGCCAGATTGGGATCAGAACATTAAAAATATTTAATCCAGTTTCAGGAGACAGGTTTGTTGAGGATCTGTGCCACTGGCTTTCATGTCGATGAGGCCTTCACAGGGAGAGTCCAGTTGACGCAATCTTTGCACAGGTCCTCCATCTGATCTGGATCTGGGCCGAATCCGGCAGACTATGATAACCTCAGGATAAACAGAAATACTAATATTAACGTAGGTGCCATTCTTCTTATGATGTAACAAGTACATTGGGTGTTGTAGGAAGTGTTCCCGGTTCCGGCTAACCTAATTTATTTAGCCTAACAATCATTTAACTGATTTTAATTATAGATGTGTTATGTGTATTCCAGGTTTTTAGTGCAGATTTAAACTGACAAGAGTGTTTCTGCTTCCCTTTCTGCTTAAAGCAATATTTTAAAATGTGTAAAATGTTTAATATGGAGCCAATGCAGTGTTCACAGAACTGGGATAATGGTCATACTTCCTGGTTCTAGTAAGAACTGTAGCTGTCACATTCATCCTCTGCACCAGTCTGTCTTTGTCTCTGCACTACACTTCCCAGCATCCTCTTGTCTCCACACCTGAACTCACTGACTCCCTCAATCATCCACCTGTTCATCGTTATCATCATCTGTGTCACATGTTTTCACCTTGTTATGTTTGATTTGTACTTGTATTTAGTTCCTTCAGTTCAGTCTTTCCTTGGTTGGTTGTTAGTCATGTGTTAGTCGAGTGTTGTGTTTGCCATTTTTTCTGCCTGTTCCTGGTTTTTGAAGTTATATTTAGTAAATGTTTTGCATTGGAGCTTTTTGTCTCAGCCTCCTTCTTCAACCTGCAACAGCCGTGACAGAACAACCGACCATAAAGTAATGGAGGACGACGCGATGGATGCTTTTCTGTTTGATCAGAATGGGAGTTCTCTGGAGGAATTTGTTGAAGTTGAGCCAGTTCCTGTCATCTGCCCTGCCGAGCCCAGCTCTTCATGTCAGCTCAGCCAGATCCACCGAACAGGAGCCCCGTATCCGCCCCGGACTGGTCGCGGGAATCTCCTGGTCAAGAGCACGTAAGCTGGTTCCGAATAGCGCTGATCTGGCATCGAAAATGTTTGAAAGAGCCATTATGTCTGTCCGTGGGGCCCGCAAGTGTGCTGCTTTTGCCAAACCCAGCGCATTGTGCCTACCCAGTCGAGCCAGTCGCCTGCCTAGCTGATCCAGGGCCAGTCGCATGCACAGTCGACCCAGAGTCATCATTCGCTGCAGCACCCCCTCACTCTCGTAAACGGAGGAGGAAGAGGACTTCCTGCGTTCCCCAAATTCTGCATATGTCTTCGCCCCGGCCGTCCAAAGGTCCACGGCCGCCCGAGGGGTCCTCTCCGCCGTGGCCGCCCGAGGGGTGCGTGGCGACGGCAGAGGACTATGGCCCCAGGCCTTGTCATCCCTGTTGTTTCTGGGTGGGGAGGGCCTACCAGCGGCTCGCTGGCGGCAGTGAGCCTTGACCCCGTCATAGCCAAAACACTCTTGAGTGCGCACCGGCAAGTCGGCAGGACTCGTAGGTGGGGTGCAGGTCGATGGGGCCTGCACAAATCCTGCAAAGGTTAGCCATCGGATGCGAGGAAGAAAATGTATTAGTCCTCAGGTGCAACTTCAACGTTGACAGCATGATGAAAGAGTTTCTGATGAAATTGTCGAGCCCAATTATTTTATACTGCCCGCGAGCCTGTCAGTATTTGTATACTTCACGACAATTGGCCAGCTGTTCAAAGCTGGCGTTAGCCCAAAATATTTAACCAAAAGTGGAGAAGGGAGAAGTTCTGGCAGCGTAGCTACGCAATGTAGAGTTACTGCTCTCGAAAGGGAACCAAGAAATAAACTAGACAGAAGAGACAGAATCCTGTTTGCCAGTTAGAAGTTTCACAACTACAGTGTTGTTCAGTTCTTCAAATTGTGTATAGAAGTTGGTGATCAAGGATTTGCAATTGATGATTTCATTATTGAGAACCCCCTTCTCAGAATATGCAACCTAGGCCAGCAGCTGAATTACTGAATCTTTCCAACTAAATACATATTGTTTTGTAAATCTGTTGTTACAGCTAGTATAAACATATTGCCATATGACCCCATGCAGAAAGGGGTTTGGCTGCTTTCCAAAACCTTTGTTCTTTGTGAGCAGTTTAATTTAATTTACTGGTGGTCACTGATTATTTCCAAAAATGGTGAGCCTTCACTACTATGTGTGAGAACAACCTCACACATAGTAGCGGACACAAAGACAAACATTTAGAAATTTTCCATATTCTTCTTATGTTCATTTACAATGCCTGGAATTAACAAAGTATTACTACAACACACAAAAAAAATCACACAACTTTATGTCTGAAGAGAGAGAGGAAGAAAGAAAGAGTAAGAAAGGAAGGAGATCTTGACAGCTGGCCTTGGAATGGACACCTGGGCTCTCTGTAGCCCCGCTCTGATTGGCCAGATGAAAGATAGCGCAGGTTTGGTGACAGATCTGCCCACGTGCAGATGTTGTAGATCTTGTGTACTGCTGTATGCAGGGGTAATTATGAGTCTACTGCAACTCTTTGTGAACAGCTGGGAGCCGATTGATGCCCACCTCAGCAACTTTCATCAGCTTACATTCAGCGTGCCTCCGGAGACAAGTCTTCATGGTGCAAGTGGACCTCAATGCTGCATTTGTCCTCTTTTAAATTGACATAACCTGAAAATATAATTATTTACACACATAATTGCCTAGTAGTTATGATTTAAAGACAGATTACTTTTGATGATACAGGCATTTAGTGGAGGACATACAGTATGTATCCTTGTAATTGGGAATGATTATTTTAAGTTGGATTGGTCCAAGCAGTACTTCCTTAGAATTTAGACATTGAGCACATCTTAAATCCACAAGAGAAATAGTTGTAAATCTGTTCAAGGACCTGTAGATAAACAAACTGATAACATGTATGCATGTTTAAATTATGTCTAAAGATATGCCAGAGACCAGAATAAATAACAGGCTAAAGTTGAATTCTTCAAAGAGTGAAAATCCAGGGAATTAAGTGAATAAATAAAACTACGTGTGACCAATAGTAATGCTGGTAGTGGTATTGGACTTGTGAGTTCCTATAGTTTATGTTTGTTTTAAGCTTAGTTTAACCATCTTCTTGACCTACCATGGGGGAAAGTATTAGAGAAGTATAATAATATAAAGTGTAATAAAAGGGTCTTAAAGGGAGTTCACCAAAAAAATAAAATAAAAAAGGTCACCCTCATATAATTTCAAACCTGTACAACTTTCTTCCACATAACAACTTCCACATGTTTTTAATTCAGTGGAAATACAATGACCATACAGTGATAGTTGATGTCGTTTCACTTTACTTACTCAACATTCTTCAAAATGTATTTTTAATTCTGCAGACTAAAGAAAGTCATACATGTTTTGAATGATATGAAAGTGAGTAAATATCGACAGAAATTTTATTTTTGGATGAACCTTATTTCCATCAATGCCTGGCTTTATGCCCATTACCATTTGCTCTTTTTCTGACAGGGAAAGGTTTAACATATCTGCCTAAAGTGAACTAATATTAGGGTACAATCCAGACATAAGCAAGTTCCCTTTGAAAAAAAAGAGAAAAGAAGAAAACAAAACAGGTGGTGAACTTAACCTTACATTAATATTTTATGCATGACCTTTGAAGTTGATATGAGTAATGTGCGGTTCGCCTCTTTCTCACAGGTGTTTAAAATTATTCTTCTACACATAAAAGCAACCTCCAAAATGACTTTTTGGTCGCATCCCCATGAGAAACCTAAAGTCCAAATAAGATGATATCAGTTAGACATGTTGGTGCAACAGCATTATGAGGACTCTCCATAGGCGTAATGGTTTGTATACAGTACAAACTATATATCTATCCCCCTACACTGCCCCTATCCCTAAACCTACCCATCACAGGAGACATGCTGCATTTTAAATTTTTTAATAAAACATTGTTTTTTAAGCCATTTGATTTATGAGGACTTTTGAAATGTCCTCATAAACCACCCATAAGTTGTAATACCAGTGTAATACACATGTCATTATACAAATTTGTGTCCTCATAAATCACATAAACCAACACACACACACACGCACCACGCACGCACGCACGCACGCACGCACCACACACACACACACACACACACACACACACACACACACACACACACACACACACACACACACAAGAGAGAGAGAGAGAGAGAGAGAGAGAGAGAGAGAGAGAGAGAGAGAGAGAGAGAGAGAAGAGAGAGAGAGAGAGAAGAGAGAGAGAGAGAGAGAGAGAGAGGAGAGAGAGAGAGAGAGAGAGAGAGAGAGGAGAGAGAGAGAGAGAGAGGAGCTGGTTAAGATGACCTCTAATATTCTCTAGCATCATCAACAGTAAGAGGTCTGTGTGTAGATTTGTTACTGTTGAAGAGGAATAGAATGAAGATCTGGCCACCTGGCTCATAGGAACAGTGTCTTAAACACCTGTGTTGGATCTTTCACTGATAGTTTAATGGCTTAATTTATACAGCTGATAATTGCTGCAATACATCTCATAGTTCAGAGGTCCAATAACTTTTAAACTCAAGAAACAATCCAGCCTCTGTGTGTCCTTGTCCATTCTTAAACGTGAATGTGCACCTGGTGGCTGTAGCACTGATATAGAAAGGGTCTTTCCTTTGGACAAGGTTTGTTATCTCTGCTAAGTGTATAGCCTTTAAACAACGACCTGATGCTGTACTACAGCTCGACAAAGGCTGACATAAAAATAGCCTGTTTTTACGCATGTCGCTGATAGGGTTAAGTTTGTGTCTGAGAGTGTGTGTGGCCTAGAGAGAAAATGTGTGAGTGTGACTGTGTGAGTGAATGGTGACTGCTCTGACAGGGCCACCCATTTAGTCTCAGCTAGTGGCCCACCAGAGGAGGGGCAAAAAAATACAACCTCCATGTGCACCTTTGCCTTTTGTGATCTGTCCTTACCCAACCCTAATCATGAAATTACACTACACAGTCTAATTATTACTCTGTTACACTGACCCAGTTCCCAGACTGTAAAATAACACACCAGATCTTGTATCAGCTATCAAGTGGTGCAGAAAATGGCAATTATGTTCCAATCAAATAAAGTAAAACATTATATCAACCATACGAAGAAAGTTTTTGATGAACTTATACTATGTGTGGAGAGCATTCACTCAATATTATTATCTCATTTTTGACAGAGGTGGCTTTTAGAGGCTTTTGCATCGAGGTCTTCATATGTAGGCCCTTTGTACACATGCAAATGTTCGTTAGTTCTTATAATTTCAATAATACAAAATTAATGATGCCATTGGGACACATTTTATTTACTGGTTACACATTATTTTGATGGTCCCTATTAAATATTATGGTGACTATAAACTTGCACCTACATGTCAACTAACTCTCAGTACATGTCAGCTAACTCTCATTAGAGTGCTAGTAGAGTATTAGTAGACTTATTGGGTTAGGGTTAGTAGAATAAGTTGACATGTACTTGTAAAGTTACTTAGTCGGAATGTCTGGGGACCATCCAAATGAAGTGTTAGCATTAAGCAGACAGTCTACTAATACTACTTTAATGACTGGTAGTTGACAAGTAGGTGCAACATTACTTATTATAGTTAAAAGAATGTGTAAGGGGACCATTAAAATAAAGTGTTACCTATTTACCAAAAGTGGTCAGGTTGAGAATTGTAAAGAATTTAACATATCCGGTTCCATTAATGATTCTTTTAGTTTGTATTTTTATGTGGGACAAATGCGATGGAGAATTCAATTTTTTTTTCTATAGACCTTAAATATTAGTCAACAATACTAAAATTAAATAAAATGTGTTAACATATTTCATTTTTTTTCTAAAATATAATTACAAAATGTATATATTTTTTTAAATCGTAAGTCTTGTAGTGTTAAGCTGTATGTGTTTGATTCACTAACAAGATACTGACTCAATAGAGTAATTTTTTCAGGAATCGGTCTACTCTATTCATGTTGTGTTTTTTGTGATGTAGATTGTGGAGTGGTTTGTGGTGCTGTTGAATAAATAACATGGTAAACAATGTAGGAAACATAATTTCACTGTCGTATTCCATCCGCATTAATGGAAGAATACACATGCCAGAACTGTACCGATCGTCATTCAGTTCTGGTATATTTTGAAAATGGAACAAAATGGTTCTGAATAAGAAATAAGCTCTAAATAAGAACTGCTTCTTAATTCCAAATCTTAGCTAAGCTGCAGATCAAGTGATGACAGAAAGAAAGACCACCATCAGTGTGACACAACACCAATTTGTGTGGGTGTGAGAGAAAGGTGGAGAGATGGAAAGAGAAAACAATAAAGTCTGAGAGCAAATTACAGGTTGTTAGCACTCTTTTGATCTATTTGTATGGCGGTTGTGTTAAGGGAGATGTTGTATTTTAGCATTAAGATGCAAATGATGAACAATTGATAAATATACTGTAAGTTGCCGAATACAACTTTTTTTGGGGTGAATAAACAAAACACGTGATCACTTTTATCTGATACTTCAGTGCAAAATCCAGGTTTCTATCCAATCACCCTCGATCTTGTAGACGTGAGTTAACATTTCACAATATTAATTAGGCCTACTCTAATAGTCAGAGTCAGCGCTTAAGAAAATACTAGAACATATGTTTTCATTGGATTTCATCTTAAATTTGTCCTCAATTTACAAAGAAAACATGAAGTGGTCTTGTATGTGAGGACTTTGAGGAATTCAGGCAATGTTTGTTTAAAGGCTGTCTCTCCTACTGATGTTCTGAGGGATGAGTAAACAGCCAATCATGTGGCCAGTGACAGAAGCCTCTGCTGTGTCAACAGCATCACTGTGAGCAGAAGCTGATGGAGGCCAACACAAACACCGAATGACAGTTGTAGCACTGCAGAAGCTCTGAACGGGTCTTCCTCACCTGTCTAAGAAGCACAAGCTCTGCCTGAGACTATGAATGTTAGTGGTCAGTTCTGTAGTAAGGTTCATTTGTGTGCTTTTCAAAAAGTGTTAAGTGTGCAAAGGTGTGCAGGACATCCATTCTACTGTGGCTGAGAAGTGCAAATCAAATAAAAAAATAACAAATCCAAAAACAAAACAACAAATTAACCCCTAAATCTACCCATTGCAGAACATTTCTGCATTTTTAGATAAAAAAAAAAAAAAAAACATCACTTAGTATGATTTATAAGCTGTTTCCCTCATGAAACCCACAATGTCAAAATGTTCACATTTCACTGTATTTGTGGGGACATTTGGTCCTTTCAGTGTTGGTAAAAAAGACACACACACACACACGCGCACGCACACGCACACGCACACACACACACACACACACACACACACACACACACACACACACACACACACACACACACACGCACATACATGTCTCCTTCTTCACAGACCTTTTTGGTCCCGGAAGCCACGAGTCGCTAGTGAGAGATAGTGTTCTCCTGGCTGATCGGGACATTTTCCACTCTTTATCTGCCTGACGCCTCTGCAAGGTGGGTTCCCACACTGATAAAAATTCTCTGCTGGATTTACTTAAAAAATATGATGAATTTTTTTGCATCATTTTATTACGTAGATCCAACAAGACTAGTCTTTGTACCAACTACTTAATTTTTCTGTTTGTTGAAATAAAATTTGCACATAAAGTTAACTTAATTTTAGTATTGCTCTAGTCATTTTTGTGTGTGTGTGATCTACATAACTTTAAGAGTTCTAAATGTGTATTTTTGATTGAATCCAACTTAATTTTTAAATTTCCGTATTACAAATTTCAAGTGGGATCTACTTTGTTTTTCAAAATTTGTTAGTGTATTTTAAAGTTACAAGTACTTAAATTTTCCAATTAGCAATTGAGTATTTCTACTGAAAGTATAAATGCAAATAGTTAATTTTTTACTACTATTTACTTGTTCAACACTGGTTCTTGTAAACAGAATGCCAGTAGAATGTACTCATCAAATATGGAAATCTAGTTATTACATTACATAAAGCTGACATTTGGCCATTTGATAGTAAAAATTGACAAGGTCAGTATTAAAAAAATAAAGTATAATAAAATATATTCACCTCACAGGTTGAGACATTGTGTACAATAGAAAATTGGAGCATGGTGGTGCTAGAGCAAAGTTCATTAAGTTGGCAGGCTTTATTGTCTTTAGAAATATTGTCACAAAACTTCCCCTTAATCCACTCAATACATCTCAGGATATGCATGCTGTGCCCAAGGGTTGACAGTAATATTAAATCTGTCAGTCTCAACAACCGGATGTTAAACTCTTTCAACACTTTCAGTAAGGACTTTTCAATAAAAATAAAAAAAGACATTTACAGATTATTTTCTATACAATTGTGTTTTTCAGTCCTGTACAGTAACATACTCTAAGACTTTAAAACAACACAAATATGATCCCGTATGAAAATGGAGATCTTCTAAGAAACCTACATTTCAGTTTCTTTGGGTTTCTATTAAAATAAGTTCACATTGTGCAATATATTTTCCATGAGTAACATTTCTGACTTCTTAACTGTCATCCCTCCTTCAGCATTAATAGACTCACAAACAGACCCTCAAACCCTCCAACTTCAACAATGGCTGTATCGCTTTTAGGCCAGTAAGCTGATCTTCAGATCGTGGATTTTGGAGGACATGTTTTTGTTAACATCCAGCTCCAGGAAGATCTTCTGAAATGCCTCAAAGGTGTTTGACAGTTTTTTTAGATAGTTTAGTTCCAAGGCAGAAATAAGGCCCATAAGGTGCAAGCATGTGCTACAATTCCAAAAAGGACCTCTGCTCTCTCGATGGCTATTCCAGCTTGCTTCTCGAGACCTCCATCCATTTGTACATTGAGTGATGGCCTCTTGGATGGCTGCAGCATCGCCGTCATTACAAACCTGTGAAATATACCAGAGAGAATTTAACCTAAGAATTTAAGATAAAATCTTTCAGTATACATACATATGCAGAAATATTATTTCTTTACCTGGTAGTCCTTGATTAATTCCTCTTTTTTCACCAAGGTAGAGAATGAGGCCTCTGATCAGTTTCTCTTCTGGACTCAATGCTGTTGTTCTACAAATATATAAAATATGGGATTATCTTAAAGGGTTAGTTCACCAGGAAATTAAAATTCTGTTAGTAATTACTCACCCTCATGTCGTTCTAAACCCGTAAGACTTTCGTTCATCTTTGGAACACAGATTAAGATATTTTTGATAATATCTGAGAGCTGTCTCAGTCCTTCATAGACAGCAACATCATGACCACTTTCAAGGCCCAGAAAGGAAGTAAAGTAAAATAGTTAAAATAGTTCATGTGACTCCAGTGGCTCAACCTTAATGTGATGAAACGGCACGAATTCTTTTTGTGTGCAAAAAAACTAACAAAAAGAAAACTTTATTTAACAATTTCGTCTCTTCTGTGTCAGTCTCCTACGCTGTTTATGTAGTAAAGCAGAGTTGAACTACTGCCAGACGCTGTTCACGTAAGCACAATGATGCATGCATGTGATGCTGACGCAGAAGCTGGCCAACCAGAGGCCAATACTGAGCCGGCGTTTTGAAGTAGAACACGGAAAGGCAACGCTGTGTTTACTACATGAACAGCATAGGAGACTGACATGGAAGAGAAGAAATAGTTGAATAAAATCATTATTTTTGTGTTTTTTGTGTGCACAAAAAGTATTCTCACCGCTTCATTGAATTAAGGTTGAGCCACTGGAGTCACATGGACTAATTTAACGATGTATTTACCGCCTTTTTGGACCTTGAAAGTTGCAATGACGTTGCGGTCTATGAGGGGTCAGAAAGCTCTCAGTGTATCAAAAATACCTTAATTTGTGTTCCAAAGATGAAGGAAGGTCTTACGGTTTTGGAACGACATGAGGGTCGTTAAGAAATTAATGACAGAAATTTTATTTATGTATGACCATTTAAGTACAGATATCGGAATGCTACAACATTAAAGTAACTGAACAATTTTAAAAGTACATGCCTCATTCATAATTTCAAGGGTCATGTCAAGTTTCTTCCCAACAGCCCCTCCTGTCCTCCTGTAGAGTTTCAACAATTTAGGCGTGTATTCGTCCAACTTCCCAAAGAATGTGGACTGTAGTGGCTTCAGTGTGATCCTCCGGAATTCCTCCTCGATCTGAGAAAGAGACCAAGAGAGATGGAGAGACATTAGAGACACAGGGAAAGAGAAACAGAATACCAAGTAGAAAAAGTAACCCTAGAAATACACTAAGAATGACATTTAGGTGGTCTGATGTCTGGAAAGGGATGCTGCACCGGATGAGAGTTCATTTAAGTCCACGGTTTAAGTTTAGTTAAGTTAGCAGCTTAGTTTCAGCAAATTCCACACTACTGCAACCTCAGACAAAGTACTTAATATTACAAAGGTAATTAGAAAAGTATTCAAATGTTCTAAATACCTGGGAATTTGGGAAAACTCAAACAGGGCAGGCCATGGAGCAAGTCAATCTGTCTGGCCCATGAGCTAACTGAGTTATTATAACCCCCAGTTTCCTCACTGTCTACAATAAACCAATTTATTGAAAATTACTTACCTTTATCCAGTGTAGCCTATTGTCAGAAGAATCACCTGGTAAAGGACACAGTGTTATGGTTAGAAACTGACCAATGTAAGAAACCAAAAACATAGCAAATAATTTAACTATAACTATAATTAAAAATAGTTTCACATTTTTTTCTCTCCACAAACACTGCAGGTAGTTGACCTGCTGATCAGACAGCAAATTGTCTTCCAGGACTAAATGATTGACAGCTGTAAACCTCTAATGAGTGCTCTAAACAGACCGTAAAAACGTCCTAACTAACGCAAACCATGAGAAACAGACAGAGCGCGCATGCTCTTTCAACTTTTCAGATCGCATAATTCCGGGGAAATGGATTATTTTATGTATTCTGTATGACGAAAAAGTTTGAAAACTAAATTGATATTTCTACAAATGCGCGAACGTTTTTCTTTTTACTGTCTATTGTTTGGACTAAGAGTCCTAACGGACGCTGGCATCTATATGTGAACACAAATACATTTATGATTAAAAATTATTATTTGCACTATTTGACATAAATTAAGAAATTAATGTCACAACCTACTTTTATCATAAATAGTGGCCAAATCCAAGCTGGCGTCTTAAATCTGTCTAATGATAGCCTACTAGGTTTTAGATTTTAAAATGTTTTAACGTAGAAACAAGCTGGGCTGTCAATGATGTTTCTACATAAAGGATCTTACTCCAAAAAGTTCGACCTCTGTAGGGATCCTTTCCATAATGTTGTCAGACACTTAGAATAATATTCTGAGCATGTCAGTGGCAAAACAAGCAAGTTTTGTAGATGTAAATTAAGGCACGCAATTGCCCATTAACGTAGCCTAGGCCCAGTGTTGGGAAAGTTCATTTTCTACATGAACTAGTTCAAAGTTCAGTTCACAAATTTTAAAATGAACTAGTTCAGTTCATAGTTCATACTTCAAAAAATGAACTAGTTCATAGTTCTTTTTTCATAGTTCTTTTTTCCATATGTTGCTGCGAGCTTCTTTTTTTTAAATTATTGCCACAGCCCATATACAACCCCAGACAGCAATTATTTTATCGACTGGCAAAGTTTGCACAGATATGTAAGATTTTTCCCATCCTCACCAACCTTGTCATAAAACTCGTTTATAAGATCATATGACGCCTCGATCCTCGCTCGCTGCGTTGTCGACTACAGGCTGCTTTTTGTTTTGATGACGCATGCGGTGGTGCGTGCGACACTGGTGGCTGATGTTGCCAGATTGGGTGTTTTTTTCGCTATATATTAAGGCCTGTTTACTGTGTGTTTTAGCCGGGTTTTCGCTTAGAAGGCTCTATAGAAATCTGGCACCCGAGAGAGCGTGCGTCCACAGACACCAGAATGAACGCGTTCACAGTAACGTTCATCAGGCAGTAATTCAGTACGTTCAGTTCACGTTCGCCCAAAATATGAACGAGTTCATGAACTATCGTTCATTGAACGCGTTCAGGCACAACACTGCCTAGGCCTAACGTTAATTGTTTCGCATCTGCAGACTGCAGCAGTCTATTTCAAAGATTGAAACTGATTTCAAAGATTGTTGTTCCCATCAGTCACTTAAACACAAAAACATATTTTTTAAAGAATAAAATAAGGCCCAGAAAAAAAAAAAAACGATGTTGGCTACTAGATTATTTATGGCTGGTCTAAAAATCCACACTTACACTACATATGCCTTATTTTATTGCTGCATTTTAACGTTAGCTTCAAATTACACTAGAACAAACTATTCTATGCCACTTGCAAAGTTTCAATTACACCTAAAGCAACTAGCCACCTACCAGCTAGCCACATGGTAATAGGCTAATTGGAAAATCCACTTACAACAACGTGATCTTCAAATTACATTTAAAGCCTCCTTTTTGTACAACAATTAAAAACTGTAAAGAATGTACATTAACTGTTACTTTGCTAACTTTATTCTTACCTTAAGTTCAGTCCTCCTCGTGTTCCTCTTCGTTTGAAATGCAAGGGGTTTCCAGACCCCAAAACAGGAAGGGGAGTAGTTTTTTGTACTGAGTAAATTGAACAAGCTATTGTTTGTTGTGTGTGTGTACTTAAAAAGATTGGCTGGGATTACTTAGATTAATTTTGTAAAGGAAAAAAATGCACATTGTCTTGTGTTTTGAACAAATGCAGATTAATTCTAAACTAAATATTTTAATGTAAAGATACAAACTTAACATTTTATTGTTAATATCACACATTTTAATTACATAATATTTACATCCACTCAGATTCATTTTTTTCAGTGCAGACTGAGGGGGCACACTTTCCTTTTGATACTCTTCTTCTGGTAAAATCACCCCCACCCTCCCATCCACCCACTTCACACAAACATTAAAATCTATTTGTTTATCTTGAGCAGATATCGCTCTATTTTCAGAATGGGAAGCAAGCTCTGTGCTCCCTTTGTAGATTTGGGATGCCAATTTCGTACTGTGTAGCTGCGTCATATTCTTTGACAATGTTTTTCTTTCTCTGGGTAAACATAAGACATTTCCCATCGCGAGATTTACTTTATAATGGCTATTTAGAGATTGCATAATATATATATATATATATATATATATATATATATATATAAATATGCCAACACACTAACATCAGTGACCTGCTACAATCTCCCATCTGTGCTGGGGAGTGGGTTTTTCAAAATCATGAATCAATGAGAGTAATAATGACACATTGTTCTTCTCTGCTTGCAAAGGAGATTCAGGGACGCTGTAACAATCGCAAACTGTTGATGCCATTTTTCTCTTGCACCCACTGTGTGTTATGGTAACATTTTTCCTGAATTTCATTTCTTTCACACCTACAGTTTAACAGTCCTTTCTCAGCCGGTCTAAAGGCCACGGGCCTCCCCAGACTGCACTCTGATAAAGGCTGATTTATGCCACTGCTTGAAGAGGAGCAGCGTGGGCAAACATCCTGAGCAATTGCCTAGAACTCTTTCTCATTTCATTATTAATTGACTACATTTTAGAATAGGGTTTTCAGTATTACTGAACAGTGAAGATTTTTAAAAATGTTTATTATTGAATTTAAATGAAATTAATGGAACTGAAGTGGTGTTCAAAAGTAGTCAGTATGCAAGCTGCATGAACTTCAAAAGTTTGTGTAAAACGTGATGATTTAAGAATGAATCTAACAACAACTTGTGCTTTAATAGAAGCAAGAATATGTCTATGTCTGTACAGTCACATGTCCAGTGTCTAAAAATGTTTACTACAGTCAAGTGGTTAGTTTCATCAAGATTTTTCTTTTGAAATAAATTAGCTTTTTTTAGCAAGGATGCATTAAATTGATCAAAAGTGACAGTAAAGACATTTAGGAAACACTTTAGATTGCTAGTTGTAACTAGTAATAAGTAACTAGTTGCTTATTAACATGCATATTACTAGCATATTGGCTGTTTATTAGTACTTATAAAGCACATATTAATGCCTTATTCTGCATGACCATATTCTAGATCCCTTAACCCTACCTCATTCCTAAACATAACCACTACAATAACTTACTACCAATAAGCAGTTAATTAAGAGTTTATTGAGGGAAAACTCCTTGGCAATAATGAATGTGTACCTGTAACTGACATTTATAATGTTACAAAATTTCTATTTCAAATAAATGTGGTTCTTTTGAACGTTCTATTCATCAAAGAATCCTGAAACAAATCATCATATTTTCCAGGAATATATTAAGCAGTACAACTGTTTTCAACATTGATCAGTCTGTTAGTTAGGCCCCTTTATTTTTTATAGTGCTTTATACAATACAGATTGTTTCAAAGCAGCTTTACAGTGATCAACAGGAAAATAATGAGGCAAACAGAGTTACTCTTTCGGCTTTATTATCTATAATTCGGCTTTAAAGCAGCAGTAGAATTGTCATTGTTCAGAGTTGATTCAATTCCATTTGTTAAGATCATCAATTATTCAATTAGCTCAATTTGGGTATAAAACTATTGATAATAATAGGAAAGCAGCTTTGCTGAGCATATAATACTATTTCAAGAACATTAATACATCTCAGTTTTTTAATGTGGTCTCAGACTTCAATAAATTAACTTCTTACATGTACTGTAGAACGAGATCCATGTTTTGCATAAGTATGCATTGTACAATACATTAATTTACATCCAGTGGCAGCATATTTGCCCTCAATATTTATGGTTGTAATTGGTCGTAAATTAATAATAATGGTTGGTCAATATTTATGTGATGAATGAGCCATCTCCTTCTTTATACTTCTCACATGGCTCTTTAGTATAACCCCTTAAAGGTTAATTTCCTACCTGGTTGGTTAATCCAGCTCATTATATGGTGTGTAGAGCAAGTATGTATACAGTAGCTCTTTGTAATTTATAGCAGGTATGCCTTTGCTGTTGTAAATTGATTTCACAGATCATTTATAAAACCTACAAACTTCAAAAAATCATGAGCTCATTGTTTTTGGGAGTTCCCTCAACCTCTAAAAGCTCACAGAATGAATTGTCTTTGGCCTATGCACCTACCCACAACCAGCTGTCCTGGCAACTTTTTTTTTGATTATGACCTTTTAGCTGATGGGTGTTACAGCCCTTCCGAGTAATGTAATGAGTGTACTTGTTATTGTAAATTGACAAATCCAAAACAGTGGGAACCTGCAGTGATGGTCTGTGATTGAAAGTGCAACATTAACCAGGTAGATTTTTGAATTTAGTTTTAATTAATGCTGCTAACTGCAGGCTACTTAAAGGATTAGTTCACTTTTAAAAAAAACTTTTGCTGATAATTTACTCACCCCCATGTCATCCAAGATGTCCATGTCTTTCTTTCTTTAGTCGAAAAGAAATTAAGGTTTTTGATGAAAACATTCCAGGATTTTTCTCCATGTAAAGTCTCACAGAACAGAGTCATCACAGAACAGAGCAAGACGAGCATTTGTGCTTATAAAACTTAAACTTTTTTATTTAATTTTAAAATGACCGATCGTTTCACTAGATAAGACTCTTATTCATCGTCTGGTATCGTTTAAAGCCCTTTGAAGCTGCACTGAAACTGTCATTTGGACCTTGAACCGTTTGGGTCCCATCGAAGTCCATTATATGGAGAAAAATCCTGGAATATTTTAATCAAAAACCTTAATTTCTTTTTGACTGAAGAAAAAAAGACATGGACAGATGACATGGGGTTGAGTAAATTATCAGCAAAAGTTTTTTGAAAAGTAAACTAATCCTTCAATATTTTCTTCTCTGCCTTTTTTCACAGAAACACCTAAGGATGAACTGTATTGAATAGCAATTCAACATTTGTAACAGTAGGTGGTTATGTGGACGATGTTAGAACTCACAATAACTATGTTAGAAATATATCTGCAGACCTTTAATCATCCCAAGTTTGCCACCAAGCCTAAGTCCAGCCCAATCACACAGGAACTGGAAGATGTTTTTCCTTTGGGAAATTATTAGTTACTCTGCATTGTGGGAAAATGTAAATATGTGACCCTGGATGACAAAACCAGTCTTATGGGTATTTTTTTTTTTTAAATTGAGATTTATACATCACATGAAAGCTGAATAAATAAGCTTTCCATTGATGTACGGTTTGTTAGGATAGGACCATATTTGGCCGAGATACAACTATTTGAAAATCTGGAATCTGAGGATGGAAAAAAAATCGAAACATTGAGAAAATCTCCTTTAAAGTTGTGCATTTATGTTCGATTGTGCTGCATTCACTCACAAAAACAAATGTTTTGTACATTTACGGTAGGAAATTTACAAATTATCTTCATGGAACATGATCTTTACTTAATATCCTAATGATTTTTTGCATAAAAGAAAAATTGATAATTTTGACCCATACAATGTATTGTTGGCTATTCCCACAAATATACCCGTGCTACTTAAGACTGGTTTTGTGATCCAGGGTCACATATAGACTTTTTAGGAGTATTCCCATAGAGAGAGTAATAACAGGGTAATGTATCCATCATGGAATACAATGAAGATGGTCAGACTTGCTCAGTAGTGATTTACTTCAGTCTTTTATCAGTCTGAGTAGTCAGGTTAGCGTTAAGTTAGTATACAAGACAACTATGCAGGCTTCTAATATGTTCCAAAAATGTGTTTCTTTTGGATGAGGAAAGATTAACAGTTGTACAAACCCTTTAAAGATGAGATGTTTCCTTGGTCATGATCCATTGACACAACGTAATATTTAGGGCCTCATAAAGGGCATATGTGTCTATTTAAACTGGGCACTTACCGCCTCAAATGTTTGAGCCAAATGGATTTTGAATGCAACTTCCAAAAGACAAAATATAAATATTTTTTACATTAATTAATTATGGGCCATGAATAATCATGGACCATAATTAATTAATGTAAAAAATATTTATTTTTGAGGTGCAAAAATATTAGTGCCTCAAAGTTGTCAACTTTTGGCCATTTTGAAGCCAAATGTAGTTATGTAATTTAACCTATGTTATTTGAGCAGAACTAAGGAGCTTTTACATTCAGGTAGCCATTCGGTAGTTAGTTTTTGGTTTAGTGTTAAATAGAGTTACTGCTGCATCTAAAATCTGTCTAGATCCTAGAACTCTTCCTTCCTGCAACTCTTGCTGACAGATCTAACAAAAAGAGGGGTCGCTCCCTCAAGGAGGTTTTTAGATCTTGTTCATCTTGTGAATTACGACTACAACAGCCTTTGTGTGTTTTTCCGGGCAGGTCTCAACGATCAGACAAGGTCACGCCTGCTTAAAGTTAGTCCTTGAGGGACATTGCAGTACGCAAACTGGGAGTTTCTCCAATGTGGATCCCCCTTTAAAATCGGGGAGAGAGAGGAGGATCTCAACCCACCGGCAGTCCTTCTCAATTCATCCAGTCCTTCGTCGAGCCCACCTCGAAATTCTGAGCCAGAGCCAATGCCTGCAGCCTTGTCTGTCTGTTCAAGTGTTTGAGATGGTTCCTACATCCGTGCCAGTGGGAGTTTTAGTGGAGGTAGATGATAAAATATGTTATCACCCCCATACTCCACCATTGGAGCTTAGTTTACCTCAATTTGGAGTGATTGATCTCCGGATGATTTCCTGTGCCCAAGCTCTTCCACTTCCACTTGTTCCGCCCAGCTAAAATTCTTATTTGTCTTTGCCTTTGTCTCTGCCAGTCCCACACAGCTCTAATTCTTCTTCGTTGCCGCTGATTTTACAACACACAAACATATCTATTTTGAACTAACATCAACTGTGCAATTTTTATTTTACTTTTAGATGTTGCTTTAAGACTGCACTGACTTCACCAAATGTGACAGTGTCATTTATCTAAGAGGGCACTGTAGTTTCTGTTAACATGTTGAGCAATGGTCACACAAGAGTCTAATTTATTACCATAGTGATCAAGGCAAAATTCAAGATGGTGCATCTGTTTTGAATAAGTCAGTTCAAGAGTTTGGTGTGGTTCAGATTGGGAGAGCTTGAGATGGCTTACGGTCTAATTATAAAAAAAGAAAATATGAGGCTGTATTAGATATGAGAATGCATATTGATTCGCAGAATGAACAGTTTTGTATTAAGAAATGTTTTTATTGGCTCACAGCTTTGCAACACGTCTTGATGGAGACACTTGGGATTTAAGGGAAGGGTTTGGCATTCATGTCCAGCAGGGAACTCTGATTCTGCCAGCCCTGCTTCCAAACACATTGAGCTTGATTGGGGTTTGAATTCTTGCAAACTGCTTGACAGGGGTTTTAATCTTTTGTCGTTAGCACAATCTTAGCATTTCATTTTCAAGTGTTGACAGTTTTATTCATGTTATTGTGTTAGGCGTTCTTGTCGCTCCATTAGTAGAGCATGGTACCCAGCAATACTTAAGTTATGGGTCTGAGCATAAAATGTTTACTGGGGATGCACTTTAAGGCATTTTGGACAAAGGCATGACAGTTACATCATGACAACACTACTATGATATATTTTGCATTCACATACTGTATGTATAAGCAAATTTGTGTATGTGTCAACTATTGGTGCTAGTTATTCTCTTGAGAAGCACTGTTAGGTCAGTGCATCCTCCCAGGCCAGCCTTGTTTGAGGAGAGTAGGCAGGGAGTCATAAACACATCTCACTTTGTTTAAACAAGATGACATAGTCTCCTATTACTCGGATGAGTGCTCTCTCTCTCTCTCTCTCTCTCTCTCTCTCTCTCTCTCTCTCTCTCTCTCTCTCTCTCTCTCTCTCTCTCTCTCTCTCTCTCTCTCTCTCCTCTCTCTCTCTCTCTCTCTCTTTCTCACACTCACTCTCTTTTACTGTTTCAGAACAAGTTTTTTTCAGAACAAGTTCACAAATAAAGCGAGAGGAGCTTTGAAACTATAATTTGGAAACATTTAAGCAGAATATAATTAATAACAATGCCCATCAGTCTGTGTGAGTTATCCCAAACCTTGTCTTGCAGGAAACGTACCTTGTAAAAGAGCATTAGTTTCTCTGATGTTCTGTAGTGGATCATTTGGTGACATCTTAATACATCCTTTTTTATGAGAGTCTGCATGTGTTATAGAAGGAACAACTGAGAACAGGGTCCTGGACTAAAGTGACTTAAATACACTTATTTATATAGCTGGGTGGTCTCCCCTTCCAGGAGAAGATTGTTAAAATAGTGGTTTATCGTGTCTTGATGTATTTGTAATGAGCACATTGTAATTCTTGTGTTTTTCTTCTCTTGCTCACAAGTAGTGGGTGTCACTCGCAAAATCCATTGTCTAATGTATCTGGAGGCTCTGTTTATTTCTCTGATTCTGTTTATTGGGAGTATTTTAGCACAATTACCGATTCCAAAGTTTGGTTCAATAAGATTTTTTGGTCTCATGCCCACCAAGGCTGGATTTATTTGATCAAAAATAATGTGAAAACTGTATTATTGTAAAATATATTTAGAATTGCAAATAGCTGTTTTCATAATATGCTGCTTTGGTGCTCAAGAAACATTTAAACATTTTCAACAGTATTACCAATGTTGAAAACAGTTGTGCTGCTTATTAAAGCAACACTATGTAACATTGTTTACCTTAAAATAATGTTTCCAAAATCTTATCAGCGGTTCATCAAGTCATAACAGGGTGAAAGGCACTTCTGCCATAGCCTGACGGGGTCTGTATCACTTTTACTGGCACTATGTAACTTTGGGATTTGGGTAGGAACCCGACCACAAAAAGAACTACAAAATTCGACTGCTTTACGTCAAGCGCTATAGTCATTATTTTGTTTTTCTTCGTTTCTGATGTCGCAATACTGCCCTACAAAGCCAAAAGGCAGTAACTGCATTTTTGGTCAAAAATGAGTTAATGTGATTTTTGGGATATTAAAGACCTCCTTTATCATGTGGATAAATATCTATACTCAATTTGACTGTTTTTTCGAATAAATAGAGGGTTGTGTTCACAGTAACTCCCAAAACCATACAAGCAACCATGGCAGAAAGCGGTAACTGCAGTTACCATTCTTTGGCTTTGATTTTCGACGCAAAAGTCCAGTTACGTACTCTGCCTTTGTTAAGCCATTCATAAAAGAGATGTTACGGTGCCACCTTGCAGTTACGGTGATCTGCCTTTGTTTTACTGTCCATAAAAATTTGCCGCGCTTCAGTTACGGTCCATGTATTGTCACTAGATCACTTACTTCTATAACACACAGATATCCGAATAAAAATGAGCTGTCAAATGTGTTGAGTGGTTGTTTTATCAAGTGTTGAAACTGTAAGAATGGCAAATTGCTCTCGAGGGAGAATGATGGTGGAGTTGGCGTTGAAAAGAAGACATGAAGACCAAGGTAAGAAATTATCTTATAAAATAATGCATTAGATGCCATATACTTAACGTTAATTTAGAATTGCTAGCGGCAGTAGCCTGCTAACACATACTGCACGGCGGCAGTAAACAATCATATCCTACCTTTTCTTGTAACTCCATAAAATCCATTGCAATACACGTCATCTACGATGTTTCCACAATCCTCAAAGGTTTTGAACATAGTCCGTATCCCTTGCTGGTATTCAGACCAAGCTATCCACAAGTTATCTAGGCTAGCTTCAAAGCGTCTTCTGTAATTTAGCGTTAGTGAAACAGCATAAAGTGTATTTGTTGCAAAATATTATCCACGTACACATACAACTTTTTGTTTGGTCGATTCCCTTGGTGTTTTGGCAAAAAAAAAACAAATAGTCCAACTAGACGAGTTCTTGTCATGCCGCAGAAAATCCGATCAGTGCATCTCGAGCACTTTAACCCTTGATTAACCAGAGGGAGGCAGTGCTACCTCGGATACAACAGGACAGATTGAATGTTTTAAGGAGGCTTTTATGATAATATTTATATAGTTAACTGCCAAGATTATTTTATGCAAAAAAGAACATCCATTCTTGCACAATACTGGATGAGGCTGCCCAGTGTCGTCTTACATCCTTATGTTTTCATTTTCACTATCATCCATATATCAGCATGGATGCATACTTTTAAACTGAGCACTAATAGCAAGTTGAGCACTAATAGCCAGTTGGATAGTTGGATGGACATAATGTTCCATCAGAGCTGTTTCAACAAGATATCTAGCACTTCATAAAATACCTTTATTATCTTCAGTATTGGGCAAGTTACTTCCAAAATGCAATGCATGCATTACTGTCTTTAGCAATTCATTATTTACATTACAATGTAACTGCCTTTGCATTACTTTTGAGTTACATGCACTTTCACTAAAATGACTGGCCAAAAACATACAGAGTGATGTAGTAATGTAGGCTCCAAAGGTCACTTACAAATGAACATAATAAACATAGTAATATTGGGAGTTGACTCTAACTGGTTCTCATTGCAGTGGTTAGCCTTTCCTGATATTATTTAACACTTCCACTAAACTACAGGGGTGTAGCCTAATAAACAAAAATATACTGAGAATAATTGCTACAATATTGATATGCAAATGCAACAGTTTGGTGGTTCTCTCTGCTTGAAGTAAGAAGTATTAATGTTAGATCTATTGCGTGAATGTTGGGGAGACTTAAATGCTTGTTACAGTTAGTTAATGATTTTCTGTGTTAATTTCAGTCCCACAGGTGGATCTTCCTTGTGGCCCTGCACAACCAAGCACAACCAAAAGGATCATTCTGGACAATGGTAGGCCTTCAAACATATAATTATTCATATCTCAGGTTCATATTTCTTCTATTTTTAATGTACATGTCTAATAAGAATTATTTTTTCTCATTTCAGACACTTTTCAGGGTGACTGCGATCCTGATGTTTCAAAAACGTGGCAGATTCTCGACAGTTGTCTGGACTTTAGTTTCCCAGCATTCTGTTCAGATGACCTGTTCTGCAGCACACCTAATACCACCTTCAACACTCTTGTGGACTTTTCCCCACTCTGGCCACCAACCCGCTGCCCGCTCCAGACACCACCATCGCTCTGCCCACCAACCTGCTGCCCGCTCCAGACACCACCATCGCTCTGGCCACCAACCTGCTGCCCGCTCCAGACACTACCATCGCTCTGGCCACCAACCTGCTGCCCGCTCCAGACACACCATCGCTCTGGCCACCAACCTGCTGCCCGCTCCAGACACCACCATCGCTCTGGCCACCAACCTGCTGCCCGCTCCAGACACCACCATCGCTCTGGCCACCAACCTGCTGCCCGCTCCAGACACCACCATCGCTCTGGCCACCAACCTGCTGCCCGCTCCAGACACCACCATCGCTCTGGCCACCAACCTGCTGCCTGCTCCAGACACAACCATCGCTCTGGCCACCAACCTGCTGCCCGCTCCAGACACAACCATTGCTCTGGCCACCAACCTCCTGCCCGCTCCAGACACCACCATCGCTCTGGCCACCAACCTCCTGCCCGCTCCAGACACCACCATCGCTCTGGCCACCAACCTGCTGCCCGCTCCAGACACCACCATCGCTCTGGCCACCAACCTGCTGCCCGCATCAGAATCTGCCTGCACTCCAGGCAGAGCCCCACCGATGCGAGATCCATGTGGCCAGAAATGCAGGAGGAAATGCACAGACAGATTTTGCGAGGAGCAGCGAAAGCAAATCTGGCAAATGTTCTGGGATCTGGACTACACAAACCAACGGGCATTTGTGTATAATACCGTCAGCCAGCTAACAACAGCAAGACCTGTAAATGGAGAAAAGAGTCGCCGGAGCTGGTCCTTCGTGTACAGGCTTAAGGACTTGAATCAGATCCCACAGCAAGTCTGTAAAACGTTCTTTTTGACCACATTAGGGTTCCACCCAGCAAACGACAGCCTGGTGCTTTCAGTGGTGGGGAGTGAGATAGGCAGTGAGGTGATCCCCAGAGATCAGAGAGGACGTCATGTGCCAGCCAACAAACTGGACCTGCAGCCTGTCATTGACCACATTGAGTCATTCAACCCCACAGTGAGCCACTATCGTCGGGAGCATGCCCCACATCGTCGCTACCTACCTAGTGACATTTCAATTAGGTTCATGTATGCTGACTTCAATGAAAAGGGCAATAGATGCTCGTATGAAACATACAGAAAAGCGGTAAAACAGCGTAACATCAGCTTTACCAAGCTTGGTGAAGAGGAGTGTGAGGAGTGCCTCCTTTATGATCAGCATAAAAACACTCACGAAGAAAGTGCGCAGATGGACTGCTTGCAGTGCCAGAAATGGCTACAACACAGGGAGTCTGCTGTGCAAAGCAGAGCAGCATATCAGGCTGATGCTGAGAGGACCTGGCCAGAGGACACATCTGTGAGAAGTGTGGACCTCCAAAAGGTTATAATGTTGCCCCGCATGCCTGGTGTCAAAACGGCAGTCTTCACCAGACGAATTGTGGCGTTTCACAAGACCTTTGCCTCTGTGGGCAAAAAAAAGAATAAAAAAAAAACATCTCTGTGGTCTGGCATGAGGGCGTGGCGGGTCGCAGTGCTGGAGAGATTGCTTCAGCCTATGTTGTGGCAGTTGAGAAGGAGAGAGACCTTCTCCACAGTGTGTTTTGGGTGGACAACTGCTCTGCCCAAAATAAAAATTGGTGCCTTCTGTCCACACTGGTCAGCCTTGTGAACGGGTCTACCAACTCAAGGGAGGACATCACCTTGAAATTTTTTGAGAAGGGCCACACTTTTATGAGTGCCGATAGTGTGCATCATGGTGTTGAGCAAGAAATGAGGAAACGTCCTGGCGGCTATGTCTTTGACTTTGAAGACTTTGTCAGTGTGGTGGCAAGCTCAAATTCAAAAAAGATGGAGGTGATTGAGATGGAAAATGCAAATGTGTTGAAATGGAAAGATGGCCATTCCGCTGCAAAAACGAAGAAGGCACCGAAGTTGAGCCAGATGGCTGAAATTCAGCTACGGCGTGGGTCCGCACAGCCACAGAGACTGTGACTTCACTGAACTGGACTTCCTCCTGGCCAAGTTTGATCTCAAGATGCCCCCTCCCCTGAGGCCACATGACCGGGGCATTGAGGAGACAAAGAAAGAAGACATTTTAAAAATACTTTGTCCTCTTATGCCCCCCAACAGAAGGGCTTTCTGGCTCTCACTTCTTGTGGAGGAGTGATGTTTATGGAGGAGGTAGTTATGCAGGTTGTTGCCCACCGTTGTTTGCAGGTTGTTGCCCACCGTTGTTTTTATCTCTAAACATGAATTTCAAACCATCCATTAATAAATTGATATATTTGCGTTCTCTTTCAAATAAATGATTGTTTTTAATTATCAGAGATAGTTGTTGTATTTATTCACACTGTACTCTTGTGTCACCTATCTGTTGGTTTTGCTGCACACAAAATTGAAGTTTTTTAGTTTACGCATTGACTCCAACTGAATGCACTCCCAGCACTGGATAGCAACAACGACATGTCTAAGTATTTGTGTGTCATCTAAAACAAATGCCATGATCATTAGACTTTAATGAAGGTGATCAGTTAATTATCTTCTAAATGGTGGTAAGCAAATATTGATTATATGTCAGTTACTGCCTTTTGCCTTTGCACGACTCCTTATTTTTTAGTAAATAATACAAAGGGAGAGTACAGTATCTGACAAATAAGGGTCAAAGGTCAACTTTGAGCACAAGATTTTTTTATATACACACATTTCTTCATCTGGGCAACAAGTCACCAGATTTTCATTGCTCTACCTATAATACATTTGTGTGGACAAAACAAAAAACTTTAAAGTCATTTTTCTCAGTTTGACACTCTGGTCAGTTACTGCCTTTTGCCTTTGTAGGGCAGAATACATCACCCTTTCAATAAATCATGTAACATACTATACCTTGTCTGTGGACATCGTTCATTCTAAAGCCGGTGCTGGATAAACAGCGAGCGTGCGTGCGACTGTAGGCTAAATTTATTTACGACAGAGGTAATGGACAATTTCGTTTCCAACCAGTAGGGCGACCGAAGAGGAAAAGTTACTTTGTGTTACTTTAATATTTTTTTTTGTGGAAACTGTTACACTTTTTTTCATAATTATTTGATGAAAGTTAAAAAGAACAGCATTGATTTGAAATAGAAATCTTTTGTAACATTCTAAATGTCTTTACTGTCACTTTTAATCAATGTTATGCATCCTTGCTGAATAAAAATATGAATCTATAAAAATACAAATAAAATCACTGATTCCAAACATTTGAACGGTGGTGTATATGTTGTACCAATATAAATCACGTTAAAACACCCTTTTCCAAACATCACAGAGCTCTTTCTCTTTTATCTGACTGCTGCACGCGTGATGTCTACCCCCTAATGTATTGTAGACAGTATATCAGGCTTATGTCATAGCACATGAGCTTCACACAGCTGTGAATGAGAGGAGAGCATGAGGGAACAGGGAAGAGCCAAGCTGAAGGAGAAATCAGCTGACAAGTCTTTGACTGTCCGCCAAAACTTAAGAATTTTAAGATGATGTGAAGCATTGAAGTGTTTATTATAAATATAATGGACCTACATGCTTTTAAAAGATTTAGGAATTCACCATCTCAGTCTTTAAGTGAATGCCCTTTTAAAAATTGTTCTAGAGGAATATTGTTAGTTTTGGTGCTGTAATTTGATTGGCAGAGTGGCATTCCATTGTAAATATGTAGTTATATTAACATAATCTGAATTAAAATGCTACAGCATTACATTTAATTGACATATATATATGATTTTTTTTTATCACAACAGAAGCTTAAATTGGAGGGCCTTCGAATATTGTCTTGGAAAAAGGGGGTCTTGAAGTCAAAAAGGTTGAGAACCGCTCTAGCTTTATTGATGAAATAAGGAGTAGTTGTATATTTTTACTAAAGTTATATAATTACGTATATATATTTTTTATAGATCTTCAAAGTCTCAGTATGTCGTCAGTTAACTTTAGTTCTCCTTACTGTAATGAAACTCTTCTGTATGTGCTGAAATGAGACAGTGAAGTGACTAAGAAACATATCCCACCCTGTGCTTACAAGCTGACTTCATTTCCCTATAAGCAGCCTTAGACCATGAGGTATTTTTAAGAGGCCCTGGTCCTATTGCTTAATGTTACATGCCCAGCACCCATCATGACATGACAGAAACTGTCATATCGTCAACTCTCTTGTAACTCAAATATTTCTACATTTTTGATCAACCGTACTGAACCTCCACAAAATCTGGCTTGAATGTGTTGTTTGTGTAATGTGTATGTGTCTGAGGCTGCATGGGGTCTTCTGTTTACATGGCGAGGGAATGGAAATATGTGTCTAAGCTGTCAAATTTTAAAGGACAGGATTACATGGATCAGTGAGAGAGACAAACAAACAGAGAAAACTAAGCTTGATTTAATGGAATCAATCATCTCAGAACAAGGTTCATTTGTGAGTGTGGGAGGGAGAGAGGAATAAGACATGATATTAGCTTATTTTCCCACAACTTTTTTGCCATTGAATCAGGTTGCATTTTATGGTAGCATGTTTGAGTTTCTAAATACTTCAGATTTTGTTTGTAGCCAAGCTGGTAGTTGAGACCACAGACTCACAAAATCTCTGAAGTCATGTTTCTTGAAGAAAATAAAATGAGCACAATTACTGCATGTGTCCCAATGTCTGATTCAATGGGCTCCTTGCACGTAACTACTTCCTTACCGGAAATGCGGCCTCGTCTTTTCCGGCGCTATTCTACACTATGAGATGAGATGTTTACAAGAGTTGCCGAAACTTACAATAACGGACGTATATCGCCTTTGTAAGTCCTCCTCCAAATCACCTACCAGCAAATTAGAGAGAAGGGCTTTAAAATGTATGCCTCTTCATATATCCACGGATATGAAGGTAAGTCTATATATCTCAAACTTTATGGCTTACGTTAGTTTGCTAGCTTACATTAGGCTAATAAACAACCCAGGGCTGACAGAATATGCGTGTTATAATGTTGTACTGTTTTCTAGTATTAGGCGGAAAATGTCTACGTTGTGTATGTACTGCTTCAGACAGGAAGAGAGCGAGCCGTATTTACCCGTTGTGGATATGACGTCAGGTTGCTATGTGCAAGTAGCCCATTGCATATTTTAAGGTAATGTTTCATGAAAATAGTTTATTTTGATGGTCCACTTTAGACAGTCTACAAACTTTGCGACTACATGTCAACTAATGCCAGAGACACACTTAACAACCAGCTGACACTGAACTGAACACACTTACAGACTGTTTCCAATGACTGGAGCAGATTTTAACACTGACTGTGAACAACGACTGAACGCAACTGTCTCTGACTCGCCACGTTTAGCCATGATCAGTCGTAAGTATCAAATTACATTCATAATCGGTCTTGCAGTCGTTAAGTGTGTCCCCGGTCAATCTCTCATTATGTACTACTAGTAGTATATAGACCAGAGGTCAGCAAGTAAGTTTGGCATCGGGGCCAAAAAAAAAAAGTTGCAAGTAAGATGGCATGGTCAAAGGGTACATAGTCAAAGGGTAATTTAAGAAATGAATTGATGAAAAATGCAACTAGAATTGCCTGTGGTGGACTGTCACAGTGCCTTTTGTAACTGGTAGTGACTGAGCTGTTCCTCTTGAGTTAAATCCTGTAGTAGGACAGTCATTAACAAAAAGCCAAATTTGTGTGGTGGTGTCTGTATTTTACACTGGATAAATTAATAAAGCAGTAGTGACACGTAACCTGGCAAGTATCTTCATTCATGGACTTACAACACAGATTGCCTTGCTAAAACATATATGGATAAAAAAATAACTAGAAAAAGAGGACTTGAATAATCCCATTAATGGCATGTTTTAGTCATGCTCTTAACGAACCATGTTTTCATATTGTGAATAATGAATGTGTATCATTTTAATTTGCTTGTTACACAATGGAGCCTAACTCATTGTAATGATTATTTGACGTAGCTTACTTTTACACACATAATTATTCCTTGGCATCTCACTGTCACGGTTGTGGTGTGGAAAGACAGGCAGAGGCAAAGGCTCCAATTCAAAATATTTACTAGAAACAAAACGAAACTGGTACAGGCATGAAGACAGGCCGGACACTCACAAAACACAGTAACATTAACACCATGTAATATAGACGAGAACCGACAAAGACAGACTGAACACAAGCAAACTAAATACAAGTCCAAATGAACACTAACGAGGTGAAGACAGGTGACACAGATGATGATGACGAGGGACAGGTGGATAATGAGGGAGTGAGTTCAGGTGAGGAGACAAGAGGATCCTGGGAAGTGTAGTGCAGAGACAAGGACAGACAGGTGCAGACGAGGACTGTGACATTACTCCCCCCTCCCGGTAGGCGTGACCTCACGCCTTAGAACAGGGGTGGGAGGGTGGGCGCCCTGGAGGCTGAGGAGGGCGTGGTCTGGAGGAGGCCTCCAGGGCGGAGCAGGCTGAGGGCGTGGCCAGGGTGGAGCAGGACGTGGATGTGACCAGGGTGGAGCAGGCTGAGGGCGTGGCCAGGGCGGAGCAGGCTGAGGGCGTAACCAGGGCGGAGAGACTCCTTCGGGTGGCCAGGGCGGAGAGGACCCCTCGAGCGGGCATGGCGGTGCGGACCCCTCGGGCGGCCATGGCGGTGCGGACCCCTCGGGCGGCCATGGCGGAGACCTATAGCCCCCCCCGAAAATTTTCTTGGGGGGGAGTGTCAGGGACAGAGACGGGTTTAAAAACGGGGTAAAAAAGTCTAAAGAGAAAAGTTGACAGCAAAAATAGGGCATAGGCTACAAAGAAGAATGGAAAGACAACTATGCGTTCATCCTACATAGTTTTGTGAATGCAAAGCCGGTGTATCTTATCTGCAACAAAGGGATCCACAGACTCTTTTGAATGTCTTTCAGAACTTTTCAAATGAAAAGGTCTCAATTCATCTCAAAATAAAACATTGATGCAAAAACTTTCTCGTACTTTTATTTTCATTTTTATTTTACAAGTAACTGTTGCTGTCATGACAGATCTATCTATTCACAACCAGCCGCTATCAAAATAATCTTGCTACTGGCGCAGGCCAGATATTATTGCAGGCGTGTCAGTTTTGGTCCGCGGGTCGGCTGTTGCCGACCACTGCTATTGACTGTTAGGTTAGGGATAGGTGTTAAGGTTTGGGTTAATAAGTTGACCTGTAGTTGCAAAGTAGAATGTCTGTTGGAGGACCATCAAAATAAAATGTTAGCAGATATTAAGCAGACTACTAATACTATGAGAGATTGTTGACATGTAGATGCAAATGTACTTAGTTAGTAGGGTGACTAAAGTGTTCCCATTATTGTTATTTTTTTGTCATCTGATTTTAACTTTCTCCTTCACTCAGATATACAGTATTTACTCCACTCTGAGTAAAATCTGAATTAGAAAATGTGACAATATCTCCAGAGCATGATTTTGACTCACAAGAAAGAGTTTGTGATGATTTTTCAAGTGTTAGTCAGACCCGAGCCTCTCCCTGAAAACCCACTCTGAGTAAATGGACACAAACCTTTCATAGTAGGGTTGAAGATGGACCCCTCCTAGTGCTGTTGCTGATGACTTCTTGGAAATAACGCATTACATGGGACATTGAGTCTTCAATAAATCAGCAACAAGTGTAAATGACTTTAATTACATCCACAAGGCAACATACAAACATGTCTTATTTTGGGAGGGGTGCTGTTGAATGATCATTGTCTAATTTTAATTGTCTTTCATATACACATGGTGGTTGCTTTAAGACCACATGGGCTTCCCCAAAAATTTCTATATATCAAAAAATACGCTGTCACTGAGGCGTATTGAGCGTATTTTGCATTGAAAAAGCGAATGATATTGGCTTTTTAATCACTGTAGAAGCAGCAACTGAAACAGTGATGTGCATTGTTGACAGCACTTGTAATTTAAAAGCACCACTGTACATAAAAGTGCTTGGAAATAGGCAAACAAATAATGGAAGTCTTTTGTGGCTTGTGAGTTATTTGAGCTTGGTGAGTTATTGGTCTTTGAGACAGCTTTTAAGGCAATACCACAGATGTGCATACCAGAAAACATAAAATAGAAATTAACACGCATTTTACCATAATAAATGATAAGTAACATCTGTGCTTCCCCACGAAAATCACTGTTTTTCAACACTCACCAGCCACTTTATTAGGTACACCTATTCAACCTAACACAAATATCTAATCAGCCAATCACATGGCAGCAACTCAATGCATTTAGCCATGTAGACATGGGATGTTTTTCAATTCTAAAAATGGACTTGCATTATAGAGACCAATCTTGCCAGGCTACCTTGAAAGGACGAACTCGGAAGGACACAAGGACACAGAGCACATCTTTGTGAGAATTGAGATGTGCTGTGATCTGTTGCTCAATGGACAGTTCAGCACATATTAGACAGTGGGACAGCCCCATCCATTGCACAATAAATAAGACATAATATCACAGATGTCATAACCTATTCAAAATATTGGCAACTTTATTATAAGGTGGCGTAGTTACACGTTACTACATGTACTTACTAAAGTAATAACAGTACATTTTGCATAACTACAAGTAACTAACCCTAAACTAAACCCTGATCATAACCATAACTATAAGTACATGTAGTTAATTAATATTACTCAGTACTTAAATATAAAGTAAAGTGTAACCCAAATATTTACTAAGCAGTATTGTTATCATTAGATTTTTTTTATTTTACTTGAGTATTTGTTTACAAGATTTAGTTAATGTTGCGTTTTGTTAACATTAAGATTATTTTAAATATGCAAATTAAAAAGTACTAAGGCTTACCCCAGGTTTAGAACTTTATTAAAATGATGTCAAACAAAACGATAAATGTTTACTTTCACAAGCCGCCACGTATTTGCAAGCTTTAAGCGGGAAAGAGAAGAGAACAAGCAAAGTTTAAAGCTTACAGGCTTCTGTAATCATCCGACCGCAATGACTTTTGTTATATTTAACAGTTTGATTTTCTCACATTTTCAATGCATTCTCGATATCAAGAACACATCTGGGTACTTTATGCATTTCTATAGTTTTGTTCTTGAGTATTGGAACCGGACTTTGACATTTGATGATGTAGTACAACACAAGGATACAAGATTGCTTAAGAATGCTTATTGAGAAAAGGCCATGGTCAGGACGATCAGCTGAGCATGTTCAAACTGAGCATCAGAATGGGAAAGAAAAGTGATTTAAGTGGTTGTTGGTGCCAGACGGCTGGTCTGATTATTTCAGAAACTGTTTGAACTACTGGGATTTTCACTCACAACCATCTCTAGGGTTTACAGAGAATGGTCCAAAAAAGAGAGAAAATATCCAGTGAGTCGGCAGTTTTGTGGGTGAAAAGGCCTTGTTATCCACTTGGAGGATTGCCAGACTGGTTCAAGCTGATAGAAAGGCAAAAGTAACTCATATAACCGTTACAACAGAGGTCTGTCGAAGAGCATCTCTGAACACACAACATGTTGAACCTTGAAGCAGATGAGCTACAACAGCAGAAGACACACCAGGTGTCACTCCTGTCATCTAAGAACAGGAAACTGAGGGGCATGGTCTCACCAAAATGGCACAATAGAAGATTGGAAAAATGTTGCCTGGTCTGATTAGTCTCGATTCTGCAACATTCAATGCAGGTCGGAATTTGGAGGAAACAACATGAAAGCATGGATCCATCCTGCCTTCTATCAGTGGTTCAGGCTGGTGGTGTGAGTGTAATGGTGTGGGGACGTTTTCTTGGCACACTTTGGGCCCCTTAGTACCAATTGAGCATCATTAACGCCACAGCCTGCAGAGTATTGTTACTGACCATGTCCATCCCTTTATGACCACAGTGTACCCATCTTCTGATGGCCACTTCCAGCAGGATAACGCACCATGTCACAAAGCTCAAATCTCAAACTGGTTTCTTGAACATGACAGTGAGTTCACTTACTCAAATGGCCTCCGCAGTCACCAGATCTCAATCCTATAGAGCACCTTTGGGCGGAACAGGAGAGTCACGTCCGGCTGCACATCATGGATGTGCATCTGACAAAACTGCAGCAAACTGCGTGATGCTGTCATGTCAATGAGGACCAACATCTCTGAGGAATGTTTCCAGCACCTTTTTGAATCTCTGCCACTAATAATTAAAGCAGTTGTGACTGCAAAAGTGGGTCAATCACGATACTAGCGGTCACGGTTTGGGTTTTGTTTCTTATACTTGTCATTGTCATGTTTCTGTGTCTTGTCATGTGATTCCCTGATTGTCATGTGATCCTGCCATGTGTTTTGTCATTTGTTAATAGTCTGATCATTGTTCACAGGTGTCCCTTGTCTAGTAATTAGTCTGTATATTTAAACCCTCATGTTTGCCCTGTGTCATTGTCTAGTTCTGAATGTTTCCAGTCGTTGTTCTTGTTTTTGTTCCATGGCTTTGTTTTATGTTTGATTATGTTTTGAATTAAAGTTGCATTTGGGTTCATTCATAACAGAAGCAAGGTGTACCTAATAAAGTGGCCAGTAGGAGAATATTCATATACTATTCAACTCTCTTTATTAATAATTTAAGATATTATATATTACCATAATATTTATGAGGCATTATGCCCCCCCCACACACACACCCCACCTAATGTTTAAAGTCCAAAGAGGAAAAAAAGAAGCAAAAGCTAAATAAAACAAATTGTCTGTTATTTGTCATATTTTTGAGGGAATGTGAAGCTACTTCTGGAATCAAGGTGGAACTTAATGTCTTGGAAACATTTTCAGTGTCCTGGAAATTAGCTCCATGAGCTCAGTGAAACATCTTCATGTGAAATACTTGATGTAATGCTCAAAGTACATACACATAGCCCTGACAAAATACAACAATTGGATCTTTGTGCTGGTCATGAAAAGAAAACTTGTTTACCATGTTCTCACATTTTCAAAATCATTAATGCACATGGTTTTAGTCTACTGACAGCATGGAGTTGTCTCATTTTCCCCAAATTACTGGTCACTTAGGAACAAATGACGTTCTCCTAAAGTCCACTCATCAGTTACACTGTGTTCTAATCTTAACTGTCTAAATGGCACGTTTCCTATAGACCCACTTGCACACAGTGGCTCCAAAACCAGATAGTAATTATTTTCCTTAGCCAAATTTAAGAGAATGTAATTGGTTGTCACCCCTAAATTTGTGGAATCTTAGATCAACTGCTTCTCTTGAAGGGTGTCAAAGCCTGAATTGGAGGTCACAGGCAGAATGGTGTCAGTGGAGTCAATAGGGTTATCTCAGGTCACCCTCTCTTAAATCACAACACCATATTCCTCTCAGTACAAGCTGCTGCAAATTAACCGAGGACACTTTGGCTAACCCTTGCTTCACCCATTGAGTTCTTATAAAGGATACTTCAAATAATTATTATAATAATAATTAAATATAGGTAGGAGATTCTACAATCATCTTGGAGATGTTGTTACAGTTCTTCTGGATTTATTCTGTCTCATTTTTTTTCTGTTTCTTTATGTAGTTACAGATGATGGAGATGGCTGTTGTCAGACTCGTTGTGGATACAAAAATCTGACTGGATTATTACAATTAATAGCAAAAGGAATGTTTGGAAATGTAAACTGATATTTCCTACTGACAGGCTACAGCTAAATATATAAATAACTGGCTTAAACCCTTTTTTTGTAAACATACCTAAGACTTTTGCACAGTACATGGAAATATTTTCATCTGCAAAATAAGTTTTTAGTGCTTGTAGATTTATTTGACAAATTTTTGGCTAGAGGTTTCAGAAAAAAATTGAAATGGGGACAATACAGTAACAAAAACAGTCTTACATTATTTATTTAACTTACATAGTTATTATATACAGTAAATGTAATGTATTATTTTAGATTGTACTACAGATTTATGTCTTGCCAATGGGTTAAATCATTGTCATAGCTCAAGATCTTATTCACCTGTGTTCACCCATAACAAAGACAACCTCTTAATTACCCCTTAATTGCTTTACGGCCACATTGACAGAGGCAAACAGGACATTCCTACAAGTGTGAGCTTTAAGAGAGACGTGACCAGACAGAGACAGTGAACACAGGTTCACAAGTACTTGTTAATGTAAGAAAAACACTGTATGTGGTGTTGATTTGTGATGATCACTGTGGACTACGAACAAAGATACTGAAGACAAATGCAATGGATTTGCGCTTAACAAATCGAGTGATACTAATTAATAAATAAAGGATCCTGCAATTTTCTGTAATGAAAATTAATCCACTTTCTGAGGCTATTGTTAAATGTTAATTAACGGATTGTAATATTAAAATAGCTCTGAGTATTCTCAGTGCAAAAACATATTGAGATTAAAAAAATATAAAATATATTAGACATGCACTGTACAACTGATTCAAGAGGTAAATGTTTGGCCAGTATAACTTTATACTTATATATGTAACATTTATAATATAGCCTAAAATAATTGTCTGTCTGGCTTCCCCTTACTTTTAAATAATGTAACCCTTTGACCAATGTTTTTTTCTCTCCAGCAAACTGCAGAATCTTGAATGCATATTGTGAGCTTTCTTTGGTATTGATCCAAAATAGCACTACATTTTGCAAGTAAAGTATTGTTGTAATTTTGGCATTTAAGAATAAATATATGCATTACGCAATAAATCTGTCCACACAAATGAAATGGCATTCAAACATTTTTAATTTAAAGCAGGCTCAATTAAACTAACTAGTGTAAGTATATGTATTTTAAAATTTGCTATGGGGGCTTCTGTTAAATTGAGACCTTTTACACCATTACACCAGTTTAACCATAACATAAAAAAATGCATTAATAATTTAAGATAGCAGAATACACACTACAACTATTAACGCAATATTGTTATATCAATTTCAGAATTTAACTTAGGAAATTCTTTTCCAGTTGATGAACAGAAAAAACATTGACAGCCCATCAAATGCGTGTGGTGTGGATGCTAATGAAGTTATTAGTTATTGTTATAGTTTATTGGTGTGAACGGGCCTTTACTCCTATAAATTCCAGCACTAAGGGCCCAGTATACATTTAAGACACATTAAGATCCAATATGTAGTAGATTTGAAAAAAGTCTGTTCAAACACAGATGCAATAAACACTGTTTGTTCATTATGCTTTTTTTCACCCTTCCAACACTCATTCTGGCCTATCTACTTTATTTTACACTCAATATCCCAACTGCGTTCCTGTTTTCCACAGACAGGACGGTACAAATGATCCCCCTCTTCTCCACCTCCTAACTTTCAATGTGCTTAGGAAATTGTAATTTGGAGCTAACAGAGCATTACTGACAGTTCAGAGTTAAGTCTGGAACAACTGCCACACTCTGTGAACCTTGAGGATAATGTTTAAGGCAGTATCAACACAGTTGTAGATTATAATTATTGTTTTTGCATTTATGCCTTATACAATTGATCTAGATTTCCAAAGACCATGTTTCTCTAACAGAAGTCATGTGATTATGCGGCATGTCTGAACAGGTAAGGGTTGTCGGGGAAAGTGACAGATCACTCATTGCTTGTTGTAAAATGCATTTTGTTATACCTTCGTTATACCTATAACTGTTCTACATAATCACAAATGTAATTTGCACGTATGGATCAGTGAGGTTTACAGAGGTTCCTTTAAAAGTATCCAGTGGATGAAAAGACAATTTCTAGCTGTTGTCCTTTGATTTATCATCTAGTTTGAGCTAATATTCCATACCTTTATGATGCACTGTTTGAAAAACATGCCAATCAACCTGTAAGACCTGAGTCATCTGACTGAGAATCAGCGATGGGTGATATGATGAAAAAAGAATATTGTCATTGTGTCTTGGAAATAAGGCCATAATTGCCCTTGTTTAACATAAAAGTCACCTTAGATAATTAAATATCATCAACAACTTACCATATACAGTTTATTTTTTATCTCTTGTAATATGATATGAGTCATATCATATTTTTAGTACTGTAGATAATATTGCTTCTGGGAAATGTGCTGTAGGTGATTATAAGTCAAAAGTGATGAGTAGATCCATCTGTCAGCAAGACGTATAAAGATTCTTTCTGAGACAGGCATGTCCATTTCTAGTCATTTGAAGTAAATGGAAGTGAGTAATGGTTAAAGCACTGACCCATGTGGTGCGGGTATGGGTGAGGAGTGTGAGCTTTACCAGCTGAAAATGAGATCCGTTATCTTGAAAGGAAGTAAGCCAGAAAACCACCGACCTGGAAATGCACCTCTCGACCAGTTTAGAGATTAAAAGTTTGTGGTAGGAATTACGAAGTGCTATCTGTAAGAAATGTGATATCTATATCTAAATGATGCTGCAATCTTCCACATTCTGTCCACTTATAGTGAATTTTTATGCAGGCCTATCTACTGTACTATATGACAAGCAACTGGCAAGGGTTTGTTGTCACAAGGTCTACTATATCGCAGTAATTGGTTTTGAGTCCAATTATGCAAATGTGTTTTCTCTAATAGGGGTTTTGCATGTTGGTTTCAAAGACCTTGTTCAAAACCATCTTGACTTAGATTGTGTGTGTGTGTGTGTGTGTGTGTGTGTGTGTGTGTGTGTGTGTGTGTGTGTGTGTGTGTCAATATATTGATTACATTATTATTATTTGCTATAGCCTATTGGTAATCAAGTGAACAATAAAATCAGTGTGAATTGAAATGACGTGGATTTTATTTGAAAGGAAACTGTGCTCTCAGGACAATGGTATTTTGATAAATACACTACTGCAAATTTATTACAAATCTAAACAAAACAATAAAGTCCATATCAACGTGATTTATATTAAGCGCTGTCATTTATTGCAGCGCGAACCTTCCTTAAAGTTCAGGGAGTCACTTTATAACCTTTTAAATATCCGGTTATCTCTTAAGTAGCGCGGCCTGGCTCTCCCCCGTGTGGAGGGGCAACTGTTGCTGTCATGATGTGATCCACCAAATAATTGTTGAGATCAAATTAATACGGGAACAATTCGTGGCTGGGTGTGTGTTAACATAAATGATGCCTTGGGGAACAATAATGTTTTACTTGGCACATTTAAGACTTTATCATTTTATTCGACTCATTTAAAATCTGACGTATAGCCTAATTTATTTGAGGTGATTAAACTGCTAACGAGATTTTTTTTTCATGTTTGTTTGCTTTTTTCTTTGTTTGTTTGTTTTTACCACGAGCCACAATAGGCTAGTGTCGATGCAAAAGTTAGGCCTACATTTTATTTTTTATTTTTTTATTTCTATGTGAGGCAAACGTTTTATTTGCTCAACATAAATCGATTTCACTGCTATAATATTATTTATTTACTTAAGTGCTCTGCATGTCGGAGCGAATAGGGAAAAGTGGCACTTTATTTTCGTTCATTTAGTAGTAAATGTTCTGTTCTTTTATTGTGTGTGTGTGTGTGTGTGTGTGTGTGTGTGTGTGTGTATGTGTCTTGTCTAGTCAATTTGGGCACCTGTGACGCGCGTCCTAAAACTTTCCCCGCACCTCCCTTCTAGGTGGTGTCCACTCACTCACTTTTTTCGGGTGGGCTGTGAGCCCCTCCTCTAAATCCCCTAAAGTTATTTAGAGCGTAAAACGGATTTGAATTTGCTGTTAGCGTTCACATATTGTGTCCGGACCACAGCAAGCAACACACGGTCCAAGAAAGAGATTTAAACTGATACAAGGACACGTGTGAAGGTTTCATGTGGACTCATTGTGAACTGGGATTAAATAACATTTGTTTTCGTTTGGAATTATAACTTTCGGGAAAGGTACAGTATTTCATTCATTTTTTTTTTCTTTTTCTCTGTATTAATTTATGACTGTGTTTTCAGTCAGAGTGATTCAGTGATTCAGGGGCTAATTGCTAAACGTAATGCAGTCGACGTATGCATAGCATATCACGATATAATATGGTTAAATTTGAATCAGAAAATAATTTAAATGACTTTTAACGATTTTTTTCAACATTCTAATGATTATATCATAATTTATTTTTGTTGTTCAAATTATATATACTTTTTTACAAAATTCCAAGTGGATATGGAGTAAATAATATGCTACAATATTTTAACCTACGTCGCACGAAAGTATAGCCAACTCAAATTTCCCATGACCTCACTCAGTGTAGAGCACAGGAGTAAAATTATCCAAAAAGAACAATTGAACTGAAATAGTAGAACTACCAAATGACTCGTTAAAAGTTTTCATCTCTGATGCTGACCGTAGGCTACATCATTGGGCGTGACTAATAGGTTCCAGCTCCCTTATGCCAGTGCCAGGACATGTCTGAATCTCTATTTACATATATTCTAGTATTTGACTATTAGACATTGACTATAGACATCTAATCTAATTATTGCAGAGTGAGGAACTTCCAGTTGCAGTGGGCAACAGTGAAATACAAGAGCGCGCTGACATAGCGCATGCGTGAAAGATGCGATGGTCTCTGATCTGAGTTTTTGGATGACAATGAGAATTGTAATTCATGAATCGGTTAGTTTCTTATAAATACAATTCTGTGTAGTTGCGATTAATTCTAGTAGCCTAAGGATTATTTTGCCACAGTGCCGGTTGAAAATTAGGGTTTCAGGCTATTGGGCTAAAGGACACCTTTTTTTGTGTGTTCGTGCAATGTAACATTTGTTTACATTCATTTTTGTTGTTGTCACAATTTCTGCAATTTCTACTCGATTTAACGAGATTCTAGGTTAATGGAATTCAGAGTGACCAAAAGTGTGATGACTTCATCACTGCACGTTTTTACCACTTTGATTTATCCTTAAACGTTGCAAGGCGGCAATTAAACGTAGGCTACTTGTGCAATTTTAAGCTGCTGACTTTTTGTATTAGCCCCACACTGTATGAGATCAAACGAAAGGAAAACAAACAAAACAAATGCATGAAGTCAATGAAGAAACAATTAAACAAATCTTAAGTTTCACCTACACCAACGTCTTTTAACTTTCACAGTAGTAAGCTATATTTTGATTAGCATATCTCTAATCTAAGAATGGTTGTTTTACGAGCCCAACATTTGTAGTGGTGTGGTGGCAAAAGTTTGTGCCTCACCCCCCGCAGGGGATTATAACAACTGAATACTCAATTCCGCCACCCACCCTCTGAGGAAACACTCTGTATGACCACCACATCGCCAGTCAGATGAGTAACATCGTTCAGCAAATGCGAGGCTTAATAAATAGCAAATGTTTCAGTCATTCAGCTCAGTTTACTTCTAGATTTTAAGTGACTTATCAAATCAATGATTATTCTCTTCACCTCCTAGCCATGAAGATGTTGCTAAATATAAGACACATATTGTGGTTGATCTGCATATACCAAACAACGACTGGACCAGGTAAGCTTTTCATTTATTTATTTACATTTCAAAAGTATTTATCTGATGAAGGTTATAGTGCAAATTTGACTTATTCATGCAAGACTGGCGTTTATGCTTTTCTTTTTTGTTCTGTTTTAAGGGCTAATTTGATTTTATTTCTTGCAACAAAAAAATCAACTTAAAGGGATAGTTCACCCAAAATGTATTTATTTTTTTGTCACCATTTTTTTTGTCACCATGCTGTTCCAAACCCTTATGAGTTTCTTGTTGAACACAAAAGATGATGAAACAATGTTGGTAACCAGATAGTTGACAGCACCCATTGACTTCTATAGTATTTTTTTTTCGACAATGGAAGTAAATGGGTGCTATTAACAGTCTGGATCCCAACATTCTTTAAAATATATTTTGTGTTCAAGAGAAGAAATAAACTCTTTGGAAGGTTTGGAACAACTTGAAGGTAAGTAATGATAAAATGTTCATTTGAGCGTGAACTATCTCTTTAATTGTAAAATGTATTTAAGTGCATCTCCCGAAATGATCAAACTATTGCGGACCAGACCCTGCATTCCCACAAACTGTTGTCCCCTAGCTGCCACTAATGGTTTACTTCCAGGTACCTATACCTTTTAATTAGGAACTTCTTGTAGTCTGGTGCAAACAGATGGCTTGACTTCATCACTCTGAGAGGCCATGCTCACACACGGTGGTGTGCTACCCTCAGGGGTAATCCCACCTGTCCAAAGCATTTCTCACATTGTTGGTCCGAGTATATAGTGATTTTCTGACAGTTATGATCCTTTCAACGTCCCCCGTTCAAGGTTATCTGTCCTTCTACAGGAAAATAGTATCTGGTGTACTTACCCTTAGGCTTCATAGAGGCAGTAAAATAATTCTTAGCTCAATTATCATAAACACTGTGAGGCATGATTTCCTGTGCTTTGCGGTGGATGCAGCTGTGTGTATACGTCTCATGCCTTTCATTCTCTCAGTCTCTAGCACATTATTGGTGATGCCTCCCGTCAGCGGCTTGTTGTCCGAGAAAGTGACCCTTCCATGTTACTTTTCCATCATCCCGACTGTTGGACCTAGAAACAGAAATGCCTCCGGAACAGATTACCTGCGCATCAAATGGACAAAAATTGAGGGGGGTGTGGAGTCGACTGTTCTTGTCACCCAAAACGGCGTCATTAAGATTGGTTCAGGGTACAGGAGTCGTGTATCTGTGCAGAGTCACCCAGAAGACATTGGCGATGCTTCTCTAACTATGGTGAAGCTCCGGGCAAGTGATGCTGGAACATACCGCTGTGAAGTAATGTTTGGGATTGAGGACACGCAAGACACAGTTAATTTAAATGTTGATGGTAAGATTGTTTTAACACCTTTGTTTTCTCGCTTTCTCTGAAATGTTAAAGATTACGCCACTGTTGTATCTGAAGAACATATGCTGCCAATATGGGAAATTCATTAAAACGAATTGATCAATGACAGTCGTAACCACTGTAAATTATAGTTAAATGAAAGTTGAGTCTGTTAAGTGGAACTGTTAATGGGAGAAAACCCACAAGCACAGATTATCTAAATTGTTGAGGGATTTTAAGGTTGTTTTGGATCCTCCCAGATTATAGTTACAGCGTAAAAAGTGAAATGCACTCCAATAAACTTTGCCTGTCTTAATGTCTTCCCTCTGCTTGGATACACTGTGATGCATCTTGACACTGGGAGACATCTTGTATGTGATGATTTATGCAAAGGCCATGTGAAAGGATGGGATGGGTCAGCCCTGAACTGCTTTGGCTCTAGAATTGCAGCACCACCCTGCTCTCAGCAAAGACACACTGCCATTTTAATTAGATCCATTACTCATTTAATTTGAATTTGTTTCAAAGCGACAATTATGGGGGTGGATGGAATGTCCCCTCGTTCAAATGAATGTCCCAACACTGCTTGCTTTATTAATTTGTTTATAAGCAACTTGCAGACCTCTTCAGGATCAGGACTAAAGCAGTTTGTATTAGTCTTCAAATTTATGGCGGTCACTGACAACAATGGCAGTAATACAATATGCCCCTATTTAATGAAACTGTTAATGGATGGAATGGTCTTTGTTAGGAGATGTTCATTTGTGTTTGTTTTATTTGGTCTTTTGAACAGGCGTGGTATTTCACTACAGGTCAAGGGTCAGCAGATACATTCTGAACTATGCACAAGCTGTGCAGACCTGCAGCAATGTCGGAGCCACCATTGCTACAGCAGAACAGCTAAGAGCTGCTTATGAGGATGGATTTGACCAGTGTGATGCTGGCTGGATTGCAGATCAAACAGTGAGGTCAGAAGCAACACACAACACACACACACACACACACACACACACACACACACACACACACACACACACACACACACACACACACACACACACACACACACACACACACACACACACACACACACACACACACACACACACACACACAACACACACACACACACAACACACACACCACACACACACACACACACACACACAACACACACACGACCTGCACTTCTATATTCTCTACTGGCAATCTCAGTAATAAGTTCTAAACAATATGTCAACATGTTGATACAAAAAGGAAATTGCAAAAGCTAAACAAATTATAATTGTGTACTATTTGTCAGTCGTGAGAAACTTGTCTCTCTGTGTGGATTGTTTCTATCTGTAGATATCCAATCACTAGACCAAGGCCTGGCTGCTTTGGGAATCTGCCTGGAAAACCTGGTGTCAGGTCTTATGGCAAACGCAGGCCCACAGAGACCTTCGACGTGTTCTGCTATGTCGATAAGCTTGAGGGTAAGAGTTTAGTATTCTGTTAATTCTTACAACTTATTTCTTTTCAAAAATAAAATAAAATAAAACTTCTTGACAAGGCCAACAGTCCTGTGGTAATGTGAAAGAGCTATAGTTTATCTGTTATATTTGCTAATATCAACCATATTGGCTATGAACATCTGTGGTATTAAACATTGAAGTGGAGGCTCTCCTATTTTAATGCAAATCTGAGTTTCTTTTCAATCCCAAGTCTAATGTCTGAACATAAACTTGTTTTGCCAAATGTACATCAGCTTATCTGAACATCCTGTCAGTAGTTTTATTTTGATAGCTGATAGTTTACATTATAGTATTCTTTTAAAAATTACATACATATATTTAAAGTAACTTACTAATAATGATGAGAGAAATTGTTGTTTGTAGAATATTCTAGATTCAAAAGCCAGAATGACCAAGAAATAACAAGATTTCTAATTGTTTTTTCTCATATATTGTCAGGAGACTTAGCATACTTAATACTGAGTGCTATATTCAGTTTAGTGTTGTGACAAAGACATGAAAAACAACTAACATCAGAAAGAGCAAATGGAAATTTTATCCATAAAATGAACACCCTGTTGTATACTGTGGTGTTTAATATGTCTCATTCTCTCACGAAAGAAGATTTGGGAATGTCTTTACTGTTCTGCTGTAAATTACTTAGACGTCATGAAAACCTCAGTTCTAGCTTTTGACAGCAACACCCAAGGCTGCACGAAAACAACTCCCCCTCGTTTTTATTTTCATCCTATTCACCACAGCATTTGCTTGAATATTTTTTTTTATTTTCTGAAAGCTATTTAATTAATTTGCGTTTGTCATATTATTCAGGGTATTCCCCCTCCTCCCAGATCCAAGATCTGGGTTTTGATTCATTGCTGGCACTTTGAAATTTATGTGTTAGCAAGACTTTAATAATGATGATTATTGCTTTTTAACATGTAAGCTGTTTTTATGACAAACTCAAAATGCAGCTAATTTTGGTTATATAATGTTTCTTTCATGTTTTTACTCCAGGCAATGTTTACTTTGCTCCCACAATGCAAAAGATGACCTTTGCTGAGGCCAAGGCGGAGTGTGAAAGCAAGAACGCACAGCTGGCCTCACCTGGTCAACTCCACGCTGCCTGGAGACGGGGCCTTGACCGATGCGATTATGGATGGCTGTCTGACGGCAGTGCCCGCCACCCTGTCTCCGTACCCAGAAGTCAGTGTGGTGGTGGCCTGGTGGGTGTCCGCACCTTGTACCACTACCGAAACCAAACAGGCTTCCCGGATCCCAGTATGAAGCTAGGAGCATACTGTTTCAAAGGTAAAGACTTTTCACTGAGCTCATGAAGTGTTTATGGTGTAATAAACGAACACCTGAATGGTTGCAAGATCAGCCACTTTACCAGCTGCCTTGACGTCATTTCTCACAGCAGGCATAAAATTGAAGCCCTTACCCCATTACACACGTAAACCTGAGCTCCAAACTTACTGTGAAGGCCTCTTAACAGCAGTAAATCAAAGCAGAATATTAGCTAGAGTGCTTTTTGTTAATTGAGGTTCTTTTAGGTTGAGACGCAGAGTATGGAAACGTTTACATGCGAGTAGCTCATTCTCCGGTGATTCACTGACCTCACTCACTGCATTCTGGGTTGCCGCCCGTTTCTATGGAAACCACACTGGGCTTGGTTAACAAGAGGGTTTAAACACTCAGAGGTCCGTTATGCCACTGTAGTGCTTCATGGCAAAATGGCAGATGCTTGTCAGACTTTGCTTTGTGGTGTTGTAGGTACTAAGACTTCAGAAAGACTTGATGTTCTCTTGACTTGATGTTCTCATTGACCAAGATGGGATGACCTCATAAGAACTCTATTATGCAACCAGGAGCATCATTCTCAAAAGATAAACAGCATTGAGACATGTCAAAGTCAAGTTAGTATAGAGCTAACTAGTCTAACGGCTCTGAGCAGCTATTTTCAATGCTGGTAGGGATGCAAGATATATAACTGCTATTAGGGTATGACTGTTATTAGATATTTTTTTGATTTATTTAGCAGCCAGTACTAGATGTTTAAATTGTAATATTAAAATGTGATTTTCCCGTTTTTACATTTCAATGACCTTTCCTGTCATCAAATGCTAATCTAAAGTTAATCTTTAAAAACACTAATCATTTAAAAACACTGGTAAATGTAAATCTCAAAATGAATTTTTCATATTGTGCATTATAATGTTTTGATGCCTAATTTCACTCATAGCATTTAAAAACATTTTATTATCAGCCATCCGTTATCGACCTTGACATAAAAATAAAAAAATTTAGCAGTATTAGCCAGAATTTAAAAAAAATAGTGCATCCATACTATCAGCTGATATCTGTTGGAAAAGGCAAAAACCAAAATCTCCAAAATTATTTATCAAGATTATAGATCAACAACAAAATATGACAACAATGGAATTATAGATGGTCCTACTTTAGCTCAATTCTTGATTAAAAAAATCATGCACATCTAGATAATGCATATACAATTGTCTCTGAAAGGTATTCCTTTCTTTGAGTCGCCATTTAAATGAATAGTTCACCCAAAAGTGAAAATTCTGTCATAATTTACTCACACTCAAGTTGTTCCAACCATGTCTGAATTTCTTTCCTCTCCGGAACTCAAAAGAACATATTTTTGAAAAACATCGGTAACCAAAAAGTTAATGGGCCCTATTGATTTCCATAGTATTTTTCCCCCATACTATGGAAGTCAATGGGGCCCAACAACTGTTTTATCAACAGATTTGGAACAACCTGAGGGTGAGTAAATGATGATCCCTTTAATGTTTATCTAAGCCATTCGTCAAAGAACATTGTGGACTAGATTTACTAAGCGGCAAATTAGCGTGAGAACCCAATTCCAACTCCCAGTGCTGATGGGAGTGGAAAGTTGTGCGTGTGATCTACTGATGAAACGCAAATTAAAGAACACAGACGCAGCCGGATCATTTCCATAATGACCAATGCAATCTACCAAGATCAAAGCAAATTTGCATCTGACGTTTAATAATGGTGCAAATATCAGTAAACTGACTAGCGCAAACCATAGTAATGCCATACTAGCATGATTCATTTAAATACTCTCCTCCCATACATTTTGCATCTGAATGGAAGACTCCTACAAATGCATATGCAAAAGGTCAGCCGTAAAAATAACCCTGTCCACGCCTTTTAAGCGCAAATGTTTTCACTGCGTGTCTTTAGTATATCCTGAGAGTAGTTTTTTAATGCCAAAAGAGAGTTTGCGCTGGAGCAAGCTGTAAGTAAATCTGGCCTTTAGTTGTATAATACAGAGCTAATACCTTTTCTGTAATACCTTTTTCAGATGCACAGTACAGACCTATAGCCATCAACAAACATGAAAAAGTGCTTAGGTGTTACCTGCTCCTTTTTTTCCTGACTCTTTACGCTGTCAGACTTTCTGTTCTTCCTGTCATTTGCACCAGCACTTATCTGATCAGACATGCGGATAAAGGAGAGGGCTACTACCAGAGCTCTAAAATCAGTGCTTCTCGCTAACCCCTGACCTGGGGGTTTATCTTTTCAACTGAGGTTAATTTAGACAACCTACCCCCTGCCAGGAAGGGCACTCACCCAGAATGACAGCCAGTGACTGCTGTGATAAGTAATGGACCTGGGGTTCAACCTAAACCTCGACACTGTGACCTCTATGTTAGTTTGGTCTGTTTCAACTCTGTTAAGCCTCTCTGATCCATGTGGCATTGAGTGCTGTTCAAGTGTCTTCCCTTACATGATGGGTTTGATTCTCATGTTATTTTGCCCTGTGATGACTACGAATGTTTGATATAGTGGCAGATGTGCATAAAATCACATGAGCTAATCAGGCTGGATTTGGATGACACATGTTAGGATGTTTTCGCCCCTTACCACACCTAGCCAGATTATAACATCCCACAAACCATCAGACAATGCATCACATGAATGACAGGCATTTTTCTTAAGGGAAAAAGTACCTCATGGCTGACATCAGATTGAATAGAAAGAGCCTGGAGATAATAGAGAACAGCTGGAGCCTTGGCTGCTAGCCTGTTGTATTTGAATATGACACTTTTTTGTGAACACAGGGTAATTAGGGCTGAACAGCCATTAAGAGCATGTAAGCTGTTTGTGTGAATGAAATTCAATTGGCAAAATAATTGTTAGGTTGTTGGAACCATTCTGACACCATTCAGATAAAAGAAATCCACTGAATAGTTTAAAGCCAAATTAATCCGAGGTAATCTGATGAGCTATTCTCGTCAACCAAACTCAAGCTTTGCATACAATGAAATGTACTTAGAAAGCTTTGTAAAAATGACCCATATTTGAAGGTGAAAATTACTTTCAGATTGCAATAATTTAAAATGTTTTATGACCTAAGTGTGTTTCAACAATTGTAAGGATTTAGGTCTCTCGAGGACTCTGAGAAACATTATAATCAAATCATGCCTTGTTTCGGCAATACTGGGATAATGTTTCATAATAATTTTATTATAATAATCATACAACCAAGCACAATGTCCATAATGTGCAATCTGCTTTGTGAAAACGGAAAAATTTCCATAGCAGAGATCTATCTGAAATTTTTTTTGATACAGTGGTGAAAAGTAGACAATACATACCAGTAGATCAAACCATAGTAACCATCTGACAACAAAAAAAGTAAAGTGGTAATACTTTGTTATATTTTTATTAACAAAAACAATCAGATTGCAAGCTATAACAAATTATTCTGTTCAAACTACTGCTACTGTTCAATTGTTTGGGGTTCAGTAATATTTTTTTTTAAATGTTTTTGAAAGAAGTCTCTGATGCTCCCCAAGGCTGCATTTCTTTGAATACAGTACAAACAGTAATATTGTGAAATATTGTTGCAATTTAAAATAACTGTTTTATATTTGAAGATATTTTTAAAATGGTATTTCTTCCTGTCAAGGCAAAGCTAAATTATCAGCAGCATTACTTCAGTCTTCAGTCTTCAGTGTCACATGATCCTTCAGAAATCATGCTGATATGCTGATTTGGTGCTCATGCTCATTTCTTATTATTATCAATGTTAATAAATTATCCTTCTCAATATTGTAAACTGTTATACATGTTTTTTTTCCAGGATTCAACATTTATTTGAAATAATAGTTTTTTTAAACAATGTGAAAGCCTTTAATGCATATTTAATGTATAAATAAGGATTTATGTATTTCCGAAAAAGTTTAAAAGGTGGTGCATCTTGATATGCATTTTGATTGTGTATTTTTATGTTTTGATGTATTTTGATTGAATGTACCTGTCTTCTCATGTTTGAAGTGCATGTCTATAATACAAAATATCCAAAATATTGGGTACATAATGTGACAATTTTTTCTCCCTATAGGCCCCTCTAAGCTTTTATTCAACCAGTCCTCCTGGGTGGATGTCGCAATCGAGAGTGGTACAACTATGGAGCCCACCGCTGCATTCTTTGCCACAGAGACCACCAGAGGCCAGACTTCTGAGGCCAGTAACTCTCACACATCACAGGCCACCTCTGATGATGACCTGTCTCTTACCGACGCGCCTTCTATGTTTTCTACAAGCATGGCACCACCAAAGACAAGCCACTTCCCTGACAGACTAGAATCCATCAATACACCATATGCAGCTGCAGTCAGTGTGAAATCTGAGGAAAGCTTCCCCACGACAAAAGTTCCAGATTTTGATATTAGTGATTTTGGCACTGAGAAGGCTGATGATGAAGCAAAGGTTCGTGGAGATGTGGTCCGTGACAAGCTTACTACTGCAGCTCCACAGCCATGGAAGAACTAATAGAGGAACCAGAGGACAAGAGTATTTTTGAAGTGAGGACCATTCTACCTGATATTTTACTTTCAGCCTCACTAAGCACAAAACCAATGTTCGCAGTCGGGAAAACAGAGGAATCTATTCTGGTTGGTATTACAACAGACAGCGTTTTAGAACCAGAGTCCTCTGTAGGAACATTAGTAAACACTGTAGAATCTGGACACACAACTGAATCGTCCTCACTTAGCGAATCCATCACTCAAAGTGATCATGATAAATTCCCAACCCAGATTCCGACTCGCTCAGCTAGTGAGACCAGTAATGGTAAAGACGAAGCTGAATCACATGCTTCCACACAGTCATCATTCTCATTGGCAACAGAGGCCACTTTTCTTGAGAGTGCTGAGACTACTGTTTTCTCTGAGTATGAAGATGAGACTGGGGTTGAGGTTGTTATGGCGGACCCCCCACCTCTGTCTACACAGAGATCCACAAGCTCAGAACCTGAACCTTCAGAGACCTCCAGTGGAGTTACCGTCACTGATTCTACAGTTACACCCACTGTTTTTATGCAAAGCTCACAACCTGGAGAAACATCTACTGGAACCTCCAAATCTACACAAAAAGTGTCTCAAACATTCACCAGCTATTCAGAAAGCGAAACTGCTGAATTGATTGACAGTGTGACAAAGTCACCAGGTTTAACTACACCTAGTTCAGCCACAGTTGCTTCTGGAGGAGAGATAACAACACCTTCACTTACTGACCAAGAAACATCACAGATGAACATCACAGAAGAAGCTGCTTCAGACCCTTCAAAGGCACCCAAGGAGACACTAACAGAGGCCATGCACACCTCCACTGATTCTAAAGACCTAGGTATGATATCTTTGCTTTTTCTTTTACTGAAGTTTTCACATGCTTTCTGAAAGTGGCTTGAAATATTCCGTCTTATTAATCACTTTTAATAAAGAGATGTGCAAGGCATTGGCTGCATCATCATATTTTAAAAATGTTATTATTACCAGAACTATCATAAGATAAATCAAACATGAAAAGAATAGTATATGTTCTCATCCTCAGTGATTTTCATTTATTATCAGTTCATTGTCTGATCATTGTTCGTTGTTGGCTTATTAACCAACAAATTATAGTGTATTTTTGCAGCACAGAAAAAATAATGGTCATCATTTACCACTATTCAGTAATTGTGGTTCAATATAAATATGCCAAAAACTGCTAAAGGAGTGTTCACACTAAGAACAATAACTATAAATATATTGACTATATTAGCATGCAAACCAACAGACAATAACGTTCTGTGTTCTGTGTGCACATGCTGCAGTTATGCTGTCTGGTGCTTTAAATGCTCAAGCTCTTTAAAGTCGGGTAGATTCTGATCGCTGTCAATGCATTTATCATTCATCAGCTAGAAAAAAAAGTATTGATTCCAACATTACCATTCCTCTGTGTTGTTATCTCTATAGCTGGGTTGTGGACTTCCCTGGTCTTATAGAATTCATGATTATTAAACCTTTATACCATGTAAATGGCCCTTAACAATTGTGTCCAGGGTCCAAAAAAGTTTGGCTCTATACATTGAAAATGTTTAGATGTATTTACCAGTACCCAAAACCCCTAATTCTGTAAAGCCCTGAGAACTTGGCACTTCCTTGGCACTATCAAAATTATTTTTGTTCTATCTCTGTCTGAAAATTATCTCACCTTTTCGAAACAGAACTGTCTGCCATATTTGCAGGATTTTACACAGCGTATTGACAGCCTGTCAGATTTTGGATGGATACCATAGTGCCACACAGCTAAGATTTAGTCCTGTGTTCTTTATATTGGATTTAGGATTACTTGAAGACTTCAGATGCACAAACCTCTAAGTCCGTCTGACATTTTTCTTTTAAATTATCTTTTTTTTATCAGGCTCCTATGTTAAAGGTGCTCTAAGCGATGTCGGGTGACGTCACTTCTTGTTGACGTTTAAAGTATTGTCAAACAAAATGGAGCCTAGCTAGACCCTCCCTCTTCCTCATCCACGCACTAGCCCCCAAACCCACCCCCAAATTCTTCTTGTCGGTTATTGGCTGGAACAGTTTGTTATGTTTCGTGGCTCGGGTTGCTACAGTTGTTTTTTGTTGCCGTTTGTGGAGCCTGGGGTGTCTGCAGGGACCACATCTTTTTACAGTGTGTTCAGGGGACAGATAGCTAGGGCATAGTGAGGAGATGTTTGCTGTATGTGACAAAAAATGTTTCGCCCATAAAACACATGACATCGCTTAGAGCACTTTTAAGGTTTAGTAATTTCACTTTAATGGCAATGAAAGATTGTTAGTCAGTAATTGAAATGCCCTATTTTTAATAATGACACTTCAGTCAATTCATTGGTATTTATACATTTTTATTGTCTTTTGCTGCTATACCAACTAAGTCCATGGTGTTTTTTTGTGTGCAAAAACCTCTAAGTCCACCTTTTTGGACAAGATATAATAAACAGTTGCAAAATCACTTCTGCCACGTTAATATCGTATTCAGGTCCAAGTGCTCACAGGGGACCCAGGTTCGAATGTGACCCGCGGTCGTTTCCCAATCACGGTATATCTCTCTCCAGTCACTCTTCACTGTCCTTTCTGAATAAAGGTAAAAGTAAAAAAAAAACAAAAAAACACACACAGTATAACCATAACGACACAAAATGACAGCACACATTATTGGATAACCACAACAAACAGAAGACAAGAAGGCTTTATATAATAACTATATATATATAATAATCACGACTTCTGATTGGTTTTGTGAACTTAGAGGCTTTTGCTGACAAAGGGAAGTAGCGTTTAGCGGTTTCTGCCAACGAACCTGTATTTTGAATGGGTTGAGGCGGGGATTTAGCGGGTTTGAAGGGAATTATATGATGAACGTATACTATCTGCGAAGAGCATTCACTCAATATCATCATCTCATTTTTGACAGGGGTGGCATATAGCGGCTTTTGCATCTGAAGTCTTCACTTTAATTGTACAGGGGAACTGATTTTTGACACTGTGATTCTGTGAAAAAAAAGAGATACTTTCATGATGATTCAAACTGGTCTACGTTGTGTTCGATAGGACTTAGCATAAAAAAGTAAAAGGAAATCAAAAAACAAATATGTGGTTAAACAAAAACACATGCATATTTATAAACACACACATATTCATGCTAGGATGAATTTACGATTGAGCAATTTTGAAGCTCAAGGACAGAAACCATTACCTACACTGCACCACAGGTGCAGCATAAGTTGGCAGGTCTGATCTGTTCATGCAGACTGTTTGCCTCTATTTGGCTTGTTTTCAGTACAGATAACATTTAGTTTAGAGAGCAGTTTATTAGGGGATGCCCTAGCAAATCTGTTCTCCCAGTGATTTCTGTCAGTGACTGCAGGCTTGGCAGAATGAGGCTTTGGACTCTTACCAGCTTAAACATAGAGTTCTGTTAGTGCACTGATGTCTGGACACTACAACATGGCTGATGTCATCTCTACAGCAGAGTCTCATCTGTATAGAGACGACTGCGTAAGTGGTAGTGAAGAGAATGTGAGAATAGCATTTTTCTGTTGGTCTACTTGTTTGCTTGTAAGAAATAAGCATAAGACCAAAGGAAAGCAAGGGTGTAATAATGATATATTACACATTGAATGTCAAAATATTATGACACAAAGATTAAAATAATGAGTCAGGACATTACCCAGGATGCTTAGGCCAGTGAGGTAATGATTTAGGTACAAAGCGCATTTGTGCCTGCCTTCAGCCCTATGAACTGCTCCCTTTTTTGAGCATGCTCCTGCTTGTTTTAACAGACGCATAAAATGATGCTGGGAACTTTGGGTTTGACCATTCCCCTGGCTGTGTCTGAAAGTTGGGCAATAGGCAAACGAATGACAATGAGGGAATTTTTTTCTGGTCTTATATCTCGTTGCCTCTATTTGGGTTTTTGTTCATGTAATTTTATTTTTTATTGACATGGCAGATTGTAGCAAAAATGACAGTGCTATAATTACAGTTATTAGCTTAATACATTAATAAATAAAAATTGACATTGAACATGATATAGATGTAATGAAGAGCAAGTTCCAGTGATATATCTTATCAATCCCCTATGATGTCTTTACGTCCTTCGTCCTGAAATAAACAATTGAGTTTAGAGTTATATTGTGTATCTTCCATTTGATTATGTAAAAACAATTATGTAAGGCCAAAATGATCAAAATGGACAGAATGAGCCCTTTACCATGTTAAAAGGAAAAAGTAATATAAAGTCATGGTATAGCTTTAATGTTTTTTGTTTTGTTTTTGTGACGGAGATGTTTAGGCATAAAGTCATAATTTAAAAAAATCTAACAACATGGATTAAAAATTCCATATCACTGTTATGTACTTTGTGGAGAAGAGAAGATGAGTATCCTTAACGGAACAGAGCTGCTCACACTACATGTTCTGTTAAACTAAAAGAGAAAAATACATGATTGTTAGGAAATGATTGTTACAATTTTGAAAGTTATAATTTATAGACATTTTATGAAAGAAATAATTTACCTGTTGAGAGTATGTTGACAGTCTGTGTTGTAACTGTAGCTGAGCTCCAGAAAATCAGTCAATGAGGAGACTTTGACAGTTACAGATTTGAAAAACAAAAAGGTGTGAATAAAGAACCCTAAACTCTAACACAAATAACCATTTCAGCATATACACGGTTCTTCAGGATACGGTACTAAATAGAACTGTTACTATGTTTAAAGAACCATATTTTTTTAGAGTGTAGCTTTTATTATTATGAATAATTTTGAATTGGAATGCTCACTGAAATGTTTATTTTTTAAAGGGCATTCAATACCATTTCAAATGTGAAGTGAGAACATTGATCAAAGAAATTAGGATTGAAACAGCATGAATAGACAGTCGTTAGTTATTATAATGAAGACAAAAGAAAAGAATAATTAGAGCCATAACCAGGCCGGAGAGGTGTGAATGTGTGCAGGAAAGACATAGACTGAATGGGTCTCGTTTGCACCACAAAACAATAGAGACAATACACTGAATTGATGCTTAGAAAATTACAATAACCATCAGTTAGCATTTTAGAGTCTTCTCTAAATATATGTACCATCTTCAGATTTAAAATATAACATGGTCAGACATGTGGCTTTAGCTGCAGTGCATTTCTAGATTAATACAATGTCAACTTCAGTTTTATTCTCATAAAGATATTTCATAAAAATACATTTCTAATAACTTTACAAAACTTTGAATCTATTTATAACTATTTTTTTTCATTTTGACAATAATTAATTCTGACTTTACAATAAACAAATGTGTCTGCTTTCAAATGAGACCATACTTGTGCTTTTTAGTGCAAGGGGTTCATGAACTGTATCTGTTTTAGTTTGGGCATGCCATTTGGGGATTTTTTAAAAAGCGGGGGTGCTGGCTAATAGGTTAAATGTTTGTAATTTTGTCACACCCACAGAAAAGGGCCTATTAATTTAATCCCATATTTCTTTGATCCCCCATTTTTTTCAACAGTTAATCAAAACCTGACGCCTTTAGGAGAACAACATCCTCACATTCCCCAGTTGGTACAAATTCCTGAGATACCTGCTGATCTTCTTCCTGTTGATCAGGAGACTGTTGTGGCAAGTGGGGATTTTTTGTCCTCTTTAGCCTTTTCCATGACCCCAACAGTCAGCTTCATAAACGACAAGCTTGAGGTGACACTTCATCCTAAAGATGTGGCAGAAGAAGTTAGAGGAGATAAGTTTGGAAGTGATTCCCTTAGAGTAAACAACTTAAGAGAACAAATGGAAACAACATTTGAATTTGATAGTTCATTAGTGGAGGCTGGCAGAACACCACATGAATCATTGGTTTCAGGTTCTTCAATGGTGTCTCCCTTGTTTTCCACAACCCTTGATCCAGATATTGATTTTGGTCTAGCAGGAATAGTAGTAGAATCCACTCCGCCATCACCTCCCATTACAATTAGTGAAGAGAAGATTCTCATATCTGAAGGAACTGTCATTCCAAGCATTTCAACCACCACAACTGAAAAACAATCTTCTGTAAAAGATGTACACCCAATAGGATCGACAGATATTCCTTTGGATCTTGATGACTCTACTAAGTCATCTATATCTCGTTCAGTGCACAGTACTAGCTCTATAACAGAAGACAAAGCCAAATATACATCTGCTATAACACAGGTCATGGGAATGACAACTCAGAAAGATGATTTGACTAAAACGACAACACCCACAGTTATTTCTGCCCTAGAGGCTACTTCTGAACATATGGACCATTTGAATACAGATGAAGCAGGCGTAGGTGTTCAGACACCTGAAGTGTTCACTTTGACGCTACCAACTAAAGTACATAGTACAACAACAAGTAAACTGGGCATACTATTTACACTTAGACCATTATCGAGTGAGACTGTTAAAATGCAGAAAGAGGCAGCTTCACAATCCATGATACCATCAACAAAGAATTTAGGGATGACTACAGCAAAAGATGAGCTTTCACCATCACATTTTTCTTCAGTTTTACAGTCTTCAGAGTCTGAAGCATCAGTAGATGAGACATCTTATAGGTTTGACACCACAACAATAAGTTCAGAATTATATACAATGACCAAATCAGACCAAGAGCTCAACAAAACCACAAAAACAATCTCAGCATCCAGCTTAACAGATGCTGACACTAGAATAGATCAGACAACCGAGGAACATGGTAGAGAACCTGTTTCCTCTCCTGACTCTACCTCATCAAGGACAGTACATATATTAAGTACTTTGGAATCAACAGGGCGAATGGTCACAAGTCAAGATATTACATCACATACAGCAACAACCACAGCGACCATGATGGAGCACAAAGACTTGTCAGCAAAACCATCTGAGTCCTCCATCATTGATGTTTCAGAGACTCTGTTCTCTTCAACAAAAACAGAATATATGGATAAAAAAACACATACAAGCACAACAACTTTACAGAAGACAACTGCCAAAGAAGCTCTTACTCAGTCATTTTTTTCTCCAAGCTTGCCATCAACAGAGTCAGGAGATGACACCTCTGAAATGTTTAGCAAAAAAATGTCAACCAGTTCGTCACTTCATACTACAACAAAATCAGACAAAGATCTCCATAAAACACCGTCTGACACAACAGAAACAATCTCAGTGTCCATCTCATCAGATACATTAGTTACACAAAATCAGACAACTGAGACACATAGTAGAAAACCTGTTTCCTCTCTTGACTCTACTTCATCAAGCACAGTACATACATTAACATCGCTGAGCACTGAGCACTCAATGGGACAAACATTCACAAGTCAAGATGTTACTTCACATACAGCAGCAACCACAGTGACTGTTATGGAGGACAAAGAGCTGTCAGCAAAACCATCTGAGTCCACCATCATTGATGTTTCAGAGACTCTTTTCTCCTCTGCTCAGACTGAACATTTAGACAAGACATTATTTGAAAACACTGTAACAATGACATCAGAGATGACAACTGCCAAATATGCACTTACACCATCAAGTTTTTCTTTAACCTTGCAACCAACAGAGTCTGAAGGTTCAGGAAATGAGTCCTCTGATATGTTTAAAAAAGAGATCACACCGACAAGTTCTTCCATTTATGCTGCAACCAAATTGTACCAAGAGCTTACCAAAAAATCATCTGATAAAGCAGAAATCTCAGTGTCCAGCTCAACAGATGCTGAAGCTACAAGAGATGAGACAACTGAGGCACCCAGTAGAGAACCTGTTTCCACTCTTGACTCTACTGTAACTAGTACAGTACATACATTTACCTCATTGAACACTGAGGTCTCAACTGGACGAACAGTCACAAGTCAAGATGTTACTTCACACACAGCAAGAACCACAGTGACTGTTATGGAGGACAAAGAGCTGTCAGCAAAACCTTCTGAGTCCACCATCATTAATGTTTCAGAGGCTCTTTTCTCCTCTGCTTCGACTGAAAATTTAGACAAGACATTATCTGAAAGTACAGTCACAATGACGTCAGAGATGATAACTGCCAAAGGTTTGCTGTCACCGTCAAGTTTTTTTTCAAGCTTGCCATCAAAAGAGTCTGAAGCATCAGGACATGACACATCTGAAATGTTTAGCAAAGATTTGTCAACCAGTTCCTCACTTTATACTACAACAAAATCAGATGGAGATCTCACTAAAACACCGTCTGACAGAACAGAAACAATCTCAGTGTCCAGCTCATCAGATACTTTAGTTACACAAGATCAGGCAACTGAGACACATAGTAGAGAACCTGTTTCCACTCTTGACTATACTTCATCAAGCACAGTACATACATTAACATCGCTGAGCACTGAGCACTCAACGGGACAAACATTCACAAGTCAAGATGTTAATTCACATACAGCAAGAACCACAGTGACTGTTATGGAGGACAAAGAGCTGTTATCAAAACCATCTGAGTCCACCATCATTGATGTTTCAGAGGCTCTTTTCTCCTCTGCTCAGACAGAACATTTAGACAAGACATTTTCTGAAAGTACAGTCACAATGAAGTCAGAGATTACAACTGCCAAAGGTTTGCTGTCACCAAGTTTTTTTTCAAGCTTGCCATCAACAGAGTCTGAAGCATCAGGAGATGACACCTCTGAAATGTTTAGCAAAGATTTGTCAACCAGTTCCTCCCTTTATACTACAACACAATCAGATGGAGATCTCACTAAAACACCGTCTGACAGAACAGAAACAATCTCAGTGTCCAGCTCATCAGATACTTTAGTTACACCAGATCAGACAACTGAGACACATAGTAGAGAACCTGTTTCCACTCTTGACTCTATTGTAACTAGTACCATAAATACATTTACATCATTGAACACTGGGGTCTCAACAGGAAAAACAGTCACAAGTCAAGATGTTACTTCACATACAGCAAGAACCACAATGACTATCATGGAGAACAAAGAGCTGTCAGCAAAACCATCTGAGTCCACCATCATTGATCTTTCAGAGACACTTTCATCCTCTGCTCAGACTGAACATTTGGACAAGACATTATCTGAAAGCGCTGGCACAATGAACTCAGAGATGACAACTGCCAAAAGTTTGCTGTCACCGTCAAATTTTTTTTCAAGCTTGCCATCAACAGAGTCTGAAGCATCAGGAGATGACACCTCTGAAATGTTTAGCAAAGATTTGTCAACCAGTTCCTCACTTCATACTACAACAATATCAGACGAAGATCTCACTAAAACAACGTCTGACAGAACAGAAACAATCTCAGTGTCCAGCTCATCAGATACTTTAGTTACACAAGATCAGGCAACTGAGACACATAGTAGAGAACCTGTTTCCACTCTTGACTCTATTGTAACTAGTACCATAAATACATTTACATCATTAAACACTGGGGTCTCAACAGGAAGAACAGTAACAAATCAAGATGTTACTTCACATACAGCAAGAACCACAGTGACTATTATGGAGGACAAAGAGCTGTCAGCAAAACCTTCTGAGTCCACCATCATTGATGTTTCAGAGGCCCTTTTCTCCTCTGCTCAGACAGAACATTTAGACAAGACATTTTCTGAAAGTACAGTCACAATGCAGTCAGAGATGACAACTGCCAAAGGTTTGCTGTCACCGTCAAGTTTTTTTTCAAGCTTGCCATCAAAAGAGTCTGAAGCATCAGATGATGACACCTCTGAAATGTTTACCAAAGATTTGTCAACCAGTTCCTCCCTTTATACTACAACAAAATCAGATGGAGATCTCAATAGAACACCGTCTGACAGAACAGAAACAATCTCAGTGTCCAGCTCATCAGATACTTTAGTTACACAAGATCAGGCTACTGAGACACATAGTAGAGAACCTGTTTCCACTCTTGACTCTATTGTAACTAGTACCATAAATACATTTACATCATTGAACACTGGGGTCTCAACAGGAAGAACATTCACAAGTCAAGATGTTACTTCACATACAGCAAGAACCACAATGACTATCATGGAGGACAAAGTGCTGTCAGCAAAACCATCTGAGTCCACCATCATTGATGTTTCAGAGACACTTTCATCCTCTGCTCAGACTGAACATTTGGACAAGACATTATCTGAAAGCGCTGACACAATGAAGTCAGAGATGACAACTGTCAAAAGTTTGCTGTCACCGTCAAGTTTTTTTTCAAGCTTGCCATCAACAGAGTCTGAAGCATCAGGAGATGACACCTCTGAAATGTTTAGCAAAGATTTGTTAACCAGTTCCTCACTTCATACTACGACAATATCAGACAAAGATCTCACTAAAACATCGTCTGACAGAACAGAAACAATCTCAGTGTCTAGCTCAACAGATACTTTAGTTACACCAGATCAGACAACTGAGACACATAGTGGAGAACCTGTTTCCACTCTTGACTCTATTGTAACTAGTACCATAAATACATTTACATCATTAAACACTGGGGTCTCAACAGGAAGAACAGTAACAAATCAAGATGTTACTTCACATACAGCAAGAACCACAGTGACTATTATGGAGGACAAAGAGCTGTCAGCAAAACCATCTGAGTCCACCATCATTGATGTTTCAGAGGACACTTTCATCCTCTGCTCAGACTGAACATTTGGACAAGACATTATCTGAAAGCGCTGACACAATGAAGTCAGAGATGACAACTGCCAAAAGTTTGCTGTCACCGTCAAGTTTTTTTTCAAGCTTGCCATCAACAGAGTCTGAAGCATCAGGAGATGACACCTCTGAAATGTTTAGCAAAGATTTGTATAACCAGTTCATCACTTCATACTACACAATATCAGATGAAGATCTCACTAAAACATCGTCTGACAGAACAGAAACAATCTCAGTGTCTAGCTCAACAGATACTTAGTTACACCAGATCAGACAACTGAGACACATAGTAGAGAACCTGTTTCCACTCTTGACTCTATTGTAACTAGTACCATAAATACATTTACATCATTAAACACTGGGGTCTCAACAGGAAGAACAGTAACAAATCAAGATGTTACTTCACATACAGCAAGAACCACAGTGACTATTATGGAGGACAAAGAGCTGTCAGCAAAACCTTCTGAGTCCACCATCATTAATGTTTCAGAGGCTCTTTTCTCCTCTGCATCGTCTGAAAATTTAGACAAGACATTATCTGAAAGTCCAGTCACAGTGACGTCAGAGATGATAACTGCCAAAGGTTTGCTGTCACCGTCAAGTTTCTTTTCAAGCTTGCCATCAACAGAGTCTCAAGCATCAGGAGATGACACCTTGCATGTGTTCAGCAAAGATTTCACAACAACTAGTTCATTGTACATAACAAGCAAATCAGACCAAGAACTCACTAAACCAACAGGACAAATCTCAGTGTCCAGCTCATCAGATGCAGTGGGTACAGAAGATCAGACAACTGAGACACATAGTAGAGAACCTGTTTCCACTCTTGACTCTATTGTAACATACCATAAATACATTAACATCATTGAACACTGGGGTCTCAACAGAAAGAACAGTCAAAAGTCAAGATATTACTTCACATACAGCAAGAACCACAGTGACTATCATGGAAGACAAAGAGCTGTCAGCAAAACCATCTGAGTCCACCATCATTAATGTTTCAGAAGCTCTTCTCCCCTCTGCTCAGACTGAAAATTTTGACAAGACATTTTCTGAAAGTACAGTCACAATGAAGTCAGAGATGACAACTGCCAAAGGTTTGCTGTCACCATCAAGTTTTTTTTCAAGCTTGCCATCAAAGAGTCTGAAGCATCAGGAGATGACACCTCTGAAATGTTTAGCAAAGATTTGTCAACCAGTTCCTCACTTCATACTACAACAAATCAGATGGAGATCTCACTAAAACACTGTCTGACAGAACAGAAACATTCTCAGTGTCCAGCTCATCAGATACTTTAGTTACACAAGATCAGGCAACTGAGACACATAGTAGAGAACCTGTTTCCTCTCTTGACTCTACTTCTATCAAGCACAGTACATACATAACATCGCTGAGCACTGAGCACTCAACGGGACAAACATTCACAAATCAAGATGTTACTTCACATACAGCAAGAACCACAGTGACTGTTATTGATTACAATGTGCTGTCAGCAAAACCATCTGAGTCCACCATCATTGATGTTTCAGAGACACTTTCTCCTCTGCTATTCTGAACATTTGGACAAGACATTATCTGAAAGCGCTGACACAATGAAGTCAGAGATGACAACTGCCAAAAGTTTGCTGTCACCGTCAAGTTTTTTTCAAGCTTGCCATCAACAGAGTCTGAAGCATCAGGAGATGACACCTCTGAATATGTTTAGCAAAGATTTGTTAACCAGTCCTCACTTCATACTACGACAATATCAGACAAAGATCTCACTAAAACATCGTCTGACAGAACAGAAACAATCTCAGTGTCTAGCTCAACAGATACTTTAGTTACACAGATCAGACAACTGAGACACATAGTAGAGAACCTGTTTCCACTCTTGACTCTATTGTAACTAGTGCCATAAATACATTTACATCATTGAACACTGGGGTCTCAACAGGAAGAACAGTCACAAGTCAAGATGTTACTTCACATACAGCAAGAACCACAGTGACTATTATGGAGGACAAAGAGCTGTCAGCAAAACCATCTGAGTCCACCATCATTGATGTTTCAGAGACACTTTCATCCTCTGCTCAGACTGAACATTTGGACAAGACATTATCTGAAAGCGTTGGCACAATGAACTCAGAGATGATAACTGCCAAAGGTTTGCTGTCACCGTCAAGTTTTTTTTCAAGCTTGCCATCAACAGATTCTGAAGCATCAGGAGATGACACCTCGGATGTGTTTAGCAAAGCTTTCACAACAACTAGTTCATTGTACATAACAAGAAAATCAGACCAAGAACTCACTAAACCAACAGGACAAATCTCAGTGTCCAGCTCATCAGATGCAGTGGGTACAGAAGATCAGACAACTGAGACACATAGTAGAGAACCTGTTTCCACTCTTGACTCTATTGTTACTAGTACCATACATGCATTTACATCATTGAACACTGGGGTCTCATCAGAAAGAACAGTCATAAGACAAGATGTTACTTCACATACAGCAAGAACCACAGTGACTATCATGGAAGACAAAGAGCTGTCAGCAAAACCATCTGAGTCCACCATCATTGATGTTTCAGAGACACTTTCATCCTCTGCTCAGACTGAACATTTGGACAAGACATTATCTGAAAGCGCTGACACAATGAACTCAGAGATGACAACTGCCAAACGTTTGCTGTCACCGTCAAGTTTTTTTTCAAGCTTGCCATCAACAGAGTCTGAAGCATCGGGAGATGACACCGCTGAAATGTTTAGCAAAGATTTGTCAACCAGTTCCTCACTTCATACTACGACAAAATCAGACGAAGATCTCACTAAAACAATATCTGACAGAACAGAAACAATATCAGTGTCCAACTCATCAGATACTTTAGTAACACACGATCAGACAACTGAGACACATAGTAGAGAACCTGTTTCCACTCTTGACTCTACTGTAACTAGTACAGTACATACATTTACATCACTGAGCATTGAGCACTCAACGGGACAAACATTCACAAGTCAAGATGTTACTTCACATACAGCAGCAACCACAGTGACTGTTATGGAGGACAAAGAGCTGTCATCAAAACCTTCTGAATCCACCATCATTGATATTTCAGAGACTTTTAACTCCTCTGATCAGACTGGACATTTAGACAAGACATTATCTGAAAGTACAGTCACGATGACATCAGAGAAGACAACTGTCAAAGATGCTCTTACACCGTATAGTTTGTCTCTAAGCTTGCCATCAACAGAGTATGAAGGTTCAGGAAATGAGACCTCTTACAATTTTATCAAAGATATCTCAACGTCAAGTTCTGATATGTTTAGCAAAGAGTTCACAACAGTAAGTTCATTGTACGTCACAAGCAAATCAGACCAAGATCTTACCAAAACCACAGGAACAATCCCAGTGTCCAGCTCATCAGAGACAGTTGCTACAAGTGATCATACAACTGAGACGCATAGTAGTGAACCTGTTTCCACTCTTAACTCTTTTAGTAGCACACATACATTCACATCATTGAGCACTGATGACTCAAAAGGACAAACAGTATCAAGTGAAGATATTGCTTCACATACAGCAACAACCAGTGTGACTGTGACGGAGGACAAAGATCTGTCAGCAAAACCATCTGAGTCTACCAATACTGATGTTTCAGAGACTATTTTCTCTTCTGCTTGGCCTGGGCATTTGAATGAGAAATTATCTGAAATCACTGTCACAAGCACAATGACCTCAGAGAAAACAACAGTAAAAGATGCAGTGTCACTGTCAAGTTTTGCTTCAGTGTTGCTGTCCACAGAGTCTGAAGCTTCAGGAGATGACACCTCTGGCATGTTTGTCAAAGAATTTATGACATCAGGTTCTCCTTTGTACAGCACAACCAAATCAGAGCAAGAATTCACTATAACAACACCTGACACAGCAGAAACATTCTCAGTGTCCAGCTCAACAGATGCGGAAGTTACAAGAGGTCAGACTGAGACACATAGTAGAGAACATGTTTCCTCTCCTGACTCTACTGTAACTAGCACAGAGGATCCATTTACATTGAGCAATGGGGTCTCAACCAGATATCAAGATATCACATCACAAAAGGCAACAGTGACTGTGTTGAAGGACAAAACGCTGTCAGAAAAACCATCCACTGATGTTTCAAAGACTCTGTTATCCTATGCTCAGACTGGACATTTTGTACAAAGTACAATGCTACCAAAGATGACAACATCCAAAGATTTTCTGTCACTGTCAAGTTCAGCTTCCATTTTGCCATCTTCAGAGTATGATGGTTCAGGAGATGACACCTCTCATACGTTCGGTAAAGAGTTCACAACAAGCTCATCGCTTTATATTACAATTAAATCAGATGATAAAATCAGCAGCAATACAGCTTCTGTAAAAATGCAAACAGAGAAAGCTGCCACACTAACTCTTTCCACAATACCTTCTATTGACATGACAAATGCAAGCTCAGTGTGGACTTTAACTCATGCAGAGATCCCAATAATTCAGCCAACAGAGAGACATCAAACAGAATCCCTCTCCACATTTCCCTCTACCATCTCAGAGAAAACAGTTCAACAAGAGGTTTCAAGTGATAAAGACAGAATTACACAGACAACAAAATCATATGACCATTATATTGTAGCCACTGATGAGGCAGAAATTCATGACACTGACCAAACATCAGAACCAGTGAGGTATGGAAGTTCTTCACATTCCACATCATCCACAACAGAATTTTTTTCTAGCACAGTCCAAACAGTGGTTACATCATCTGAACAAGGCAGTGGAGACCTTTCTGAAAATGAAGTGGTTGAAGATGGTGGCTCTGGTGAGTTATCTTCTGTTGTTGTAGAAACAATTCCTCCCCAAGTTACACCATCGAAGGACAAGACAGCTGTTGTTGGTTTTGAGTCAATTACTGATTTTGGAGTGCAGCCATCAGAAAATATAACTGCAACTGTAATAGAAGAAGCTAGATCAGTCACAAGTCAAGAGGTCATGACATCTCAAAAAGAGATTGTCTCCTTAGCAACCAAATATGAATCAAGTTACACAACAAGACAGCCTGTTAGTACAAGATTCACAGAGTATGTTTTTGCCACCCAGACAGCCCCAGTGTCTTCCAGACCTTCTCATTACTATTACAGAATTGACACAGTTGACTAGTCACACCACAGAATCAAGTCATACTGCAATTGGATCAAGTAAACCTAGCCACACTTCATTGGCTGAATCTGGCCACACTGTACCTCCAGCTATCCAAACAACGCCTGGTTATTTTAAGCACAGCCAAACATCAACAGTCACTGAAAGTGACGAAGCGACTTCAGCTCCTCTCAGGACAAGAACAATGTTTACCCCATTTTCTAGCAAAAGCCTTAGCAAGCACACAACAATCTCATCTGTAGATTCAGAGGATGACACAACAGATGATGAAGGATCAGGGGAGTCCGCTGTCATGCATGTTTCATCAGCGGCCATCAAAATGCAGACTGGTTCTCCTACAGTTCGTATAACCAACACTGGCTTTACAGAACTTGACATTGACATCACTACAACAGAAAGTTTGAGCTCCATTACACCTACTTTCGTAGACAGAGAGGGCTCTGGTATTGTTGAAGATGACCAGGAAACAACTAACCAAGAGAGTTCTGGTGAGGAGGACAAAGTGAGTCCAACAGCTGCAATCTATGATAATTATAATGTGGCCACAGATAAGGTGGAAATCAGTGAGGCTAACCACACGTCAGAGCCAGAAGGTTTTTCTGGTTCCTCCCATTCCACATCCTTTACAACAGAATCAACATTACTGTCTAGCACAGTCCAAACAGCAGTGAAATCCTCATCTACTGAAAGTAGTGAAATCACAGCTGAAAGTGAAGTTGATGAAGATACTGGCCTAGTGGTGAAATATCCCCAGCAGCTCTTGAGACACAACCACAGATAACTGAAGCTGCACCTGTTGCAGTAGTGTCAAGCACATCTGAAGTTTCATCAGTTTCAGAGACACAAAAGAATTCCTTACAACCAAGTACTCCAGAAATCAACTTCAATGGGTTTTCATTATTAACCACAGAATATGACAAGGGATTTTCCTCACCTGAAGATCCTACTGATGAGATATCTAAAACAGAAACAACTAAGTCATATGAGGACCTAACTGTAAGAACTGATGAGGCAGAAGTTTATGAAACTGAGGAGAAAGCAGGATTCTCAAGTCCAGCATCTTTCACTGGCAGTACAGACTTCATACATCAGTCAACTTTATCCCAATTTCCCTCATCCCCGAGCTCCACCCTGTCAACTCTAACAGTTACAACTTCACTATCAGAGGATGGCAGTGGGGAAGACTCGACAGAGGGGGATGGGGCAGAAGATTATGGATCAGGTGATGACACAACTCCTGTGACATCATCACCTTTGCTCTCAAAAATGAAAGAAACGACCATTAGCATTACATCCTTTAGCTCAGTCAGAGGTGGACAATACAGTGCATACAAAATTGTTTCACACAGAACCACAACACCTGAAATGCAGAGTGTGTTCTCAAGCTCAAATACTGAAGGTTTGCCTCTGGTCTCAGAGACAGCACAGACCGAGAAGGAACCTTCTGGCATTCTGTCTCGGAGTCAACAGCCACTAGCTTTACTGCTCCTAAAACACATTCTGATTTGGTAACCAGTCACACTGTATTGCCTTCTTTAGTGACATCTCAAGGTCCTGTCTCCACCCCTACTCCAACTGTCCACAATGCTGATCAGCAAGTCCCTCCAACAAGCCCAGTCTTCACAAGGGAGGAGGGAGATGAAGATCTGCTGTTTTCAGTTGTAACAGAAAGTATGAGAGATCATAGCACCAAACCAGATATTATCACTAAGGATGAAATTATCCTTGATACAGATACTATGTCTGTTTTAGAGCAGTCTTCACCTTTTGCCCCCACAATTGTAACAGAAGAAGCAGGTGGAGCAACCCCAATTTTCATGATGCCACATCCCTCAAGCATTATGACAGAAGAACTAGAAGGATCTGGAATGGATGGCACCAAGTTACCTCAGTTACATGTGCCATTTGAAACATCCTCAGATGAGTTAATAGTTCAACAAACAACATCAACCCCAGACATCCTGCAGAGCAGTTCAACATATGTAGATGAGGAAACACAAGCAACACAAACAGAAATCCCTGAGGCTACTGATACTGAATGTAAATGAACACAGAGTCATAGACATAGTTTCAACTGAAGAGCACCGATCTGACGATGTTCTAAATGTTCAGACCCTATCAACACAGGCTTCCCAGACCAGAAAGGAAACAATGTCACCAACAGCTCTAGAAAGAAAGACAACACCTCTACCCCTTCATACGATATCTTTAGAGGTGGAAGCTTCAAGTGAACTAACCGACCTATATGAACCAGTTCAAACAACTATGTCCAGTCACCGTTTGACTTCATCCATTGCTGTTACAAGTAGTTCTCTATATGTTGATTCTGTTTCACCTGAAGAATCAATTTACTTGACTGGAAATGATGCAACATCTGCCTCATCAATTTCTGGTCTGAATGTTTCTACTCAACATTCAGATGAGATCACAGACTCTGAACAGTCAGTCTCTCCAGTATCAGATTTAAAAAACATTGCATCCTTCCATACTGAATCAGATCAAATGTCTGTCACAGATTCAGTAACAGTACTTATGGATTTAGAAAGTGTTAGCATGACTGAACCTGCCAAGACCACTGCAAGTACACACACTGAAACAGCTGTAACAGATGTTAATGATTTAACACCTGACACAGAGGAAACATTTGACATCACAAATGTTGATGACATTGTATCAAGTAGTCCCACTTCTGATAAGGTAATTCAGGGAAGTGAATTAACAAACACAGATATTTCATCTGGTATTTCAGAGGAAACCACAAGTGCATTATTTTCTTTAACAGATGATGGCTCAGGTGATCAAACTATTGAAATGTTTATAGGATTGTCTGATTCAACAGACTCTCCTTTAACAGCTGCAGATGATTCAGTTTCAACATCTGTGATGACTGATATTGTGTTTGTGACCGCTTTGCCTGAAACAATCACAGTAACTGATGGGGATCCATATCAGCAAGCTTTGTCTGAGATGACAGTGACACATAAGCCCAACACAGACACTATGACGGATAAAGATGTGCCGTTGCCATCAACAACCATTCCCACACCTCGTATATCTGCATTAATAATTAACATGACTACGGACATAGTAACATTAGTGGGGTCTCCTTCATCTACATCCATACCAGGTCTGAGTGACAAAACAGAAACTCTGCTTTTCTCTGAGGAAGGGAAAGACGATGTAATAGATTATGACACAAAAACTGAACCTTACAAAGTTGAGTCCATACCAGATTTCATGAACATACCAGACATTGAGAATATGACTGCCTTAGACATTAGCTCAGAAGATGTGACCAGCATTGATGACATCCCCAAACCTGTAGGGGTAAAAAGCTTCACCACCTCACAGATTCTGTCCACTACAACAATCTCACCTATACCTCTGACACCTGAGACTGATGTAAAGATTGTAAGTAAGGAAACTCCCTCAAGGAAACAAGAGGCAGCTGGTCAGATTGAGGAAGCTGTAACTCTTGCAACTGAGATTCCTATTCAAGAAACAGAAGATCAGATGTCATCATCAGTGCCTACAACTCCGAGTGAGACTGCAACACCATTTGCTTCTCATGAAGATGTTTCTGAGGCCACTTTGGTTGAAAGCTCACCCCCAAGGTCACAGAATGAAAGCAGTGCAGCAGACCTTGCATACACTATGATCGGGCAGACAGTAGACATTCCAGGTAAGAAAAAAAGTTTTATTTAGGCTACTGTGAAATTTATATACGCTATTGTACTTTCTATACCTATATCAATATACTTGTTTTTCATGTGCACAATGGCATGCCTATATCTTCCCTCTCACTGCAGGTGTTCACTCCTGTTCTGATGATGTTTGCTTGAATGGCGGTTCTTGTGCAAAAATAGGCAGTGCTCAGATCTGCAGCTGTCTACCTGGATACAGTGGTGAACACTGTGAAATGGGTAAGTTGCAGTGATATTTAATTTATTTATTAAAAGTGCACTGCATAACGTTGGACTCTCTGTTGCCATCTGTGGCCGGAACATGAAATTGCATGTTACTTGTTTATTTTTGTATCTGTTGTGCTTTGTCAATGCTGTTCTGCGCAGAAGAATCTGATAGTTTTAGCAAATGACTAGTATATCTGTTGCTATAATTATGGACCTTCTTTAGTCTGTTTATGGACATGGCATAAATAGGCCAAGGCAAATGATGTAAACCATTAATTTCCCACCAAATACATCCCAACAGGTATTTTTGCATCCAAAGTTGCGATTATAACTTATGTGCAAAATTGGAATATCGCATAAAACATTTGCTAATAAAGCATTTCAATCCAGCAAGTCGAAGAGAACAAAATTGTCACTTCCTGATAAACTGGCACTAAATATCACTAAGAAAAGTAGGAGAAGCTGCTGTGTATAATAATTTTCGTATATATATAATAAATTACTTCCATCTCAGAGCGCACAGACGAAACGCAATAAGCGTGTTATCTATCTTGCTTTCGGAGGCAGATGCTGATGTTTGGGAACACAGTCGTGTAACAGAGTTCGGGAAGGTAATTTTACCGAACAATTTTGACAAAAGACTTTGCTCAGGCATTTCAGAACAACCAAAACAGCATTTGCTGTGTAAAAAGATTGTTCCACTGATTAGTCCAGTTATTTCGTTCCATCGCGAAAAGTCACAAGTTTGATGCGCATTGAGGAATTTATTTGGTAAATGTGTTTCCATCGTAGTTTATGCATATGTTTTCTTATTGGAAAAAAGGGTATCTGACTCAAATGAGCGCACACGTTTTGAATGCGCATTTTTAGAATTATAATAGCTTAAACATAGGTGGATGGAAACATAGACAGAGGTGATGGATCAAGCTTAGACAACTTTTACACTTTTCAAACTGATTTTTTTTAAATGTACTTAGTCAATAATCGGATTTAGTTCATTTTTACACAAATATATTTGGTAGTGTACCTTGACTTATCATCATCTGGCTTTTTGAACTTATCTTATTGCACTTCAGTACATTACTCATCATATAATTGTATTTATTTTTTAGACATTGATGAATGTCACACAAACCCTTGTCGGAATGGAGGAACATGTATTGATGGCCTAAACTCATTCACCTGTGTATGTCTTCCGAGTTATGCAGGAGCACTGTGTGAGCAAGGTAAGATTATATTTATCAAATAATCACTTTTTCAATACCTAAGAGAGGTAATCACTGTAGTCACAATACTAGATCTTTCAACTTGCTGATATAGAGATCGCTAAGACATGTGACCAACTGGGCGGCAACGTCATCAGAACGCAAAGAATTATGGGTATGTTTGGCCAGTTTACACAGAGTTTAGATGGGCTGGCATAGCAGGCTTGCTTTCTGGCATGAAAAAAATAAAACAGTAGTGTGAAAAAACATATTATAATCCTACAAAATGCAGCGGGCTAAAGATAACATTGTCGGACCATACCGCCTAAAACTAAATCCTAATGCAAAGACGAGATATGAGGAGAAAATAAAGGAAATCAAGGGACTGGATCCTTATGAGTGACTGGTCAGGAGACGTCAACCTGTTGCCCAACTTCCAGCACCCATATACAACTACATGATATGAGATATATATAAATCAGACTCGACAATATATTCTCAATTACAAAAAAATAAATAAAATGCACAAACGTATGACAAATCTACACACGCGAAGTTTTCAGTAACTTCAAGTCGCAAGTTTAAGCACCACACTCCTCGCGCTCTCTCCCATCTATCTGCATGCAGTCAGAATTCATGTCAAGATTGCAATCCTGGAGTGTGTGTGTGTGTGTGTGTGTGTGTCCGCGAGAGAGCGAGAGAGAGAGAGAGAGAGAGAGAGAGAGAGAGAGAGAGAGAGAGAGAGGAGAGAGAGAGAGAGAGAGAGAGAGAGAGAGCCCTGCTTATGAGTGACGACGACGGACGGAGGACAGAACCACTAAACATTCAAACGTAGCCTATATGGTTACACTTTAGATCTGTGATATTAGTCTGATTTTATTTTAGATTTCGGCTTCCAAAGATTATATATTTGAGGTATTTGAGAGAGAGACGCGATCGACTGGTGGAAACATAAGAACATACTCCGTCATTTTGTTCATAACAGGACATCATTCAAACAGAACTGCAAAGTGTTTAATTATATTTGTGTACACTCGCAATAAAACACAACATTGTGCTTTTGTCACACTCTAAACTCTGCTGCTATCCATGCCAGGCATTCGTCGCCTTTTTGTCACCTCTGAAACATGGCTTGTAGTTATTATTTTTCCACGCTGGAAAACGATAAAAGGATTTTCCGTTATTAAGCTTTATGCCACTTCTATCGTGAGAACGACTACTGCAGTTTACAACACAGCAGGTAGACGGAATCTTGTACACTGCGTTCTTCCCTCCATGCAATCAATACTGGCGCCTTCTGTTTGTGCTGCGGATCCCCAAAATGCTTTGCGTTCACCACTGGTAATACGTCACTGGTGACGTCACATTAGCAATCTCTATTGCGTGACGCCACTGTAGCCACTGAGGTTGATGTGGAGATGTAACAAGTGAACCTCTGAACTTTCATATGAGGTCATTGCTAGATGACATATGCGTGTGATTTACAGTTTGGTAGATTCTGAAAGTTGATGGTGATTATATGTAAGCAATTGGGTGTGTTCCAAAAACCGTTTTATGCTAGCAGACAGACAAAGTGATGCTGTACTTTCCACTATTTAAGAGGATACCATTTCTCACAGATCATTTGAGCACAGCTGTTAAGACCATCAGCCATCACTCTTTCCCTTATTACACTGTAGACGTTGATTTACACTTTACATGAGTGAGATTACCTTCTTGAGAGTTTTATCCCCGTCAAACCATTACAAGTGTTTATACACATTAAAATGCTTCATAAACTAAAATACTAATCATATCAAAATCTCTCACATCTCACATCTGACTTTTGTCAGAATTAAATAAAAACTGTAAACTGTCGTCATGAGTGCATTACCCTCTTGAGTATGCTGAACAATCTCTTTATCTTAAACTTGAGATAGCATCAACATTACAGATATGAAGAAGTGTCTCTTGTAGAGGAACTGACTCCTTTACCACTCAGTGATTCAGCAGTGACTCAGAATGCAAGTGATTCAGTCTCAGGGACCGTTCACACAGAACAAATTTTTGAATTCCTCTGTGCTTCTTTTACATTGCTTTTCTATGCACATGCGTTAGACAGACATGTTTGACCATTGCACTCACGCCTGGCATCTTTTGCAATGTCTCACACATGACACTGTGTTTATAAAACGCATTTTTAATTCCTCTGAGTGTCTCTTCTTTTAAACTGTCAAAAGGAGTTCTTTGTGAATGCCCCCTCAGAGTGTTAGTGCACAGACATCTGTTTACAGAGAAAGCAGAAATGCAGAAAACTGCTGAATGCAATCTATGCAAAATTAAGTAATTATGTCATTCAAGTCATAAGCCAATTATGGTTTGAGTATTTTAACATATATTTTTACTGATGTTATGCATAATATAATAGTTAATAATTTGATTAAGGAGGGGTTTAATGATTTTACTCTTTGGAATGATGTATTCTTTGTTGTATGTGTAGTAGTGACACATCAGGTCTGACATTTTCTCTCCTGTATGTTAATTTGCTGAAGGTTTAGATATTTCCCCAATTAGTGGTCCTGTCAGGGCAAGTATGCGGTAATCACAGTGATTTCAAACAAGCAATCAAAGCTATCAGCCTGATGTTGAGCAGGGCTGGTCCACAAACAAGCAGTAAGTGCGTTTACATGCACTTTAAAAGTTTGCTTTCAGTTGGGCTAAAACAATAATTTGTCTTTTCAAAATATCATGTGAAGGCTTTAGTCTGACTGAGGTTGTACCAGAAGAGACTGTGGCTCAAAAACCAGCTGTAGCTTGATTGTAATGGCGTACATAAACATACTTACTGTTATTGATAGGACAAACTTTATTTGCAAATTTAAGACAATCAAATGCTGATCTAGAAACAAGACTAATAACTTGCTGGGTTGATAATATGTTTACTTTAAAACTCTTTGGCTATTTGTTATTTACAGTGGCTATTTGTTTGACAGAATTTACTTTGGTATAATATCTTTCTTAAACAATGCCTCAGAGCAAAGCATCCAATCCTCACAGCACTGCAGACATTCGTATGCAAAAATGAATTGGCTTCCTGATATGATAGACACTTGGGAGTATTTTTTGCTCTAAGTGATATTGCTGAACTGGCATGTAATTTAAAATGAGGATGAAAGGGAGTTATATCATATTCCCTCAGGTCCAGTGTGAGTGGGAAATCATTCTCACTTGAAAAGAGTTCCACTGAACAAAAGAGGTTTGATTTATTGTACTGATAAGAACAGCCTTATAGTATAAGCCCAAAGGTAAGGACTAATAAAAAGCAATTGACAGCAGACAATATGGAGCACCCTTTTTTTCGACTTGCAACAATAGGATTATCTCAGTTTCAGGGTCTACATGTCAATCTTATGTGTAGTAAGTCAATAGTAATGCATCCATGCTTTTCCACAGACACCGAAATATGTAGCTACGGCTGGCACAAGTTCCAGGGCCACTGCTACAAATACTATTCTCATCGACGTAACTGGGACACAGCAGAGCGTGAATGTCGTCTCCAGGGGGCACACCTTGCTAGTGTTTTGTCCCATGATGAGCAGCAGTACATCAACCGTGAGTATACATAAAACAAGTTATGGACATACTGTCTATCATCAGCTCTAATTTACGCCTTCAGTTCCATTTCCATGCAAACTAATGATGGTTATTTATGAGAAAGGATACTTTCATAGCTGCCAACTCTCACGCGTTGGCCGTGAGACACCCGCATTTGATTGGTTTCACACGCTCACACGCCACACTCCTGATTTCTCACGCTGAAGTGTCAACCCGGTCGGTCAAATGCCTGAAAGATGAGTTTATCTACAGATCTACCTGTTGAGCCACTCGTGATCGACTAGTTATATCGCAAATTAGTTTAAAATCTCCCGTAATCTAGAGCGAGCGTGCTCTAGACTAGTTAGTTGGCAGGTATGTACTTTGCTAGTGAATTCACCTTTGTTTCTCTCTCCTCTTGTAGGCCTCGGCCATGACTACCAGTGGATCGGTCTGAATGATAAGATGTTTGAGAATGATTTCCGGTGGACAGATGGTAGAGTTGTGGTATGAACATTCTTCAAAACTTACCTATTAGTTTCTAAAATGTGTTTTGAAAGAATGGTGTTGATGCAACATACAAAGTTTACTTTTTTTCTTTAGAAAACTATTACTATAAAAACAATGGGAACTTTAAGCAAGCATATGTAGATGTGAAAAAAAGGAAAACAGATGCAAACAGCTCCCTGGTTCTAGAGGTGTTCCTCCATTGAACATGAAAGTGGCCAATTACAGTCATTTAGTCCTGACTGGGCTCTCACTTCAAAGATAATGGCAGCATTTTGTGGGGAAGGGCCAAAAAAAGCCCTAGGGGGCATGAGATAGGAGTTTGTGGAGAACTGTGGAAGTCCTCTCAGGATAAAAATAAAATGAGTTGAGAGGAAGCTTACAGGTGTGGACAGGTAATGAAGGTGTGAAGGATGAGCAGCACCTGGAACAGGCTGCACTAAAGATAATACAGACCTAGAATGTGAGTGGGTGACATTTCAATCCATTTGGTATCAGTGAGGTAGCCTACTATAAACAAATCCGCTGGAGTTTGCTCTACTCTTTTTCTATTCTGTTTACAGAAGAGTTACTCTATTAAGAGTTTGTTTCTTCATGCATTTAAGTATGTGCCATTGGAATTATCCAGACAGTCAAAAACGGCATCACGTCAAAATCCAAGCAGGGAGCGCACATTCCTTTTGTAAGAGGATAATAGCAGGACGTTAGGTGAATTGTGTTTGAAGAAGGTAATATTCACAGGCTTGCTGAAAGATCGTAGCTCCGACCCTCGTCGATCAGATATGATTAGCCTACGCTATTTTTAGTTGTACAAACTTTGCAGTTTTAATTTAAGCTAAAAATTAGATACCCTAGATATAAGAGTGCCAAACATTGAAATGCACAGTGCATTTGTCCACATCTGAGAAAGATGACTGCGGACATCTCATCTGCACCATGTGGTGTGTGCAGGGAAATATAGTAGTTGGACAAGAACAAAGAGGATGCAGAGAAATATAGCGAATACAGTTTGACCATGATAGTAAATTATTCTTACCGTGACTGCTGGCTGTTTTTAAAATGTCTCTGTAACATTTAAGAGCAGTTAGCTGTCTGCTTCTGCTACTTCTTCAAGGGCAAGTGTGCACAGATGCTGACATGACCTTGATTAATCCCTCCTTTGACAATGATCTTTTGTGTATTGTAGACCTACTCTTGTAGTATACGACCACTAAATCACATCCTTCCTTGAGAAAAAGTATTTTTGTTTGTATTTTGTGAGTTTTTTTAAAAAAATCTTTCAAATGCATTACACTTCTGTCTGCAGCTCCATATTGTAGTTTAGTAAATGTACTCAGCGCCCCCTACTGATGTGTCTGTATCATTGTCATTTTAATGACCTCATATGTGTCCCAGTGTGAACATTCTCTGCTTGAAAGCCTTTGAAGGCTTTAACCCTGTGTTCATGACTTTAATGTAACAATACTGTATATTGCTTTTTTTGAGCCAGATTGATTTTGAAGTGGTGCTGCTGTAACAATCAAATTATTTTTAAACACTGGCATAAGTGTACATCATGTAATTATTATATGATCTAAAACTAATTTCTTTAGGATTGTTGTCTCCCTCACATTGCCGTTCTCATCTCTAGCTCTATGCTTCCCCTACAGCAATATGAAAACTGGAGACCGAACCAGCCGGACAGTTTCTTCTCCTCAGGGGAAGATTGTGTGGTAATGATCTGGCATGAGGACGGCCAGTGGAATGATGTTCCCTGCAACTACCACCTCACCTTCACCTGCAAGAAAGGCACAGGTGAGGTTTCAGCTTCTGGATGAAGATCATTTATAGAATATTAGGGCATGTATAGGTATATGTTTATTTTCAGTCAAGGTTTATCTGTGGTGGTTTGCAGAAAAATCTAAAACTGCTCCCATCTTACAGTCATGTCTATAGTGGTTTAAAGCAGCTAACATTTTAAAAGAAAATTTCAGATACAGTGCTCCACTGATGGTTACTCTGTTGTCAATAGTGTCCTGCAGTCAGCCTCCTCTTGTCCATAATGCCCGCACTTTTGGCCAGCTGCGCCCACGCTATGAGATCAACTCCCTGATCAGGTACCAGTGCATGGATGGCTTCATCCAGAGACATGTTCCCACCGTTCGCTGCAGAGGAGACGGCTCATGGGATTTGCCTAGGATTTCCTGCACGAGTCGTAAGTATTCTGTGAAAATCCAACAAAACTTTTTAAGAAACCATCCCAATATAACATTTATTTGTTATATATATTTTTTCTCTTGCTCACCAAGGCTACATATTTGATCAAAATTACAGTAAAAACATTAGTATTGTCAAATTATTAAAGTTTTCGATTTGAATATATTTAAAAATGTAATTTATTCCTGTAAAACAAAGGTGAACTTACAGCAGCCATTACTCCAGTCTTCAGTGTCACACGATCCATCAGAACTCATTCTAATATGCTGATCTGTTGGTCCATAAATAAATAAATACATTTAAAAACGTATTATCATCCGTGTTAAAAACAGTTGTGCTGCTTTATATTGTTGTAGAAATAGCTGGATTTTAGGATTGGATTTTAAAGGGATAGTTCACCCAAAAATGAAAATTAAGTCATTAATTACTCACCCTCATGCTGTACCAACCCCGTAAGACCTTCCTTCATCTTCGGAACACAAATGAAGATATTTTTGATTAAATCTGAGAGGTGGATCACTCCCCCATAGGCTTCCTATGGGATTGAAACTTGACGGCCCAGAAAGTCATTGAAGAAAATGTTTAAATATTTCATGTGCCTACAGTGGCTCCACTATAAGTTTATCAAGCGACGAGAATACTTTTTGTGCGGAAAAAAAACAAAAATAACGACTTTATTCGACTATTCCATTACTACCTTGTGGGCCTGAGACGAGAGTTCAAGAGATTTCCACGACACATGCGCGAGAACTGAGAAGAGGACGTTCTTCTTCTACTACTATTTACAGCCCGCGTCTTACAAGCAGAGGAAGACACGCGCTGTACATAGTAGTAGAAGAAGAACGTTTTTTTTTCGCACAAAAAGTATTCTTGTCGCTTGATAAACTTATAGTGGAGCCACTGTAGGCACATGAAATTTAAACATTTTCTTCAATGACTTTCTGGGCCATCAAGTTTCAATCCCATAGGAAGCCTATGGGGGAGTGATCCAGCTCTCAGATTTAATCAAAAATATCTTCATTTGTGTTCCGAAGATGAACGAAGGTCTTACAGGGTTAGTAGAGCATGAGGGTGAGTAATTAATGACTTAATTTTTATTTTTGGGTGAACTATCCCTTTAAGAAATTTTAGGATTCTTTGATGAAATAGAAAGTTCAAAAGAACAGCATTTATTTAAAATAGAAATATTTTGTAACAGCGTAACAGTGTATATTTTGATCAGTTTAAAGTAGCCTTGTTAGAATAGTTTTTCTGTAAAAAAAAAAGAAAACTAATTCAGTGTACTTGTATTTACTTTCCAGCGTCCAACTTCCAAAGGTTATATACAAAACGATATCAGACATACAGAGGAGTCCTTCGCAGTTATCCGAAGAGATCTGCAGAAACATCAGTTGATGTACTACGACGACACCATCGCCATGGTGTAAAACACAACCGGACACAACAATAGTTGCTATGGTGACACAACGATAATGTAAGGTCCATTTTAATGTATTTTGATAACATGTGACGGACCTGCCTGCTGGCTGAAAGAAAAAACAAAAAAATTAAAAGAAAATATTATGATAAGGACCTGAAATAGGTTCAACATAGAGTGGAATATCACTGGAATGAAACAGTGCTTTTTTTTCCTGTTTTTATCTTGTAAGAGAGATGTTTTTTTTTTTATAAACTATATAAAGGACACATTCAGCTGGCCTCTGAAAACACAAAAAGATTCTCTGACCTGCCCTCCATCTGTCCTGCTTCTGCTTGGGGATAGGGGATACGCAGTGCCTTCATACATTATAACATTTTACAATCCAGACATAGTGAGCTATAATAGTGCAACCAGAATCATATTATACATTTCATGGCATTTTAGCCTGCAAACATAATGGTACATTTTTAACACACTAAAAATTGCTGTATGATTCCTTTCAATCTTTCTTCAAGTTTACAAGAACCACAGGTGTATGCAGACATCCTTCTGCTTACTGAACAAATGAGAAATCATACATATGAATGTGAAAGAATATATTTATATAGAGAGAGTGAGCAATGGCTCACATTGAGTTAGTGTTTGTTGTGGTAGAAAAATGTCAATAATATCATGAAAACACCTGTATGCACAATGCAGTGGATGGTTTTGATATCTGAAAGTCAACACAGTATGTTTAATACTTTGACTTTAAGGTATTCACTATTGAAAAGCCATGTAGATTTTAGATTATTTATATTCCTCTGTTTGATGTCTCTTTCAAGTGTTTACTATGCAAATCTTGTTTCACATACATTTAATTCCACCATTTTTAAACCAAAGAAACTTACTGTATGTATTTCACATAATTTCAACTTTCATATTTTTTTTCTTTGACTTTTTAAAACTACTTTAAAGAGAATGTATTTTGTTAGATGCTTAAAAGACTTGAACAAATGTCTTTTTAACAAGATGCCTATAATTTATTTCTTGAGCTGCTCATTGTCTTCTCAGTGTTGTAATAAAATACAACATACAGAGGATTTAACTTGGCCAAACTGCACATTGACAGAATTCATTATATTAGAGTAAAGGACAGTGTGTCAATAGCTGGCGTTGATGTGACTAATAGATGACATTTGTAACTCACAGAATTTAGATGGATTTCGTTATGACATTTGGGGTGTATCAATGGACCAAAAGAAGATGATTCATAGTAACAGTTTGTTGTTGAACTGGTCATCCATTTGTTTATTCCCAAGCATTGTTTCTTTAAGATCTTTTCATTTGTGTGTTTACTTGTTGTCATTTTTTTTTAAAGTGCACATATCTTTTTATATTTATAGTATAACTTGTTTATTGTCAAATGTGATCGTCTAGAATGTTTGTGACATGGAAAAATTGTAAGGAATGTTTTTATGCCTTCTATGTAAACAAAGTTTATTATATTACTTGTGTTCCTAGTATTTTTTTTTTCATTCTGATATAGAGTGAGTTTGGGCTATAGGGAAAGGCTTAATGGGTAGACATAGTTAATAATTCTCAAACATTAACTGAGGCGATTAGCATGTTAATATGGGACATAATTAGATTTATTTTTAAATTTACATAAATCTAATATATTAATCTATATATCAATATAAAGAAATGTACTGTGACTGAAGTAAAGACATTGCACTTCATGTGTTTTAGTATATATTTACAAAAAACTAACTAAAGTATGTGGTTCATCAGCAGTGCCTGATGTTAACCACCAGATGGTAGCAGTTCCCTAACACAAAGACACTTGAACATCTGAATAATTCTATCAGATAGCGAAATTATGTAAATTATGTTTTGTGAAGTTGAGTTTTCATTGAAACATTAATGATAGTCAATAAAAAAAATAGTTAAAATGTTTCACAAAAAAAAAAGAAGAAAAAAAGAAATGTATAATAAAATAAAAATTCAAGGTTTCTTAGTTAAACATTCTAGTGTTTCAGTATTAGTGTTCCTTAGTAAAAATGTTGACAAACATTCTCTAAAAGTTAAATGTTAGTTCTGAGGAAAAAAAAAAAAAAAAAAAAACATTTGTTCATTTCCCATTTGGTTTGATATTGTGTTTTCTATTGTAATAACAGTCAGACATTGCACTTAGGATCTGTTGTCAAGTTGCACACCTTTGTGGATTATAGTTTTATAAATATGTTGCATTTAAAGTCACAATGTAATGTAGAAGTAAAAACTGACCTTGGGTGTTTGAAGTCCCATTGCTATATTTTCCAACCCTGATATTTTCAGTTGACATGAATGCATTTCCCTGCAGGTATACCACTGTTTCATTGTTCATTAATACTTGTAGTTTTCTTATTTATGTCTTGGAAGACAACCATTTTCCATTGCAGAAATAATTTATTTATTCATGTTAAACAACTGGTATTAATTTGCATGTAAAAAAGGCTGAATTAGTCACAGAGTATTGTATAATCAGCAACTTTCCCTGTAAATGCTTCCCAGACTTCTTATAGAGATTCTCATAGAACTAAAGTTGAGATAGAGCTACTCTGAATAAAGTATTTAATAAATATCCTCATATTATAGGCCTACACACACAACACACACACACACACACACACACACACACACACACACACACACACACACACACACACACACACACACACACACACACACACACACACCACGCACGCACGCACGCACGCACGCACGCACGCACGCACGCACGCACGCACGCACGCACCACCACACACACACACACACACACACACACACACACACACACACACACACACACACACACACACACACACACACACACACACACACAACAGTAACATGATGAGAACTCGCTGTTCCCAAAAGAAGTGGAATATGTGGTACTATGCAATCAGCTTATTTCATCTTGTTTTCATGTTGTTTTAATGGTTTTTGTTGGGTAATTTAATCCATGCCCACCCAAGCTGGCATTCATACGGCAACAAACATTGCATACTCAGAATCTGAACCTTCAACATCCATGGTTATAAGCATTGTAGATTTACAACACAGTTTAGTGGAGAATAGAACAAAAGCCATTTCAATTTTTATGGGTTTTTTATTTTTCATTTAACATTGATTTCATTCATAAACCGTACAATGTACTTCAGATTAAACAAAAAGAAAAGAAAATGATATTTTGTGCTTAGACAAAATCATACAAAATGTAATTTATGTGCACTGTGGCTTCTGCAGTTCAAAGCTTAAAGGTGGAGAATCTTTTCCCCTCCCAATCCCATAAACAAACAACATCTATCAATACAAAGTGACAAGTAATAGATGTTACGTTCACATATCTCATTATCTGAAGTCAGCCACACTTTGCCTGTCATAACATTCCAATGTTAGAATCTATAAGAATCAAACTGTATGTATGTGTATGTGGTTTTTAGTTCTGTTTCTCGCTTTTTACAGAGAACAGTGGCATTACAACATCATTACATTGAGATTTACATCTACACTTAAGCAACTAAGGCTCAAGCTAGTCTTGAAATGTTTTTTGCAAAAATCCAACTGGGTCCTAAACGATTCTCTCAGAGTAAATTATGTGTGTAATTGTCTGCCATATAGCAAAGTTCAATGCATCATCAGCAGTTTGTCAAATTCTGTCAGTCTCTGGTGAAATACTTGTCAAAATTAACTTTTAAAATCTTCACCGAGGCCATCAAGTTTAAAACTGAGAAATAGCTTCTCTCATGGTTGAAAAAAAAAAAAAAACAGGTGAGAAACTACATCACAATATTGCAAACAAAGGGTAGACATGAATAATGAAACAATGGAATTATTTATGAATATAAAGCCTTAACCTTACAGGCCCATTCATTTGATATTTCAAACTGATAAAATATAAGGTCACAGTTCAGAGCACTGGATCATACACCAACACAAGAAAAGAAAAGAAAAATATATAGCTATTAAGGAAATTTGAATTTGAGTAAGATCACAAAAGTGTTTCAGGAAAAGAAAGGTGTCAGGTCCATTTACTCATTTACTTTGCTTTTCTGTTTGGGAAAGTTTCAAAAACTTTCTGTCAAGTTTATACTATTTGTTATGTTTAAATATGTTATTGCAATGTCACAATTGAGATTCTTGACAAATTGACACTTAATACTTACTAAAAGGGGTTTTCATCAAAATGGTGTGACTTCAACTTTCCTTCCAGCTGAATATACGTTCTGAATGCAATTTGTGTTTGTTTTTCATACATATGGTGTAAAAATCTATATAAAATGTAACTGATAGATAAAATAACTGTTTACAAATAATATTGTGATGTAAATGTTGCAGTACGGTCTTTACAGTATGCTTTCTATAATAGTTTTCACAGGATGAACGTGATTTCACCTAATGCAAGATGTTCCTGGAGCAACATCTTTGTTGGTGCTGGAACATTATTCCAATCAAACAATTTTGAATGTGACATGTTTGAATGCAGTATTATTCACCCGTAATATCCCACTGATTTTTGGGATAACTTATGGGTAGGGTTAGGTTTAGGGGTAGGACTAAATTTTCAGGCAATAATGCTGTTTCAGGATAAACAAACTATATTGACCCAGGAACATGTCTTACTTGGCAAAATCACGGTGACCATTGTCACAGTTAAGGCTAGTTCATGCAAAAAAATCCTTCATACGTTTGGAGGAGGACACTGATGTATTTCTGCTCTTTGGTTGGTGACAGGTCACGTGACATGAAGCGCTTCACGGTTGAGGTTTGTAGCAATAGACACCGTACAGCTTCTGCTTTTTGTCGGGGAAACCAACAAAGCGAACCGCAGCCTCCGTGGGGCTGCAGTTCTTCCTGGGCCTGGAGATAGGGTAACGAACGCTACCGTCGGCCAGCCAACCGGCATCACAGCGGTCGTATCTATGCAGTTTCCACGCAGCATACATATGGCCCACCTTTGCAATCTCAGCTCCATCTCTCTCGCAAGCATTGACAGCCTCCTCATAGTCCAGCTTCTTGGGCTGGATCAGGAAGTAAAAGCTGCCTGTGATGTAAAACAAAGAGTTTCAGGGTCTGCTTTGTGGACACAGACACTGCTAAATTGTATACACCATTTTATACTAGAATTGAAGAATTGAACTGTTTAACCCACCTTTGAGGCTGGCTGTGAAGCAGAACACATCATAGCGGCTGTTGGACTTGTCTCTCCTGCCGTAGTTTCTCAGTCCGGCTGAGGTTCTTGCGCCTCCACAGGGCTCTCTGGGTTTGGTGATGGGATACTGCACGGTTCCGTCATTGAGCCAGCCGGCATTGCACCAATCCAGCCCATTTCTCCATTCCTCGTAGAGCTGCTCGAAAGAGGCGACCACAGCGTCCTGCTCCAGACATGCAGCCTCGGCGTTTAGGAAGTTGAAGTTGTACCGCCCCAAACGAGGGGAGTATGGGAAAACAACCCCTGTGAATGAAAGTGAATTTTCCCCTGAGGAAAAGTTTGACTGAGTTTAACATTAGGTTGATTTGATGAATGTATTTTATGACCGCCCAAATGAACGAACAAACAATGAGCGATATTAGTAAAAGCCTGTTTTACAGAGTTCCCTGCTTAGTTAAAAATATTCACATGGTACAGTGTTAGAAAACAAAGCTATTCAAAAAGAGAGAACATTATTTGTAGGGTTTAGGCTTTTCAGTCTTATATTCCTTTGTTCCAGGGTAACAATGGCTAGTTATGCCAGTCAGTCACCTCACTTTTCTGTGTAAAGATCCCCATTGTTTCTCTGGAACAAAGTCTGCAATGGTGGTCTTGGCCAAGAACAAGAACTACAGGGTATTACAGAAGGAGCTAATGATAAGTGGCAAATACAAAAGTTGAAACAAGCATAAGAGAGCATCTTCACATTTCAAGTGCTAATGTGTATCTCTGTGGTAATGTTGATGACTGTTTACAAAGATTACCTGTTCAAATACAAATTCTGAAATATATAGAAAGTAAATAAAATATATTTGTAAATTAATGGCAATGTGTTTTAGATTACAGTCAGTTCATTTGTTAAGTGTGCTACACACGTCCTGAAAAGTGAAGCCAAAACATTTTGATCTTTCGAACTGTGCTTGTGATTGAATCTGCGGGAGCAGGAATATGGGCAGGACCTTGATGCAGACTTGTGCTCCAACTGATGTAATCGGCAATGACCATTTCTGGGTTTCTATTTTGGCTTCATTTTTCTACAGTGGAAGGAACTGGAGACACATCATCAACTTTTTATTATACATGCCAATGCAGACACATATGTGACCCTGGATCACAAAACCAGTCACAAGTCGCTCGGGTATATTTGTGGCAATAGCCAACAATACATTGTATGGGTCAAAATGATCAATTTATTCCAACAATCATTAGGATATTAAGTAAAGATAATTTTCCATTAAGATATTTTGTAAATTTCCTACCTTAAATATACAAAACGTCTCAGGTTACTATTGTAACCATAGTTCCCTGAGAACAGGGAACGAGACGATGCGTCGAAACGCTACGGGAACGCCTTCTGCGTGATTGCGTCTGAAGCATCTATGCCAACTAGTCCAATGGAAAAAGGGAATGAGCGTCACGGGCGGGTGACGTCATGACCAGGAAAGGATAAGAGCACTTCCGCTGTTCGCCGGCATTTAGCTTCGACAGTGCCGAAGCAAGCCGATCGCAGGGACGCCAGAAGTATGGCAGGGGGACGCATCGTCTCGTTCCCTGTTCTCAGGGAACTATGGTTACAATAGTAACCTGAGATGTTCCCTTATCGAAAAGGGAACTTCGAGATGCGTCGAAACGCTACGGGAACGAGAATACCCAATGCGCCATAATTCAAGTACCTGAGTGTCAGACTGTTCAGCTAAGCACTAAGCACCTGAGAACCTGGGGCAGCATCCAGGTCCAAACTGTAAAATCTCACGAATGTGAGCGGAGAGGACCAGCCCGCCGCATCACAAACATCTTGGAGAGAAACCCCATGCAGCAAGGCTTTAGAAGCCGCCATACTCCTGGTCGAATGAGCTCGGACCACCAAAGGACAAGGCTGGCCCGAGTACTCATAAGCAAGTGAAATAGCCTCGACTATCCACTTACTGACTGTCTGTTTTGAAGCAGGAAGACCTTTTTTAGGTGATCCAAAGCAAATAAATAGTTGATCGGACTTCCTGATTGAGGATGTCCGATGTACATATGTGTCCAATGCTCGCACTGGACACGACAAGTGCAGTCTTTCCTGGTCCGCAGTTGCAAACGGAGGAGGACAGAAAGCCTGCAGCACAATAGGCCTCGGAGTCAAGGTCGGCACCTTAGGGACGTATCCCTGTTTTGGATAAAGGAACGCCTTGACCATCCCCGGAGCAAATTCAAGGCAGGTGGGGGAGACCGAAAGAGCCTGAAGGTCACCAACTCTCTTGAGGGACGAAATAGCTAGGAGAAAGATGGTCTTAAGAGTAAGGAACTTCTCTGAGACCGATTCTAAGGGCTCGAATGGAGCCCTAGACAGGCCTTCTAGAACTACAGTCAAATCCCAAGCTGGCACCTTAGTGCGAGTTGCAGGCCTCAGCCTCAAAGTGCCACGAAGGAAACGTGTAATCAGGGGGTCTCGACCCAGAGATATACCTCCCACCATGGTATGATAAGCCGCAATGGCTGCCACGTAAACTTTTAGTGTAGAAGGACATAGACCTGACACAAAGCGCTCCTGCAGGAACTCGATTACTGTGTTGACAGAACAATTAACCGGATCCCACTGATGTCGGTGACACCATAAGGAGAAGACTCTCCATTTAAGCGCATAGAGTTTCCTCGTAGCTGGAGCTCTGGAGCTTAGGATGGTCTCAACAGCCTCAGCTGAAAGACCACTATCTACAAGTTGGGCCCCCTCAGAGGCCAAACCCAAAGATTCCATATCTCTGGCCGAGGGTGAAATATTGTGCCCCCGGCCTGAGACAGAAGGTCCCTCCTCAAAGGGATCTCCAATGGAGGCCCGTCTAACAGAAGGATCAGGTCCGCAAACCAGATCCGACTTGGCCAGCGTGGTGCTACTAGCAGTAGGCTTATCCCACACTGACGGACCCGCTCCAGAACTCCTGGGAGCAGAGCAACAGGGGGAAAGGCGTACAGACGTAGCCTCGGCCACGTCTGCACCATGGCATCCAGCCCCAGGGGGGCCGGGTGAGTAAGTGAATACCAGAGGGGACAGTGCGTCGTGTTGTGAGACGCGAACAGGTCCACCTCTGCTCTGCCATATGCCTCCCAGATTTTCTCCACCGCCTCGGGGTGGAGTCTCCAATCCCCTGGCCTCAGCTCCTGCCTCGACAGGATGTCTGCTCCTATATTCTGATCCCCAGGAATATACACTGCCCTCAGGGAGAGTACCTTCCCCAGGGACCACAGGAGGATCCGGTGCGCCAGTTTGCAAAGCGGACGCGACCTCAGACCCCCCTGGCGGTTCAGATAAGAGACCACAGATGTGTTGTCTGTTCGAACGAGCACATGATGGCCTCTTAGGTCCGGAAGGAAATGTTTTAACGCATTGAAGACAGCCATCATCTCCAGGCAATTGATGTGCCACGAAAGATGATGGCTTTTCCACAGACCCTGAACCGAGCGGCCTTCCATTACCGCTCCCCAGCCGGTGAGGGAAGCATCTGTCGAGATAGTAGCTCGATGGCAAAGAGCTCCCAACACCGGGCCCTGGGTTAAGAACCAGTGTTTCTTCCATATCTCTAAGGCACGAAGGCATCGCCGCGTAACCTTGATCATACGGAATGGGTTTCCCCTCGGGGAGAACCCTCTGGTCCTGAGCCACCACTGTAAAGGCCTCATGTACAGCAGGCCAAAAGGTATCACGTTGGACGCTGCTGCCAGTAGACCCAACAGTTTCTCGAACTGTTTTACAGTGCGTGACTGACCTAGCTTTAGCTCTTTGGTGGCTGCCAGGATAACAGCTACACGAACGGGCGATAGGCTGGCCCTCATCGTCACTGAATCCCATACCACACCAAGGAAAGTGGTTCTCTGTACTGGAGAAAGAACACTCTTCTTGGCATTGAGCCTCAACCCCAACATCTGCATATGGGCGAGAACGACACCTCGGTGCCGAACCGCCAACTGCTCTGATTCCGCTAGAATCAGCCAGTCGTCGATATAATTCAGAATGCGAATGCCCTGAAGCCTGAGAGGGGCTAAAGCTGCATCCATGCATTTCGTGAATGTGCGGGGTGACAAAGCTAGGCCGAAAGGAAGAACCCGATACTGGTATTCTTTGCCCCTGAAAGAAAACCTTAGGAACTTCCTGTGCTGAGGGAGGATGGAGATATGGAAGTATGCATCCTTCAGATCTATCGTGACGAACCAGTCCTCGGATCTGATTTGAGTCACGATCTGCTTGAGGGTCAGCATCTTGAACTTGAGTTTCTGAACTGACCGATTCAACAGGCGAAGATCTAAAATGGGACGCAACCCTCCATCCTTTTTTGGAACAATGAAGTAACGGCTGTAAAAACCCGACTCTCTGTCGGGTGAGTACACCTGTTCTATAGCCTCTTTTGCTAACAGGGCCCTTACTTCTTGCTCCATTACCAGAGCCTGCTCGGGACGTACCACTGTGGGTAACACCCCGCTGTAACGAGGAGGACGAGAGCCAAACTGGATTCTGTATCCTTCCTCTACAATCTGCAGGACCCAATGAGAAATATTCGGCAGAAGCTTCCACGCTGCCAGAAAATTTACTAAGGGAACCAGCCTCTGGTGTTACTGAGAGAGCCAAATCTGGAGCCTGAAACATACCGGCAGGAACTACCTGACCTGACTGCTCTAAAACCCCCCTCAGAGGGCGCGAAACCGATGCTGTGCCGCAGCACAGCACCAGCGACTCGCTGGAGACCACTGCGCCCTGAAGCACCAGAGGTGGCAGGGTTGGCAGGAGGGTCTCGTGAGGACCCCGAAGTGGAACGGGCACCGTGTACTGAGGTGAACACCGCTCCACCCCGGTCGGGGCTGTCCTCACAGGTCTGATGCCTAAGCATCAGGACCTTTTTTTTTTTTTGAACCGAAGCTTTCTTCGCCTGAAGAACGGTCCTCAGATCCGGCTTAGGCTTAGTCGACTTCGGTTGAGAGGGCTGCGTCTGTCTCCAGTATCTTCGTGGAGGAGCACGAGACGCAACACTCTCTTTCTGTTGCACATGATATGATGAGCTAGATGGCTGGGGCTGCTCACGCCCAGCAGCCCCAGGGGGCTGGACACGGCGAGGGATAAACTTTTTAAAAGCATCCGACTGTTTTTTAGCATCCTGGAATCTTTCCACTACAGCGTGAACTGCGTCACCAAAGAGACCAGACGGTTCAAGCGGAGCATCTAACAAAAAAGTACGATCTTTCTCTTTAATATCAGATAGATTGAGCCATAAATGTCTCTCAGTGGCTACCAAAGCTGCCATAGACCGCCCAATTGCTCTGGCGGTCTCTTTAGTAGCCCTGAGAGAAAGATCGGTCGCCCTACGAAGTTCTCGAACATCGTCATGACTTATTCCCTCACTATTATCCAGATCCCCCAGCAGATCAGCCTGATAAGCCTGAAGCAGTGCCATAGTGTGCAGGCACGCTCCGGCTTGACCTGCTGCCGAATAAGCTTTGCCCACTAAACTAGATGTATTTCTTAGCGGTCTTGTGGGCAAAACTGGGGCTTTAATAGAAGATGCGGGACCAGGCGCGAGATAACTCGCTAGATTTTGTTCAACCTGGGGCATCGAACTATAGCCGTAATCTTTAGACCCTCTTATTTTAGAATATATATTAGAATGAGGGACAAAGACACGAGATGAGAACGGCTTTTTCCATGATTTAGATAATTCATCGTGTAAATCAGGAAAAAAAGGAAGCCCTCTCGGTGGAGATAGTGTGGCTGAAGAAAGATAACGCTCGTCTAATCTGCTTTTGGGACGAGTGTTTTTAGTTTCAGATGGCCAGTCAATATTTAATCTTTCTACAGCTCGTGACATGACATCCACCAGCTCATCATACGCTGGGGAAATAAATTGTAATTCCCTTTCCCCCGTGTGTGCATTATCACTGTCCATACTGACAACATCAACTTCCTCAGAAGATGAGCACTGTAATAAGGGGCTCTCTCCCCGGGCGGAAGAAACCGCAAAGCGTGCTTCCGACACCGGGGGAGGAGAGCTGGATCTCCCGGGTAAGGAAGGAGAAAGGGCCCTCGGACCCGTCTCAATCCCCTCCGAGAGATCCAATTGCGATCCCCAGGAATGCATTCTCCGCGTTGCCTCGGCATCTCACAGTGCTGGCACTCAGCCCCCTCGAAGGCTGAGGCTGCATGCTCAAATCCCAAACAAATCACACAAAGCTTGTGTGTGTCCCCACCCGTTAAATAACGCGGGCAGGGAGGAACACACTGTTTGTAGACTTGTTTCGCCATCGATACCAACAATATTGACAGACAACAATAAATAGACGGGGACAGTTTAGACACAGATCGCTTGCTGAGGCACAGAAGCTAAATGCCGGCGAGCAGCGGAAGTGCTCTTATCCTTTCCTGGTCATGACGTCACCCGCCCGTGACGCTCATTCCCTTTTTCCATTGGACTAGTTGGCATAGATGCTTCAGACGCAATCACGCAGAAGGCGTTCCCGTAGCGTTTCGACGCATCTCGAAGTTCCCTTTTCGATAAGGGAACATTTATGTTTGTGAGTGAATTTTTTGCACCCTCAGATTCCAGATTGTCCAATAGTTGTATCTCGGCCAAATGTTGTCCTATCCTAACAAACCATGCATCAATGGAAAGCTTATTTATTCAGCCTTCAGGTGATGTATACATCTCAGTTTCAAAACAATTACCCATGTATCTGGTTTTGTGGTCCAAGGTCACATATGGAAAATCTCTGCTCTTTTATGACCAGTTGGCTATTGATTGTTACATTTTCATTAGTAAGTCACTTTGGTTGAAAAGAGCCTGCAAAATGAATAAATATAAATGTTACAGGTTAAATGAGTACTTTTGTGACAGCACGAAAAACTAAAGTTACCTTGCAATTCAAGGTCCACTTCGACAACCTTGTCAGTCAAGCCACTGATGATCTCACACCTGTATGTGCCATAGTCCTTCAGATCTAGGTTTGTAATAACCAAGGTAGCATCATTGCCATCCCCCTCCAACAGGTAAACGCGGTCCTCGAAATTTCCGTAGCTCTTCTTATGGAACCCCATGGACAGCAACACGTCGGTCTCTGTCGAGTCATCCTCAAGCTTTGTCCACTTGATTCTGTTTCCGAACAAATTGGACAGACCTTCCAGTCTGCAGGGCAGAGTGATATTGTCTCCTCTGTTGGCGTAGACCTTGATTCTTTCATCATCTAAAATGAAACAAAAAGAGGTTTCTCTCTCAATGGTTTCTTTGTATCGAAACCACACAGTAGGTCTAGTATATTTGTTTTATATGTTTACATGGACAGGACGAGCTTAATTATATGAGATTTCCTTCCATCCTTTTATTGGTTTGATTTTATTGGTATCCATATGTTTTGTCTTAAGGTTTTAAAGAAGCCTGCAATCTTCACAAAACAGGAAGAAACACTGTGCCACACACATTTTAGCCAAATAAATACTCAAATTTAATGGAATCACATGGTATGCTTGCACACAAACTGGGCTACCACAGACATTGTTCTCCCATTTTGTGTCAATAAGGTAGGGTGACCATATTTTGTCCTGAAAAAACAGGACACTCTGCCCGGCAAACAGATAGGCAAATGATACTCGAAGTTTACTCATAGAAACCTTATTAATTTCAATACATTTAAAGTAGGTTATGCCTCCTCTGTATGGATAGAAATGTGTTATATTGTTATATGAAAACAGGACATGTCCTGGGAAAACAGGACAGTTGGTCACCCTAAATAAGGACATATGTTCCCCGACCCCTCTTAAACTGTTTGCTAGCTGATGCAGTGTCTGTATCTCTGGTAGTAGTTGCTATGTCTGCTTGTGGTTAGGGGCATAATTGTCGTATTAAGTTCCTCAAGATGTTTCCTGATCTCTGCTTGAGCCTTGGGAGGCCCTAATCCATCACAGCTCCATCATGGAAGATTTGATAGATATCAAGGAAACTAAAACCGACCCAAGAGTTCTCCATGCCAGCTATACACCGCTATCAAAGTGTTGATTGCACAGCAGACATAATTCGATTTAGCTTAGGGCACCATTTAGTCTCTCTTTTCCCTATGGTTTAAACTGCCTACATATGTGCTTTGCCAAATCATTCAACCCATATTATCAAGTAAACTCAAATCCTTTTTGTTTATCTACATCATCAACTGATTCATGTAAGCATGGGCTGGGCAACCTGTCAATCTAAAAAGATTAAGACAAAGACAAAGGCACTTTTTCTGTTAAGCCATGACCAGCATGTTACAAATAACCTTTACACTCAGGTGAAGTGTATCTGCAGGAAAATCTTTCCCATATGCTCAAAACAAATATGGGACTCATTAGCAAGACTTTCTGTCTTCTGCATCATACAATTTACTTTACCGTAGTTCTTCATTACTCCTCACTCGACTAAGCTGGAAACTTCTTAACCATAAGAACATATGCCCAACCTGTGCTCAGAATGAATGTACATGTTCTTAACATCTGAGTGTTTCATGGATCAGAAGCCATGTTAAACAGTACTGTTCTCCACCTTTAATTATACAGCACTTAATTCACATTATGACCAACTGATGAAATATTCTCCTCTTTCCAGAAGTAATTAAATCCTAGCCCATTTCTTACAATCATTACCACATCTGATCCCTTATTACACTTCATTGTGAGTCATTCACTCTCTCACTCTCACTTTCTTCCAAATAAACTCTCGCTTATAGGAGCCAGTGTGCCAAAGTGGCATGCTGTAACCAGAAGGAACAGATGAATAATCTCTCTTCAAATGATAAAGTACACCCTCCAGTAATGACAGCAGCTACCAGTTTTGGAAATGTATAACTAAGCTTTTTGGATTAGAGCTCCACACATGCAAGAGCTCTCTTTGTTGGCTGACTATCTGTACACCATTGCTGGTGTGAGTTTGTACCAGTTTTGCACAACTCTCAAATATCATCTCAAATCCTCTAACCCATAATGTTCTCCATATACCCAACTCCCACTAGTTCCTGTGACACCCCATCCCCCATCTCCACCCACCCTTTATTCCTGCTCTTGTAAGCAAACAGAAGGAAAGTGTTTACTCTTGAACGGCAGAATGGAAGTGCTGTGGTGGTTTAAATAAGTGCCTCTATCCCACCCACCAAGAACTCCGCTTTTTGGTGTAAGAAAGGATAGATATTAATTGAACATAAATGGATTTTTTCCCCCAGGTAAAACTGTAATTGATGTCCATGACTGAAGGAGTCATAATAATGTAGTATTAATCTAAATTATTATAATAATAAATAAAGTATTACAAAATTATAACAAATAACAATATATATATATATATATATATATATATATATTATATATATAAAATCAGCCCGATCTCATGAAAGTGCGTAAGAATACTACGAATGTTATTTCTCGTGGCATTTATACGCCAAAATCAGTTTTGGCGTATATATGATACGCAGTTTTCGCGTGCATATGATACGCACTTTATGGCGTGTAATACGCACGCACAACCATCCCCCCCTCCCCCTAATCCTACCCAAGGGATTTTCAGTGCGTAGCATATGCACGCCAAAACTGATTTTGCCGTATAAATGCCACGAGAAAAAACATTCGTGGTATTGATACGCACTTTCATGAGACTGTGTTGTATATATATATATATATATATATATATATATATATATATATATATATATATATATTATATATATATATATATATTAAAAAGTTAATGTATTACAAAAATATTTATAAACAAAAAATAGAGCAAGAGAATAACAAATATTAAAATGTTGAAATAAGCATATTCACATAAAACAATGCTTGACAATTTATTAAAAAAAGAAAAAGTTTCCAAATAATATTTCAAGTAGTTAGACAATAGGTTATATAACCAAGTCATCAGAGACATTTGCAAACTGAAATATAAACAGAGAGGGTGATATAAATTCAAAATAAAACAATCATTCAACATTGCCATGTAATACATGTATTTTGGCCCTATTGGCATCTTGTACACATCCATAAATGGGGTTGGAGTCCCACAGTTTATATGGTTGTGAGGTACACAGCCCTAAATGCATAAAAGCACACTGATTAGAGCTTCACATCTGTGTATACAAGTGACATATGGAATCGCTTCCTCACTGTCAGACAGTCTTGATGGCTAAGCTTCACTTCCTACACTTTGCTGAGCAAGCAGAGGTCAGTGGGGTATGAACATGAATTATTGCACACAGCTGGACAGCACTCCCCCTATCATAACCATCCTACTTGTGCATTGACATTTAGATTCTGCCTCTTTCTCCCCCTGTTTGCATGTGTTATAGCGAGTTTATTTGAAAGTCAGTATCTCCCATTTTCTCTCGCCCATTACACACAAAGCCATTCTCTTTCTTTTTCACACACCCCCTACTCAGCCATGCCTGACTAATGGCTGGATTATGTCTTGAATAGAGCCTCCGTGAATCAGGCCTGTCTTTAGCAGTCGCTAAGTGCCCAAAACTATAAGAAACTTTCACTTCTTCCTCCAGTCCCTGTACCTTCTCTCCACCAGCTCCAGTCCAGCCCAATCCATACACACTCATGAATTTACTGACCATTACATCAGAAGGAAAATAACGCTACATTTTAAGAGGCTGTTAATCTTGCTGTAGCTCCTGTCAGACACATACATTCAGTGGCTTCACTATAAAATCAATGGATTTGGCAACTGCCAGCGTACAGCTGGGAATATAAAGGTCCACTGTGTGGCTCTTCAGCCACTAATATGCTCCTGACATCACTGGCTGTCAGGAACTGATCTTGCATTTACCCTCAAGAAAATGTAATAGATCTGCACTCAGGTGTAATCACCCGAGCTGCTTTTCACAGTCAGTTCAGTTTTGGCTCACATCCTCCACTAAATGTCAACAACTGTAAAACAACTGTTAAATTACCTGCAGCAGATGTTTTAGAGCTTATGAAAGTCTGTGGTGAGCCGAATCTTTGTGGGTGTGTGTGCGCATGTGTATAGTGGGAGGAGTCTTGGAGTATTTTAGAGATGAATAGTGGAGTAATACAATTCAAATCTGGTGATAGCATTGAGGAAATTATGTTCATCCATGGTAAATATTTTTGTCTTGTCCCTCATTCTTATTAGCATTTAACTTTGATGATCTAATTTCTTTAAATTATAGGCTACTGTGTAGGCTTTGAGTATTACATTTATCTTACCACATTCTCATCTGCACATAGACACATAAACAGATGCATTCTGAAACGTAAATTCATTCATTTTTTCATGCACGAAGGGATCAAAAGTGGTTCTTACCTTGTGCTTCAACATGTAGACTGCTTGCAAAGAAAAACAACGCCAAGGAAAACAGAGTGATCATCTTGTCTTTTTGTTTCTTTGCCTAAATGCCTCTTGACTAGAAAAGCAAATAAATAAATAAAAAACAGGGACAAGAAATAAATGCAATTGGGCAATAAAACTGGAGAGTCCAGAAAAATTCTTCCCGTTGTTGTCGATGTAGGTGTTGGTAGTTGTGCCACAAGAAAGATTGGGCTCCTAAGAGGTCCATTCAAAAGGCTTATATTGAAGCCCTGGCCAAATGTAGCCACTCCCCCTCCCCTTAGAGAGAGATGAAGCCCATCACCCTACATTGTGTGTGTGTGTGCATGTGCGTGCGTGTGTGTGTGTGTGCATGTGTGTGTGTGTGTGTGTGTGTGTGTGTGTGTGTGCGCGTGCACGTGTGTGTTTGTGTGTGCGTGTGGACTCCCTCATTTAAGAACAGCTTCCCTTTCTGCCATGCATGGCTCTCCGTTTAGATTTAACAGGAGCGGACTATGTGTTGTCTGTGCTGGCTACAGTATGGTTAGCAGGATTTATATAAGAACTATGTAACAATGTCTTTAAAATGAGAAGAAAAAAAGCTTTAAAGAATGGAAATATTTTTTAAAGGCTTTTGTGACATCACATTGGTTTAAATACAGTTTAAGTTCTCCAAATGTTGATAGATCAACTTCTATGGTCTTCAAAGTAAACCTGTCCAACAGTGAGCATATCTCATTGGAAACAATGGACTCCCCACTAAGAATATATTAATTCAAAACATTGAACACCAATCATGCTCTCCAAATGCTGAATTACACAACCTCTCAACATGCTTGTAAAACATGACTAGTGCAGTATGAATTTGCTGATTGATTTTTCATGTGTTTGAACCTGCTGTGTTATGATGATTTACATAAAGGCCTGCCAGACATATTTTTGATCAGCCAAGAAATCCAAAAAACATCCTCTTTCCCATCTGCCCATCTTCTTGGTTCCTCTTGAAACCTCTCCTCACCTAACATAACCCCCTTTTCAGATTACTTAATGGAAGCTTGTACTGATAAGTAAAGATATGGCCCACTTCACCTAAACAAAAGTATATCTGGACTCTAAAAAGACCTCATTATCACAGGAGAAGAGATAGGATGGGGATGTGGAAGGAGAATGTGTGGTCCATCAAGGATGTTTTCTCAATGGTCTCTATGGAGTGATGGTGAAAAGGAGTAACCTGTTCAACGCAAATTTATGTCCCATCACAGTTATTTCAGCTGTGATTTACAGATTTTAGGTGAGAAGACACCCTTCATCCCCACAAGGCCTTGTCTTAGACTAAAGCTCCATCAAGTCAAATGTTCCCCACCCTGAAAATAAAGCTCACAGAAGACAGAGCCCGTTATGCCAAAAACATCACAGTGACTTATTTACACAGTGACTAATTTACACACACACACACACTATGGAAAATGAGGAAGGGTCTCTGGGTTGCAGCATGACTGACTGGAAATTTGGGTCTAAAAACGTATTAATTCTTGATTACCCCAGATGATGTCATGAGTTTTCTATCCAAACACTTAAACACAAAATTACCAATTTGCAGAAATAATCATGGCAGTTATGAAAGCTAGTTTAGGCAATTTGACTGTTTGCTCTTGAAGCCATTTTATTTTTGGTTGAAAGGTGTAACAAGGTGTAGTTTTGAGTTGTTAAGCTAAAAGAAAACAGATTTTTCCACTGTAGAATGCACTTGTGCACAATGATACAAGATAATATCTTTTAAATATACTCTACACATCTTTAAAGGCTTTATGAAAGTAAGGAAACCAGGATATTTAACTACACTGTAAATTATTTATGTTGTTTTCACAGTAATATAATACTCTATTCTCAACAATTCCCTACTGTAGAATCTGAATTGAGTGTGTTACTGTAGATTGTAGACTGTATACATTTTCACAACATTATTACTGTATTCTCAACATTTTCTTACTGTATAAGCTGTTTACAGCATGTTACTGTATATTTTAAATGCATTCTGGGAAAATTAGCCTACTGTAAATCTAAATACAGCGACCACAAAAAAACAGCCACACACCTCCTCACACAATGGCTCTGTGACAGACTGTCAGACTCATCATGAAGATGAAAGCCCACAAGAGTAGCCTATGGTAGGTTAACTATAATTTTTTTGACTTTTAAATCGCTTCATATTTTTTATTCTGATGTTATTTGCAATATATAAAGCTACGTTTTAGTTAATACGTTTTTGTTAAGAATATCTGAGCAAGCGTTCCTTTTCTGGCCTTTTCCTCCCTAGCGTCGTAAAGATTAAAGTCCTCCTACTGGAGTATACGTTAAATTGGTAGGTATACTTCAAAACACATGTAATCGCTTTATACTAATGTTATTTGCAAGGTATAAATAAGTTTGAGTTAATATATATCTGTAAGAACATTGAAGTGGGCGCTCATTTCCTATTTACGCCGTGCTGACTATTATTTTCCTCCCTCTGCTGCGATGGCAAATCGACGGGGAGACTCTTTTTGAAGACGAAAAGCCTACAAGAATGTTAAATTGTGAAATTGCTTTATTTGTTTTGTACCAATGTTATTTGCACGGTATACGTTTAAGTTGTCCGTAAGAACATCGGAGCGGGTGCTCACTCATTTCCCATTTCATTCGTGCTAACTTGCATTTTCCTCCCGCAGCAGTGGATCCTCATGTTGTCGTCAACCTTTTTCTTTACAGCATGTGGTTTTAAACGTTTTAAGATTATATGTATTCACTGGTTGTTGTTGTATACTACTACTAATTAGGCTAAGTAGACAACTTTAAATCTTCAAACATTTATTTTTAACATTTATTTTTAACATTTATTTTCCACTGGCGCAAAGTGGTAGGCGTATGGCTATACTTTTATTTTACTCATTGATGAACTATGGCTAATATGCTGGTAAATCTGTATATTCTATTGAAGTTCAGCAATTACATGTTAAAAAATTTAAATTGAATAAAGCTGTTGATGTGAAGCAATAACTTGTGTTATTGAACAGTACCTCTTGTTAAAAGCGCTAGCCTATATAGGCTAAATTAAGGTGACTTGACTTAAAATTAATAAAATCATAATAATAAAAAACAATTGTATAATGCTGTACTTTATTTTACAGTAGACCAATGCTTAACACTACTGTAGTTAGTTTAACAGTAATTTTACTGTGGTACAAAATAAAGAAGTTTGCTGGCTATTTGTTGCCAAGTTACTGTTGATTTTATGCTACAATTTTACAGTGTAATAAATGATTTTGTTATCTCTATCAATGACAAAAAGTGTAGAGCTCATCAGAACACTTAGGTCTGGACTAAAACCTTCTGCTTTATTGAATTATGAACCCAAAGTCTTATTTGGAGCCAAAGGTTATTGAGTTGAAACCATGTCTGGTTGTATGTGGCTATAAGCCACAGTGCAGATCTTGAACATTTGTGGTACATGTAGCCATACAGTTCTTTCGGGTTTATTAAGCAGACTCACAGTCTTCACCAAGAACTCATTTTTTAGACTTGAAATGCCCCTAATTCTGCCTAGTGATGGCAACATAATAAAAACACAAGCTTTTATTGCAACAACTATAAGCTTCCCAGTGTTTAATGGACGACGCATGGAGGTACTCACCTCATATTACAGAAAAGGAAAAGTTCACCCAAAAATCAATTACTCACCCTCATATGACTTTCTTTCTTTCATGTAGCATACTATTGAGAAGAAAATCAGAAGTTTATAGTGGAATTTCTAAGTTAATCTTTTTTTTTATACATTGAAAGTGAATGGTGGCCATGGCTATCAAGACATACTTGTATCATAGACATAAATATATCAATACTTATGGCTATTAACGATTTAGTGCATGGGTTCTATGAATAAATGTTATTTCTGATCAGGATAGATCAGGAATAACATTAGATCAGGCTTCCATAGATCAGGCTTTCCCTGATCTATGGAAGAGATTGGTATTGTGCCAGATTTCTAAAATAGATAGATAGATTCAAATTTAAAACAAAACCTTTTAGGATTTTTTTTGGAATACTTCACAAAAACAATAACATTCTGTTATTTATTATGTCACGAATGCAACAACCTCATCAAAAGACCCTTCAGCTCCACCCACTCGATCAGCTTCACCTGGGCTTCACCCAGCACACCTGCACCTTTCACTAACCTTTCACTTTCACCTTTCACTAACCAATTGTCTGGTCTTTTTGTTACCACTTGTACAACTTATCTTCCTCATCTCACAGCACAGCACCTGCAATGAACACACAGACTGTTATCAATCAAGTCTACTTGTCAGATATAGCCAAGTAGTAAGGCACAAGGACACAGGATTTCCAACAAAAATGGGTTTTATTTTACCCAAAAATAAGAAAAAGGTCCTGATTAAAGGATACAAAATAAATCAACTTGATCTAACAAATAATCTAGCTAGACTTAAATAAACAAAAATAAACAAAACAAGCTTTAGCGCAGTAACAAACTAAGGAGAACTGAACAGAACAAAACTACCCCTTAAATGAGACAACAAACAGGTATTTATCACAGGCGGTGATCTCACTTAAACAAGACAGGGAAAAGCATACAATCAACACTTTATAAATCAACAAATTATTTACAAGTTAACTAATCAAGGTAAATAGAGTAACAAAACAAACAATATAAGAATACAACCCAACAAATGTTAATAAAAATAAATTGTAACCAATCAAAAATATAAATCTCATTTTCTTCACCCCCCCATGACACAGCATCCAGTTGGTATCGGCCAGCGGAACGCTCAGACCACAAATATTCACTGCTGCACGCGCCTCAGCCTTTTGTCAGTCAAGGCCGTGATGACAGAAAGACGCACACCTGCAGCCAACGCCATTCATCCAACCTCCATGCCACGGTAACTTAAACTCAAATAGAAACAAGGATAAGGAAACAGACATAGTACAACGCAAGCCAGTAAGTGTGCCCTCCAAACCAACAAACGAAGTACTAACATGTATAAATAAAGCTTGTACTAACATGTATAAATAAAGCTTTTACAACTTTATCAAACGAAATCTGTGTAGTGATTTTACACCTGAACCTTAAATCCTATACTATATTAAACTCAAACATAACTGAATGATAAAGAGAAAGAAAATAACTATCAGTCTGTAAATAAATATATGTATCGTGAATGACTGCGCATCTGTTACCCTTATTGATGTGTGGCCACAGGTTCGGCCGTCACACACCCCCTCCCTTCAGGCATCTCGTGGATACAACGAGAGAAGTAGTCAGCGGTCACATTAGACTTGCCAGGAACATGTTGGACAGTGAACCGGAAAGGCTGCATAGCCAGATACCACCGTGTGATCCTCCCATTCGTATCTTTCATCCTTTCCAACCATTGGAGAGCTTTATGGTCTGTTTCCAACTTGAACTCCCTTCCCAGTAGGTAGTATCTCAAGGAGTCTAGGGCCCACTTAACTGCCAAACATTCCTTCTCTATTGTCGAATAGCGGACTTCCCTTGGAAAGAGTTTGCGGCTTATGAAAGCCACAGGCCGTCGCTCACCAGGTGGTCCCTGCAACAGCACCGCCCCTATGCCCCTCTCGGAGGCATCCGTCTGCACAATAAATTCTTGATCAAAGTCTGGACTGTACAGCACAGCATTGTCTCTTAACGCCGATTGAATATCTCGAAAGGCCGTCATCCTTTCTTCGGACCACTTGCATTGACTTGGACATCGGACCCCCACCATATCGGTCAACAGGGCAGCCCTGCTAGAGAAGTGAGGGATAAAACGATTATAAAATCCCGCCATTCCCAAAAAGGACCGGAGTTCCTTACGTGTCTGTGGAATGGGAGATTCCTCTAACGCCTGGACCTTTTTGACTTGTGGTCGCACTACCCCGTTGCCAATGACAAAGCCCAGGTATTCGGTTTCCGTCCTGGCTACAGCACACTTGGCAGGGTTCACTGTGAGGCCTGCTTCTTGAAGACGCTGTAAAACCTCTTGAAGGTGTTGAACATGCTCCTCCCAGGTAGTACTGTAGATGACTATGTCATCCAAATAAGCTGCAGCAAAAGTTAGCCCATGTAACACCTCATCAATAAGTCTCTGAAAGGTAGCCGGCGCCCCATGCAGGCCAAAGGGTAAAACCCGGAAATGGAATAGCCCCCATGGCGTCCTAAATGCTGTTAAAGGACGGGCTTGTTGTGTCAGTGGTATCTGCCAATACCCTTTTGACAAATCGATGGTCGTCAGGTATTTGGCTTTGCCCAGTCGATCAATCAAGGCATCTATACGGGGAGTAGGGTATGAGTCAAACTGTGATACAGAATTCAAGTACCGGAAGTCAATACAAAATCGGATACTCCCGTCCTTTTTCGGTACCAGGACCACCGGATGACACCACTCGCTTTTAGAGGGTTCAATAATTCCCAGCCTCAGCATCAAGTTCACTTCCTCCTTCAAGTCCTCTTGGAGTCTCTCAGGTATTCTGTAACTCCTACGTCTAACAGCTGCATCAGGTTTTAATATCACATCATGTTGTATCAAAGATGTCAAACCAGGATATTCTGAGAAGGTCTCTGGGGTACATAGAGCTCTCACTTGGGATTGCTGATCTTCAGGCAGATGCTCCAGATTAATATTTCCCACTACTGGTCGAGGCAAGTACTGGTCTTCCCATTCCTCCTCCTCCTTCACATGCCGAATCATCATCACTTGCGCTCTCTGCTCAGGTCGGGATACCCACTTCTTTAAAAGGTTTACATGAAGTACTCGGCTAGCACGATCTTGCCCTGGAATAGCCACTTCATACGTGGTGGGACCTAGCTGGTTCTTGATCTCGAAGGGGCCCTGCCACTTGGCCAACAGTTTACTCTCCTGACTTGGCAGCATCACAAGTACATTTTCTCCAACCGCAAAGCCTCTTTCCCGTGCCGATTGGTCGTACCATGTTTTTTGGTACCTCTGGGCCTCCATCAGATGGGTTTGAGCCAAAGTCCTCATTTTCTCCAGACGTTCCCTCATCTGCACGACATAAGACACAATGTTAATAGGCTCACTCTTACCATGGTCTCCTGCCCAGACTTCTTTAAGTAGTGTCAGAGGTCCCCGAACTTCATGTCCGTATAAGAGCTCAAACGGAGAAAACCCGGTAGAAGCCTGGGGTACTTCTCTATAAGCAAAAAGAAGATACGGGAGCCATTGGTCCCAGTCCCGGCCAGTCTCACCAACGAATTTCCGCAGCATTTGTTTCAATGTCTGATTAAATCGTTCTGTGAGTCCATCAGTTTGAGGATGGTAAGGTGTTGTACGCAAACTTTTAATACCCAGCAACCGGTAGACCTGTTTCAGGAGATTGGACATGAAATTGGTCCCTTGGTCAGTGAGAATTTCAGCTGGCAGCCCGACTCTGGAAAAGAACTGGACTAAACAAGTTGCAACATATTTGGCTTTGACAGACTTTAAAGGAAATACCTCTGGGTACCTCGTAGCATAATCGGTGATCACCAGTAGAAACCGGTTTCCCGCACCGCTCTTTTCCACAGGGCCAACGACATCCATGCCCAGCCGTTCGAATGGTGTACTGATTACGGGAAGGGGCTGGAGAGGCACTCTTGAGGGACGGTTGATGGATACTTTTTGACAATCAGGGCAACTTTTACAGTACTGGGCAACATCCCCTTCCAAACCGGGCCAATAAAAGTGTCTTTTAATACGTGCAATGGTTTTCTTTTTCCCTAGGTGACCAGCCCAGGGAATGGAATGGCTCAGGTGAAGGACAACCTCTCGAGTATCCTGTGGAACCACCAGCTGTTTTACCAGTCCGATCTGGCGGTAGAGTATACCCTGGTCAAATACAAAACGTTCATCCTTGTCAGTAGTGGGTACTTCTCCTGTGATCTCCTGGTTTGCTTTCTGTAGGCAAACGGCAAGACTACCATCTTTTTGCTGTAATGCAATTATGTTAGTAGGCAGCGGGACATGTGGGGTTAGATTGCATGTGCTCTTTACGGGCAATTGGGAGGCATTATACTCAAGCTTTGCTCGTCTCTTTTGACGTCTAGATTTCCTTGATTTCGGGACACCCACCTCTAAATCTACGTCATAAAAGGGCAATGTCGAAAGAGTCTGTATCGCTTCTTCTGGCTGCTTTGCCATGGCCCTTGTTAGTACTATGTTGCACTGCTGCGAGGGCTTGACCAAATCTAGGAGTACTGGTAAATCACGACCAAGAACCACAGGATACGGAAGATTCTCTGCTACCCCTACTTCTAACAGATAGGTTTGACCTTCAACCCCAATATATAGGTCTGCAGTGGGCATCATTCTTTCCTCCCCATGTACGCAGCAGATGGGTAATTTATTATAGGCCCTAATTAAGGATGGAGCCACAAATTTCCTGTTCACCAGGGTCTGGTCACTCCCAGTATCGACTAGGGCCTTCAGTTCTTTACCGTTTACGGTCACAGTCTTAATCGGCAACAGTACACTTGATTTGTTTATCTTCGCTACGCTGCCTCTGGGGACATAACATAGGTTAGTTAGTTTAGCTGCGTTTTGTGGGCAGACTGGCCTGGTGTGTCCCTCTTGTCCGCATTGGAAACAAACGACTGGTCCTCTTGAAATGTTATACCGTCTACCTTCTGGAAAATCTCCCTTAGGAAAATTACCCACCCCAGGCACCGGTTTCTGATGGAACGGGGCCCGTCGGGAGTCACTACCAGTTGTCCAATTCCACGGTTGATTCTTCCTTCTTGCAGCCACAAAGACATCCGCCAATGACGCGGCATCCGCTGCGGTCCTAGGGTCCCGTTCCCGGACCCAGACCTGGAGTTCAGGGGAAAGCATACGAAGATACTGTTCTAGAATGATCATTTCACCCACCTCTTCAATGGTTTTCTCCCGGGGTCTAATCCACTTGCCATAGAGTTCCTTCAGCCTTATGTACAGTTCTTTTGGGCTCTCGGATGGATGGACATCTAAGGAGCGAAACCTCTGTCTATAAGTCTCTGCACTGATATCATATTTAATGAGGATGGCTGCCTTAACCTTCTCATACTCGATACAATCATCCAAATCCATATTAACATAGGCAGCCTGTGCTTTTCCAGTCAATAACGGAATCAAATGAAAAGTCCAATCGGCCTTGGGCCACCGACAAGCTGTGGCAATTCGCACAAAAGTTATTAAAAAATGCTCTATATCATCAGAGTCAGCCAACTTTTCTAGTCGAGGTTCACGAGGCCACGTTGGTCCAGAATAATCAACAATAGGGTCAGCATCCCTTGTGTGGGAGGTAAACTGGTGAGGAGAACGTCGGGTCCCAGGATCTGCATCTCCACCCTGGCCGTCAAGATAATCTAAATCAGTCGGGCGTGGCTCAGGAGTAAAGGAGGTACGAGCCTGAACCTCAGTCTGTAATAAGCCGAATTGATGTTGGAGAGCTCTGAATCGTCGCTCCTGTTCTCCATACTCCTGCTTCCTTGCGACCTCCCGGGCATCCATTTTCGCCATATGGGCTCGAAACAGGCCAGTCAAATCACCCAATGATGGTTCTCTACTTGCCACCTCCTTTTCCCCATCAAACACCTCTTCATCTATAGTCCTCTCCTCATCTCTTTCTTCCCGCTCAGTTAGAGCAAGCTTAGACCCTCCTTTCTTTGGCGGTCGACTCATAACTCCTCAAAAAAATTATAATTAAACAAGAGGAGAAACCTGTGTCCTCTACTGGCTTATCCCACCGCTGCCACCATATGTCAGATATAGCCAAGTAGTAAGGCACAAGGACACAGGATTTCCAACAAAAATGGGTTTTATTTTACCCAAAAATAAGAAAAAGGTCCTGATTAAAGGATACAAAATAAATCAACTTGATCTAACAAATAATCTAGCTAGACTTAAATAAACAAAAATAAACAAAACAAGCTTTAGCGCAGTAACAAACTAAGGAGAACTGAACAGAACAAAACTACCCCTTAAATGAGACAACAAACAGGTATTTATCACAGGCGGTGATCTCACTTAAACAAGACAGGGAAAAGCATACAATCAACACTTTATAAATCAACAAATTATTTACAAGTTAACTAATCAAGGTAAATAGAGTAACAAAACAAACAATATAAGAATACAACCCAACAAATGTTAATAAAAATAAATTGTAACCAATCAAAAATATAAATCTCATTTTCTTCACCCCCCCATGACACAGCATCCAGTTGGTATCGGCCAGCGGAACGCTCAGACCACAAATATTCACTGCTGCACGCGCCTCAGCCTTTTGTCAGTCAAGGCCGCGATGACAGAAAGACGCACACCTGCAGCCAACGCCATTCATCCAACCTCCATGCCACGGTAACTTAAACTCAAATAGAAACAAGGATAAGGAAACAGACATAGTACAACGCAAGCCAGTAAGTGTGCCCTCCAAACCAACAAACGAAGTACTAACATGTATAAATAAAGCTTGTACTAACATGTATAAATAAAGCTTTTACAACTTTATCAAACGAAATCTGTGTAGTGATTTTACACCTGAACCTTAAATCCTATACTATATTAAACTCAAACATAACTGAATGATAAAGAGAAAGAAAATAACTATCAGTCTGTAAATAAATATATGTATCGTGAATGACTGCGCATCTGTTACCCTTATTGATGTGTGGCCACAGGTTCGGCCGTCACACTACTGAACGATCGATATGCTGAACACATACCTGCTTATCTCGGCTTCTCTCTGCTACCTGTAAATAAACTTACCAGAGTTACCTGTGTTGTCTCCTTCTGTACATTGACTAATAGTCTTATGTATGTGGATTCATCAATGTTTATGCTAATAAAAGCCTAAATTAAACCTGTTTATCATATAATAATCATGTCTCTTAAGAAGACTGAATAAACTGTTCAATTCATATGGATTACTTTAACAATCTCTTCATAAACTTTTTAAATCTTCAAAGGTTTGGTGGAATGGACTTTTGTTAGATCGACATAAATCGCTCAGGTTTCATTAAAACTATCTTGTGTTTTGAAGATCAACTAAAGTCTAATTGGTTTGGAAAGACATGAGGGAGAGTAAATTGTGACATCGTTTTCATTTTTGGGTGAACTGTCAGTAACAGGACATATGGAAGGAAAAGTATCAAGAAAATATAAAACCTTACACCGAATAACACATCTTGTCTAAAAAATAAAGTCTGAAGGCATAAAATTACATTAACCCTCTAATGTTATTTGTTTCAGCAATGATTGATGAATAATAATTACACAACAGCAGCATGTAAGTGATCTATTTTTTTTTTAATTGTCAAACTGATCCCTTTCCCCTCAGAAGCATTGGTGTCCTTATAGTTAAATTGCCTCTGTACAAAGATTAATCTTGATAAGCAATGACAAGAGATCCCAATTTGATATGCTGTGCGGTGCTTTGCAGTGGGAAAGCTCCCAAAACAAACAAGGCACTCAAGTGTGTGTGTTGGCTGAGCCAACAGTGGAGGAAAATGTTGTAGCTTTCCCATGTAACATAGGGTTCCTATTGCACCAGTACAGTTATTAAATGACTCATTTGTGCATGTGTTTCTGACTCAGTGTGCGAGTAAGCGTGTAAGGGAGTGTAACCAAACTTATGTGTAGATGCAGTGATACTGTGCATAAAAAAACAATGAACATCTATGAGATAAATCTCTTCTGCCCCACCCAGGACCCTTCCCCAAACTTGCACCATTTCAGAGCCAAGTGTCTGAGGTGCTGAGCGTAATAACAGCTGGCCAGCAGTTTCCATATCATGCGATGCTCTGTGCTTTCTGCATTTGGCAGAGTGGTACAGTTCCCATCACCGTCATGCTGTTTTCTGGTTGCTTTTAGGAGCTCTTCCAAGACAGCTAAAAAATTTAACAATCCAGAGACTTCTTATGTAAAACAGTGCACAATCAGGTTGATTAACATTCATAGAAGGTGGAACTACAAAGATAAATGTGCATTAATGACATGAATATACTTATGAAATAGATACTATCCTGTAGTAGACAATTTCATGCTGCAATATATGTCCTTTAAACAGCTACGTATTGTGACTAGTGACCCATGAAACTTGAGCTCATACGTGTTACCTATACGTCATAGTTTGAACGATAATTAGAAACACAGGCACTGCTCTCATGGGTAAGCTGTGTGACGTGCGAGCACACCACAAAGGACTTTACTGGCGCATGAGAGACAAAGGCCCTATTATGATTTTTATTGCTCCAGATTTCCCTGTGACTTCAAAACACAAATAATGAGATATCAAGACTGATTATCGTTAAAATGGTTCTCAATAGTGAATTGTATCATTAGTAAAAGCTCTCCAGAGAAAGAGGAAAACAGCACAGAAGGTGCTGACTGATTGTGGGAGTGTGGGATGTTTCAGCATTAAAAGATCATCAGATCGGAAGAGATGAAGGGAGTATCTCTTGTGATGTCAATGTGGATTCACTGCATCCCCATATGCATTTCATTAATTGTGCTTTTACATGTTTGGCACAATTGTGTGGCTTTACCATCTGTGCTCAATACCTGGCATATAAGGTGGTGATGGCATCAAAGGGCTTTCGTCACTTCAATTTACTTGTCATTGTGTGAGCCCAAAACCATCATCAGGGTGGCCTAGACACAGTTTGGCTGGATGATAGATATGTGATACAGATGTCAAATCACTGGGCATTTGGGGTTATTAAACAGTTGCATTGTGCCATGAAGTACACACTTATTTGCTAAAAGAACAGAACATGGGAGAAATCAAAACCTGATCTTCAGATTAATAACTTTTTTCCCTCTTCACAACCTCAACTCACTAATAACCATTCAAACATATAGAATATAAACAAGTCTTACAAAGCCAAACCCCCTGTTACATAATGTATGAAGCTTTCACTGCTAAGTCAATCATTATTGAATATCTAATTGATACATCAGGGTTTTATGCTCTTATAATATAATATAGAAGAACAGGGAGCTCATACTTAATAATTCATACTAAATACTTAATCAGGGGAAACCACGTGATCCAAACTGAGCAAAAATATGCAATTTGATGCAGTTGCTGATTTTTATATGTCCAAACTGATTATATGTGGGTAATCAATGAGTTTATTACACGGCTCTGTGGAATACTTGATTCTGATTGGTCAATCGCGCCATCCAGCGGTATGTTATTCCCAGATAACAACCACTGGAAACAGAAAACACAGGCTCATCCAGGTTACTGAAGTTAGAAGCGCTGTATGCTTGCTAGAAACGTTTTTACTTTGAGGATGTTTTGCATTTGGTGAGCTAATAAAACATTAAAACTGAGTCAAATCAATATTTTGTGTACAGTTATTTAATTATGCTATCCAGTAGGCCTACCAGGGACTCACTCTCTCTTGTTTCATACAAACGCTGCTGCTGCCATTTTGTTACTATTGTTTTGTACACTGTTGGGTGATACAAAACATGTACTGTATTTTAAAACAGTTTAATCTGAAATAAATATCTATTATCTCCATATTTATTTATGTGGCGAAATGCTGTGTAATAAGTGGTATGACTGTATACCATATTTCTTAAATATCCATCTAGTTTGAACTTGCAGCGCTAGCAACTGCTCTCTCCGCCGAAGCTTTGCGTTTAAAGACCTAATCAAATATTTCAACTCTGATCAATATTTTGTGTCTAATTATTTACTTATGTGGCAAGTAGCCATGTAATAAGCGGGATAATGTACATCCAGCCGGTTAACCTGCTAAACACTACAGATCATTCATTAGATACATAAAAAATTGGAGAACACAGAATCCAAAACATGCAGTTACAGAAGAAAGTATATCGTAACAAAGTAAACAAATTTTGCAATTACGTAAAAAAAGTATAGTAATGACAACTTACAGTAGTAAGGTGAATAAATTGTATACTGTATCCCCTGCAAGTATAGTATTGTACTGATTATTGAATGGTAGGCCTATCGAATATCTGTATTTTCACCATTTGCAAAATACAGTACCCAACTGCAAAAGCCAAAAAGGTTACAGTAAAAAGCTCTAAATGAAAAGCATCTTACAATAAAGTACACTCAGAAGAGTTATGCAACTGCAAAAGGTTAGTGAGACATATTTTATTCTGCTTCAGCATCATGTCTTCATGTTGGTCCGGCGGCTGGATGAGTTTCTCCACATTTCAGACACTGTCATCTCTGCAGGCAAAGGGAAAAACCCTAAAGTAGGTCCAGCCTTGGCAACATTCTCCACACCTTGCTCTTCCTCTTCCTCTTCCTGCTTGTTCACCTCTCCTCTTCCTTCTCACTCTCTAATAATGTTTCCATCCATTGTTGGTTTCAACATTCAGTGCAATATTTTGAGGAAATTTTGGGACTCTGAACTGACTGTATTATGTACAGTTGGTCTGGTCACATCGTTAGAAATAAGTGTGAACAATTTTGAGTCGGTGTGTGTAAACAATATTGATGTTGCAGTTGTGTTTAACTTTCGCCTACCTGTGTTTAGCATTTTGAAACATAAGTGCATCACATAGTAAAATTTGTTTTAGTGAGTGAGAATGTGTTAAAGGATAATTCCGGTATTTAACACTTTGAGTCTATTTTCTAGTTTGTTTTGGATAAACTAGAGTGGTGGACTTAGAAATTTTGACAATGGGTCCTGTCTTGAGTTTTTGACTATTTTAGGATAGCCTCTGAGTGCTTCAGAGTGGTTGTCTACGAGCATACTGAAACATGTCCTTAAAACAACACTTAACATTAGCTCTCAAAACTGTGCAACTCACCGGGTGGTTAGTGGTGTTCGTTGATGATCCAAAACAAGTAGCGTAGCGGAATACAGTTTCTGTCGTGTTTTATTTGCCATTTTTTAAAATTCCAGTGATGTCTGTTGGAGCCTCAGTGCTCGTTGATATTACTACGCTACCGGAAACCGAAAGGGGTCTGTTTACATTTGGTTGTAGTCTTTTCGCTCGGTTCTCCGTCTCTCAGAAGGCTAGCGTGAGCAGAGCAACTGCAGCAAAGTGGTTGTCGCCATCGGTGGTCGGGAGTGTGCTAACGCTTCAGACTCAAATATCGAGCGGAAGTTTAGACGCGGTTGTGAGGTATCTGAAAATATAGTTCTACTATAGTAAATAAAACGGACTGAAAGCATACATTGCGCCGATATATTTGTTTTTAATCATCAACGAACACCACTAATCACTCGGTGAGTTGCACAGTTTTGAGAACTAATGTTAAGTGTTGTTTTAAGGACATGTTTCAGTATGCTCGTAGGCAGCCACTCTGAAGCGCCCAGATGCGATCCTAAAATAGTCTAAAAGTCGAGACAGGACCCATCGTCAAAATTTCTAAGTCCACCACTCTAGTTCATCCAAAACAAACTAGAAAAAGTGTTAAATACCAGAATTATCCTTTAAGAGTTTTGAAAAAAAGAGTGCATGAGATTTGCAAACAGTGTTCTGAACTTGTTTAATGTTTTACAGAAAGAATGATTTTTTCGACAAATTGGTTTAAACTATTGAGAATTTGGTTCAGAGAATGGGGTTTAGTGTTTTAGCAATTCAGAAAAAAATGTAAAATATGGATTAGTTCCTTCAGTTAAGTAAATGTTCAAAATATCTTAAAATAATACTAACAATATGAAAGGTATTCTTTTGTTTACTTCATAAGGAACTTTTGAAAAAATGGATCATTTTGAGGTCTTAGAATGTTGCACATCAAATATGATAAAGCAGGATTTATAGGATTAATATTTACAAAAAATATATTGGTGGATGCCCTGAACGGTTCAGAAAATTAATTTGGGTGTGACACGCAAACATGTTTATTAATAATGCAATTATAAATTCAACATAAAATAAAGGGAACTTTGCAGAGTCCACCCTCCCCCTTCCCTTGCTTTTCTTCAGCCTGGCTCTCCATCTAGTCTCTAGGAGCCTGTGTCAGTACGCAGGCTGTACTCCATGACTTGCCGTATAAATGTTGAAGTCCAGAATATGCTATCATGCCTCTGATAACCCGTAATATCATTAAATCATGCATTCATGTGATGCTTATAATTTAGCTTTCAGCACTCTTTGCCAATTCTTACTAAATGCTTTAAGCCTGCACTTAGAGCACAAGCATAACACTATATTTCTTTTTATGAGTTTATTGAACATATTTGTTGTAGTTATGTAACTTTTGGTGTTGAGAGTGAAGGTTGGCATGCACGGTTTGGTGCGGGTGAAATAATGAGATCATTGCCAGGCTTACGCTGTAAAGTGAGGCCAATGAAATAGAGAGTGTAATTGAGAGGTAACCATCCAGAAATATGCTGTGGCAATTGTCTGTGCTTGCCTGTCACTGTGGTGCAGAGTCACTAAATTGTGTTCTTTGTGATTTTGCTGCAACAGCCACATAAAGACTAGGTGAAATCAATACAGCCTCTGTCTGAATGAAAAACAGATGGGTCAAGCAAGATTTTGGAATAAGTATTCTAGAGTAACACTAAACTGTTATGAAAGAGTAACCGTCTTTCATTATAGTTCAACAGCTTGATCATTTAAACAACTGCACATTAAGTTCAAGGCTTTGGCAACAGGAAATTATACTTAATATTTATGCCTTTAAACCCGACTATTACAGTTTTTCTTAATCACTTTGGCACATTTTTTCGAAACAGTCTTAACATTATCTAAACTGTAAATGCAAAAGCCACAACTATTTGCTTGAACATAAGAAAACTATTACATGTCGGCAAAATGTAGTTGCTCACCCAAACTTTTTAATCCATGCTTCAAAACCTAGTTAATGTGTAAGTAAATTGGCCAATGCAACCAAAATAAAAAAGTGCTTTTGTCATCGTGTGAGCCACACTGGTCAAAATGTTTATATATATTTTCACCATGGAAATATTTAATTTCATGTGTTTTCTACTTTTTAGTTGACATTCTGTTCCCTTTCGTAGTCACTACGAGTTATGTTGTGACGACGAATAGGGTTTCGCTTAGAAAGCCTATCAACTTTGAGTATTACAAAATGAGCCAATGGCAAAAAAATACCACGGGTCTGCAGAATTTGCATAGCATAACTCCGCCCTACCTCGTGGGTATATAAGGAAGTACGCTGGCAACATGCAGATATATTTCTGCTTCGGAGCCAAGAAGTCCTCTTCACTCCTGTAGCCTGTTTCTGAGTGTCTTCTTCGAGAATCTTCGAGACGAGCAGCTTTCCAGACTGTGATGGTGTGACGACGTTATCCAGCGAGTTTCATATAACTTATATTTCATATAACCCAGTTCAGTTCATATAACTCTTTCTTAATGAGCTGATGATCTGAATCAGGTGTGTTAAATGAGGGAGACATACAAACTGTGCAGAGCTGTGTGTCCCCAGGACCGGAATTGAGAACCACTGCTCTATTGCGATGCAACTGTGTCCTCAGAGATCTCCAGCCATCCCGCTCGGCCCCAGCAGCAGCCTTCACCCGGGCCGCGACATGAAGGTTGTTGCAGGAAGGCGCACCAGCCCTGCTAAATGCCAGGCAAAGTGGCAGTCCTGATGGGGACAGCTCAGAGATGGGCTTAAGTTCTGTCGAGGAGGTGGTAGCAGGGCTACTCCTTCGCCTGGAGGAGGGATGGGCATACCATTACACGGTTCTCCCATTCGGGTTAGCTCTGTCTCCTCGAGTCTTCACGAAAGTCGTTGAGGCAGTCCCTGTACCACTACGGCTACATGGGTTTTGCATCCTGAACTATCTCGATGACTGGCTGATCCTAGCTCACTCTCGAGACCCGGTATGCGAACACAGGGACCTCGTGCTCTGACAACTAGCCCGCTTGGCCCTTCGGATAAACTAGGAAAAGAGCAAACTCTCCCCCGTGCAGAAGATCTCTTTTCTCTGTATGGAAATCAACTCATTCGCCAGTCACTGTTGACTTGCCTGAGACAATTCGAAGGTAAGAGTGCAGTTCCACTGAAGTTATTTCAGAGGCACCTGGAGCATATGGCATCCGCAGCGGCAGCCACACTGCTCGGATTTCTGCATATGAGACCGCTTTTTAGCACTGACTTTGCGATCGAGTCCCGAAATGGGCAAGGTGGTCTACGCTCTCGGCATATGTCGCAACTCGCCCGCCATCTCCTCATATGGAGTCAGAAGCTTTGTGCTGCCCATATTCCAGGAGAACTGAACCTTGCAGCCGACGAGCTCTCACGGCTACAGCCACTTCTGAGAGAATGGAGACTCCATCCCCAGTCGGTTCAGCTGATTTGGGAACAGTTCGTAGATCTGTTATGCCCGATCACTGTCGTGCTTCCTCCTGCAGCATGGGTTGGCGCAAAGGCTGTCTACCTCCTGGCTCTATCTATTTGTTGCTGCTTTCGCCGCACATTACTATGCAGTTGAAGGTAAGTCCTTGGGGAAGCATGACCTGGTCGTCAGGTTCCTCGCCCTCTTGGGACCTCGCAGTGGTGCTATCTGCCCTGCGATGGCTCCCCTTGAGCCTTTGTAGGCAGCCTGTCTATGTGACAGCGTTCTGGTTGCATTGGCCCCATCAATAGGCTAGGATCATTGGGTCTTGTGAAAGGCGCTATATAAATATAAGTTATTATAATTATAATTATTATTAATATTATTATCTCAATATTGTAGTACATAAAAAGAAAATATATCACACTTTATATTAGCTGTCCTTATCTACTATGTACTTGTATAACAATAATTACAGTCTACTTACGGTGTTCATTTTGTATTGCAAAACACTTTTGCTGCTATTGAGGAGGATTGGATATGGGTAAGGTTAGGGATATATTTAGTGGTATGGTTAGGTTTAAGGGTGGTAAAGGTAGATTTAATTACAGCTGTGATTACATGCAGGTATTATTAAACTATAAGTACAATGTAAAAACATGTTTGTACACATTAAGTGCATTGTATCAAAAGATTAATTTAAAATAATGTTAGTACATGAAGGCCTGGTTTCAAAGACAGGGCTTACATTAAGCCAGGATTAGGCCTTAGTTCAGTTATAACATTTAATTACTGATGTGCATCTTGAGACAAAACAATGGCACACACAAATGTTAAGATATGTGACCAGACACGGAAAGTAGGGACACAAGTCGGTTCTGGGGCATTTTGAGTTATTCATAGATTCTGGAAGTGTAGTCTCCAAGCTTTCCAACGATGCGTAACACATGGAAATCTGATAATATTTGGAGAAGTTGTGGCCATTTGAAGGTAGCCACTCAAAATAACTAAAAGCGGAGAAAACAGCCTGTAAAGATCTGCAGTTCTCACCTCTCTCTGCCGCTGGGAGTGAAAATAGCGCTCATTTACATCTCATTTAGATAAGCCATACCCCCTGTAAAGCTTTACAGCTTTTTTTTCTTTCCTGCTAGCTAATAACAATAGGTAGGTGTTGGGAAGGTCTAAACAGACTAAACATGAGATAACGTGTACGTGTTCTTAGAATGAGCACAAAACGACAAACTTTAATGTTTACGGAAACTCACCCCCAGGACGGTGAATGCACTTTTGCCGCTCTAGGCGAAAATAGATATAACGCAAAACCAGCAACAACACACAAATACCAATATGCCATGATATAACGCAAAACCAGCAACAACACACAAAGGCCAATATGCCAAAGGCATACATATAACACAAATAGTGCGCAACGCGCGTGTGCCCAAAATGTCAACAATATTAAAGTTTATGCAGGAGGCAAATGCCTGCTGGCATTTTTCTTTAAGCAGTCATGACAGGGATTTTCCAAATAATCATTTCAACTCCTCAAATTACTGTTACAAATCTCTTTACATCACTTATGTGCGTATACACACACAAATGAAATGTCCGCAAGCACATTATATCATCAGCAGGTTCATCTTAAATAACGACTAAAGAGCAAATGAAGCTTAACTTACGTTTCAGGCCTTCATCGCAGCAAAGGTCTTAACTGCATCCTCCATTTCGATTCTCTGTGCCAGTTCATGTTCTATTGAGATTGTTGCCAGTCCATTAAGTCTGTTCCCTGTTCACAAAACGTTCCCCATTCAAAGCAATCGGGATGTCACATATGAAACAGCCAGCTACCGTTGTCAGCGAGCCGAGCCGCCGTATTCAAGCACGCGCGCGCGGCTTCAGTTTCCTGAGCCCACAAAGTGCGGCGAAAACGTTTTCAGTGTACTGTAACTGCCACGGTTCAGCTCTTCTGCCACAATCTTTGCGGCGTCCATCTTCATTGAATTTTGATATCAGATAGAGCCGAGCAGAGCACAGCACAGCATAATAAGTAGCCATGCAGTTCACTTGGAGGGCGGGGACAAAAGCGCTATATTCAGTATGGAAGTACACACAGACAATAACACACCACGCCCCTACTGCGTGCTAGAATCTACGAAAACAAGCCGATTTCAACCTCTAAATGTACGCTTTTAAATATACCAATACTGTTATCTCAAACATGGAGAGGCTTCTTCATGATCTCAACTAACAGATTCTGCAAAAAAAACGGAAATCACAAATTTTGGAAAAAAACGCTTCTTTGTCAAATTCCCAATTGCAGTTTTACACACTATATTATATCTTCCCATAAGAGCACCACTACCATCACCATCACACATTTCTCTTCCATGACTAGCAACTGGGAATTTTACTGGGGAGTATACCTGTAACGGCATTTCTACAAAAATAAACTGCTGTTGCTGTTTAGGATTATGTGTAACGTTCAGTGTCTGATGAAGACGAAGAAGATCCCAAAAAGAAAAAGTGTGTAACACGACAATATTGGACAGAAGGGGAAGAGGAAATAAAAGCTTCAGCATAAGTTCTGCTGGGAAGACTCAATTGTTACATTACTTATTAGCTTCTCGTCTATCCATTCGTGTTCTTATACTTGTAGTATAAAAGATCGGTACTTACACATGTCTGAGTTCGCAAATGCTGACGCTTTCATTCACCTCCATCCTCCCCACCACCACAAAGAGGGATCCTTCCCCTCCATCCTCCCCACCACCACCAGGATGGTCCCTTCCCATACCTCACAGGGGGTCGGCGACGCCCCTGCCTTCGTCTTCAGGCAGGAAATGCAGAGTCCGGACCCTCGGATTGCGAGCTACGGACGGGGCCTACACCAATGAACGTTATATCATAATATTGCTTGCTGGGCTGTTAATCAATGTATATTTGTTTTACGGTATTTGTTCTCCCGAATTTTTCTGGTGGAACTAAAATACACAATGATAATGAAATGGAAGCTTTAGCGTTAAGTTCTGCCAGGAAGACTCAATTGCTACGTCACTAATTACCCTCTTATCTATCCAATCGTGTCTAATACTTGCGGTGTAATAGACCGGTATTTACACATGTCTGAGTTTGCAGATGCTGACACTTCCATTCACCTCCATCCTCCCCATCCACTCCAATATGGTTCCTTCCCCTCCATCCTCCCCACCACCACCACCAGGTCGGTCCCTTCCTCTACCTCCCAGGTGGTCGGCTGCTCCCCTGCCTTCGTCTTCATGCAGGATATTCAGAGTCCGGACCCTCGGATTGCGAGCTATGGACGGGGCCTACGCAAAAATAACTTTTTTGCTTGCTGGGCTATCAATAAATGTATTTATTGCCCTGCTGAAAAAACAATAGAAACCATTACAGAATTGCTAATGGTTTTAATGGTTATAAAGGGAACTGTATTGGTTTTAATGGAAACTGTAATGGTCCTAGTGGGTCTCTGTTGGTAATTTACTTTCTTCTATTGGTGTTATGTTTTGACTATCTGTCTGTATTGGTTTTAATGGAAACTGTACTGGTCCTAGTGGGTCTCTATTGGTAATTTGCTTTCTTCTATTGGTGGCACGTTTTTTCTATTGGATACCATTAAGGACCAATAGAACACTTTTGCAACTTATAGGTTACAGGTTTTTCAGCAGGGTGTTACAGTAATTATTCTCCCGAGTCTTTCTGGTAGAGCTAACAGACTGACAGGTGTGATCGTTAAATGAAAAACCATGGTAACTAATGACTGGTGGGAACAAGGAACACAGGAAACAGATAACTAAGCAGGATAAGTGAAAACACAATCAAAATAGAACTTAACAGAGTTTCTATCTGACATTATGACATTCCTCTATGTTCAAAAATGGTAGTGACTGAGCAAACTCCATAAAGCTTACTTTATGCTTCCAGACTTGATTGGTTGATTGGTAAGATTGTGATTCCTATTTAATTACAATTGCAGGCCATTACAAACATTCCATGTTATAGGTATTTATCATGTCCGACAGATTTTAATAATTGAATGGATCCTTTAGCATGGCTGATGAAATAATGTTTAGAAGTTGTGGAGAGTTGTGAAGATTTCACTGAGAATTAACTGACCAGTTTTGATCAGCAAGCCATGCACATTTAGTTATTGTCCAAATTGTCCAAATTGTACCAAATTGACAATTGTACTTGCTCTTTTGCACACGTGCCAAAACACATGCAATTTGCTTAAATCAATAAGAAATTAAAATCAGATGTGAACAAGAAATTAATTGTTCAGAGATCTGAACTTATTGTTCAGAGAGAAAAAAAACGCATTCAAGAACTGAGCCAAATAGATTGAGAAAGAAAAAAAAAACCCTGTAAAGAAATGACACATGCTGGAAGTGTCTACTACTGTAGTATTTAACTGGCACTAGACCTGGATGTGTACTTGAATTACACATTCCTCATACATTCACTTTTCTTCAGCAGGATAACTGTTTTCAACAGTATGTGTAGTGCATATTGTAGTTTGGAGATGATGGTCTCCACTTTACAATGGGCTTTGTTTCCATTTCTTGTCACATCCAAGAGAAACTAGGGCACATTTCCTGACCAGCCTGAGGGCTCGCTAAAATTGAATAATGCCCACATTAGAGGACCAGAAGAGTTACATAATCCAATCTCTCCCCAGTTTCTTCCTTCACTTCAGGGAAGTTTTCGGGAAGCCCACCTGGGATTCATCGATTGGAGAGCAACTGTACCAGTTAAAACAAGGTTCCATGTCTGTGAGTGAATATGTCCTGCAATTCCGTACACTACCTGCTGCTAGTGGATGGAATGAACAAGCCCTGCTCACCACGTATCGTCAAGGTCTGAACCCTCGCGTGCAATTGCATCTCGCTGCCCACGAGGATTCCATCGGGCTAGAACGCTTTATTCAACTCTCCACCCGCTTCACCACTCGTATGCAGTCATGTCTCGAAGAGCACCAGGACCAGCTACTCTCTCTTCCATCTCTTCGTTGACCTGAGTCCATCAGCCCTCCAGAACCCGCTTACGAACCCATGCAAATAAATGGCAAACGGTTGACTCGTGCCGAACGACATAGACAGATGACCCAGAGTCGGTGTTTATATTGTGGTTCCTCTGAGCACTTCATCTCTAACTGTACCATTCGTCCTCCTCGTCCCATGGTGAGTGCTATAATTCCCACGTTTGAAAACTTAAAACCACTCTCTACTATTTTGAATTTAACTGTTGCCGATGTTACTATTCCAGTCATTACACTTCTCGACTCGGGGTCAGCAGGCAACTTCATCTCTGGAACCCTCTGCCGTCAGCTCAAACTCAAGTCTGCCGCCACGCCATCCATCTGCCAAATTCACTCGATAACTGGCAGTTCCCTCAGCCAGAAGCAGCTTCAAGTATGAGTCTTACACGTAGAACAACAACATCTTTAGGTTTTGGAGGAATCCACCGCTGATGTGATGCTAGGGCGCCCATGGTTGGAGCAGCACAACCCCATCATCTCCTGGAGGACCGGCGAAATACTGAAGTGGGGGGATTGCTGCTTCCCAAACTGTTTTTCAGCACTTCCGGTGCTGGCTTCTCCTCAGGCCAGAGACCTGCCCCTTTGCTCTACGTCCATAGAAAGTCCAGTGCAGAAACTTTCGGTGGACATCCCTCCATGTTATGCCCATTTCAGTGATGTTTTCTGTCCCCAGCGAGCCTCCAAGCTACCTCCACACCGACCATGAGATTGTGCCATCGGTCTGCTTCAGGGTGAGTCAGTGCCTCGTGGGAATATTTATCCCCTGTCACTCCCGGATGAGAAGGCCATGGTGGAATACATCAAAGAGGATTACATCTACCTCCACTGCTGCTTCCAGCTTCTTTTTTTGTGGCTAAGAAGGACGGAGGCTTGCGGCCCTGTATAGACTATTGCGCACTCAACCGGATCACTGTAAAGTTTCGCTACCCCCTTCCTCTCATCCCCGCTGCACTGGAACATCTCCGAGGTGCCACTGTTTTCTCAAAGTTGGACCTCCGCAGCGCCTACAACCTCATCCGGATACGTGAGGGGGACGAATGAAAGATGGCCTCAGTATTCATGGATTTCATACATGAGGTACTCCGGGAGTTCCTCCACAAGTTTTTTTTGGTCTATATAGTAGATGATATACTGATTTACTCCCGGAGTATGACCGAACATCGCCACCACATTGCGGAGGTCCTGAAATGCCTGAGGGATTTCCAGTTGTTCCTGAAAGCAGAAAAGTGCTATTTTCACCAACCCTCAGTGCAGTTCCTTGGCTATCACATTGATAGCAGTGGCATCCGGATGGACGAGGGGAAGGTGGATGACATCCGCAACTGGCCCATACCCACAACTATCAAGGAATTCCAACGTTTCCTCTGATTCTCCAATTTCTACCATCGCTTCATCCTGAACTACAGTACCATTGCCAGTCCACTTACTCACATCCTTCGACACAAGCCCAAGTCTCTGTCCTGGAATCCTGCTGCCACCCAAGCCTTCGAGTCCCTCAAGAAGTCTTTCACCACCACTCCCCTCCTGCTTCATCCCGATGAAGAGAAACCTTTCATTGTTGAGGTCGACGCCTCGACCAAAGGTGTGGGAGCGGTCCTTTCCCAGCAGCAGGGGAACCCAGGTAGACTCCATCCATGCACCTTCTTCTCCCGAAAACTCAACCCGGCAGAGGTCAACTACGACATCAGCAATAGGGAGCTGTTAGCCGTCAAGCTGGCTCTTGAGGAGTGGAGACACTGGTTGGAGGGGGCACAACATCCATTCGTTGTGTTGTCAGATCTCAAGAATCTACAGTACCTCAGAGACACTAAAAAAGATTGAACCCACGACAGGCAAGATGGGCATTGTTCTTTACCCGTTTCCACTTCACCATTTCCTACCTCCCTGGTTCCAAGAATCTTAAAGCGGACGCGTTATCCCGTCTCCATAGTCCTGAAGAGAGGACAGAAGAACCAGAACATATCCTACCTGAGAATATTTTTGTAAGCCCCATCACCTGGTCTGAGGAAACCCTGCCCTCCTCCAATGTTCCCTCCAACACTCCGCTGGGTTGCCCACCAGGTTTACTCTACATCACCCGGATACGACGCACTCCTCTCATCCACAATTCCCACACGTCGCTCGGCACTGGCCACCCAGGGGTCAATGAGACCCTCTTGCTGCTAAAAGAACTCTTCTGGTGGCCTAAAATGGCAGCGGACGTCAAAAGGTATGTGAGAGTCCGCGTCATCTTCCCTCCGGTAAGCTTCATCCTTTGCCCATTCCCAATAGACCCTGGTCACACCTAGAAGTCGATTTCATATCTGACTTGCCTACCTCCGATCACTGTACCTGCATTCTAGGAATCATCGACAGATTCTCCAAGTCATGTCGTCTAATTCCCCTGAAAGGACTTCCCAACGCCATGCAAACTGCCAAGCTGATGTTCAACCATATTTTCAGAGTTTATGTAATTCCCGAGGACATTGTGTCAGGTAGAGGACCACAATTCATCTCCGAGGTATGGAGGGCTTTCTTCTTGCTTCTAGGTGTGACCGTCAGCCTCTCCTCTGGTTACCATCCGCAGTCGAACGGGCAGACGGAACAGAAGATACAAGATATTGGACGTTTCCACCGTACCTTTTGTCATGGCCACCAGGACTCTTGAAACCAGTTCCTGGGTTGGGCCGAGTACGCACAGAACTCCCTCCGGCAACCTACCACTGGACTCACTCCCTTCCAGTGCGTCTTCGGTTACCAACCCCTACTATTCCCCTGGTCTGGGGAACCATCGGATGTTCCTGCCGTCGACTACTGGTTCCGATAGAGCGAGAGGGTCTGGGTTTGGGGGGTAATGTCACAACCACGCCAGGCTCCACCCTCACACAATCACAGCACACTCCCTCTCCTGAGTACTGATTACACACCTGCAAATCACACACCTGCACATCATCAGTACTGCAATCACCTCCGGCATTTAACCCCCTGGGGACGGATTGTGCGGTACCGCCCAAAATGGCATACTTTTACAAATGTGTAATTATCTCGAAAACTATTAATGATAGAGAGGTGCGGTCTTTTTTGACGTCTTCCTCAGATTCCGCTGAAAACAGCGGTATCCGATCTGTATAGATACACACTTCCTTGTAGCGTAGTATCACAGCGAAAAAAGGCCAATGAAATCAATGAAATCAATGTTGTTAGGCGGATTTCACTCGCAACGACCAATGAAAAAATTACCACTGCGAGGAATATTTTTCTTACCCAATCAGAGGAAGGTTACCATGACGTTTTCAAGCTAATCAGAGGACTCTGTAACCTTGCAAGGGGAGGTACAATAGTAAGTGACAGCTGACAGCGTCGAGTGGAGAAGGAGACAGAGTGAACGGAGTATTACAGAGCGCGCAGATATTATATGAGAGAGAGAAAGAGAGACAGAATAAATAGCATTGTTATTGTATTGTTTTATTATTATTGTATTGTTTTAGCACTGTTATGATGGCAAGCAGTAGATTTGGGGCAGAACAAGCTCTGGAACAGTTATTATTCCTGGAGAGGCCATGCTTTGCTAACTGGCATGCCTAAGAAAAAACGCCTGGGACTGTTTTTATAAAAAGTTAATTATTTCATTGTTATTTGCACATTTCATTGAAAAATTACAAATGTCTGTCAACCAAAGGGTTCCAAAAATATATTTTTTGTTCAAAAACTGTTCACTGTTTTTGTTTGATTTGTGTTTTTTTTGTAATAAATGACAAAAATCTAATTTTCGTTTTTGAAATTCTCTAGTTTATTGTAATTTTTTCACTCATACTTCCTTTATAAACACATTACATGCAAGCTTATGTTAGCTTAGGGTCTTCTGAATCCATATATACCAAACACATGGTGTTCCATCTCCATTACATATGGTTTATAAGCCCAAATGTAAAAATAGAGAAAACAGACCAAAAAGGGCTTAGTCCCCAGAGGGTTAAGCATCACTCTCACTCTCAGTCTTTGTCCGGTATCGTTTGCATCAAGACGCTAAACGCTGTGCTTACCTCCTGGACTCCTAAATCGGCTTACCAGTCTCCCAGTGTCATCTCTGAGTCTTCTACGTTTATCTTCGTCCAGTATATCTTCTTCTGATCCCCATCTGCAAGTATACAAACTGTATCATCCAAGTTTAATCGTCTGGATCACTACTCTCCCACATTCCTTCACCTGCACTGCCGAATTTTCACCTTATTGTTCAAATAAACATTCCCATTACCTGCATCCTCGTGTCTGTCTCTTCTGTCTTGTAACACATATTTCTTTCGCATTGTGTTGAGTTTTATTTGCCAACTAACTGTAAATTGCAAAAAAAAACTAACATTTAATCTAAAATTTTAATGACTGCAAATACTAACAATCAATTTTTATTTTGCTTTTTATTATTATTAATATTATTATAACATCTGACATTAGTGGAAAAAATAGTTCCCTTTCGTTCGTCACTCCGAGTTCCGTCGGATGACGACGAATGGGGTTTCGCTTAGAAAGCCTATCGACTTCGAGTTTACAAAACGAGCCAATGGCAAAGAAATGCCATGGGTCTGCGGAATTTGCATGATGTAACTCCGCCCCACCTTGTGGGGTTAAATAAAATAAAAGGATGCTCACCTCAATAAAAGGAGGAAGTCCAGCAGAATGCAGATATGTTTTCGCTTCGGAGCCAAGAGTATTCTTCACTCCACAGTCATCTCTGACTTCACTCTATGAGACAAGCCTTTCTCTCCGGTGTTGGTGTGACGGCGATCTGCGGCGAGTTCACATTGCCTGCTGTTCTGTGCAGTGATCTGCCAGTGTGTGTGCGTCTCTCCGCCCGCTTCAACATCGCAGAGTTTTCTCTCCTCTCAATAAAGAGCTTGCACGCGGCACGTCTTTTTAAAGACGGTTCGCCCGTGCATTTCTAAAAATAGGTTGCAGCGGACTGGTATCGGACTCTGATGGGCACGAGCGCTGTCTAGTGTGTTGGGCTATTGATCATGCTTGAACAGCGCTCGTGGATGACTCATGTTCTCTCTGGGAATGTGATCATCGCGTCATATCGGTCGAGACTCGGTGATCCCTCAGTCTGCCCACCGCTGAAGGCGCCCTCCCATGGTTCCAACCCCCCGTTCACAAGAAATGGGCTGGCTCTGGAAGACCGCCCCCCGCTAAACGCCAGGCTAAGCGGCGCTCCTGAGACGGGCTGCTCAGGGATGATGTTCGTTTCTCAGGAGATGGTAGCAGGACCACTCCTTCCCCCGGTGGAGGGCCGGGGGAGAGTCTTTTGTTCTCCCCTTCCGCTGCTCACCCACGGGTGGGCAGTACCCTAATGTGGTTAAAGAAACGAACCCTTCTTCCCTGAGCTCACAGAGTTCTCGGACGACACAGAGTGCCGCCCACAAGCCACACTCTCCTCGTCCCCCTCTGTCCCAGAGGCGGTTGACAGGGCGGGTCGTCCACGGACCGCCTCAGCCCTGTCCCCCTCTGTCGCCAGACCCCCGACAGAGCAGGCCCCCGTGGAACGCTGGTCCTTCCCTGGCCTCCTCTGTCCGGGCGCCGAGCCTAACTGTGCCCCCACACCGGGCCGCTATGCCACCCACGTCCGGGCCAGTTACTCCGCTTCGCTGCCCCTCCGGGGGGACGCCTGTGGTCCGCATGACCCCGCTGGTTCAGTACCTGGGAGCCTGGCTAGTGCTTCCCCGTCTGTCCCGCTGGGTCGCCCGCACCGTCAGGTTCGGCTATGCGATTCAGTTCGCACGGTCTCCTCCCCGCTTCAGAGGAGTCCGCTCCACTCTGGTCGGTGGCAATGCCCCTATCATGAGAGCCGAGATTGCCACCCTGCTGGCGAAGGGTGCAATCGAGACTGTCCCTCCAGCCGAGATGATGTCCGGCTTCTACAGCCCTTACTTCATTGTCCCCAAGAAAACCGGTGGGTTACGACCGATCCTGGACTTGCGCGTGCTGAATCGCTCCTTACACAGGATGCCGTTCAAAATGCTCACTGCCACACGCATTTTCGAATGCGTGCGGCCCCAGGATTGGTTTGCAGCGATCGACCAGAAGGACGCCTACTTTATGTCTCCATTCTTCCTCGACACAGACCGTTCCTCCGGTTTGCTTTCGAGGGGCAGGCATACCAGTACGCGGTTCTCCCTTTCGGGCTAGCCCTGTCTCCTCACGTCTTCACGAAGATCGTCGAGGTAGCCCTTGTTCCCCTTCGGGTTCACGGGGTTCGCATCCTGAACTATCTCGACGACTGGCTGATCCTAGCTCACTCTTGAGACCAGGTTTGCGAACACAGGGACCTTGTGCTCCGGCACCTAGCTCGCTTGGGCCTTCGGGTCAACTGGGAAAAGTGCAGAGTGCCGAGTCCCGTGCAGAGGATCTCTTTTCTCGGTATGGACATCGACTCGGTCGCCATTACGAGCGAGCGCGCGCAGTCACTGCTGACTTGTCTGAGACAGTTCCAGGACAAGAGTGCGGTTCCACTGAAACTTTTTCAGAGGCTCCTGGGGCATATGGCACCTGCAGCCGCGGCAACGCCGCGCGGATTGTTTCATATGAGACCGCTTCAGCTTTGGCTTCGCGACCGAGTCCCGAGGTGGACATGGCAACACGGCACCTCCGAGTACCAGTTACTCCGGCCTGCCGTCACTACTCAACCTGTGGGCGAACCTCAGTTTCTACGGGCTCAAGTGCCCCTAGAACGAGCTTCCCGGCATGTTGTTGTCTTAACAGATGCCACCACGGGCTGGGGCTCCATGTGCAATGGACATGCTGTCACACTCTCATGTTGAGCACAAGGTTATTATAGTTTTGCTTTTTAAAATTAGTTTAGTTTTAATATCGTTTTCAATTTTGCTTTAAATTTCAGTTTAGTTTTAGTTAGTTTCATTAATGGTTTTGTTCGTTTTAGTTTAGTTTTTATTTTTCAAACACATTTCTATTTAGTTTTTATTTTATTTAGTTTCAGTTTTAGTTTTAGTAATTATAGTTTAGCAGAGCAAGCAGTACACTTCCAGTGTAGACCAAAGCGAGAAGTTTCATTTAAGTGTAATGTTTGCACAGATTACAGTTAACTCTTGTGCAGACATCTTATTCTTAATAATAAATATAAAATAAATGTTCTTGTGTACTTTTAAGTTCCATTTATGTGGTGCTTTGTTCAATCTCAAACCAAAAAGATGAAACATACTAACTCATCAGAGTGGAGACCACTATGTTAAAAACCATTACAACCATTACGAGTGAGTGAGTGAGTGAAACAAGCTTATAAATCATACAGAATTAGTTTTTTTTTAATGTAAAAATGCAGACAGTTGTGGTGGTGGGCAGGTTTAGGGGTAGGGTTAGTGTGTGTGTGTGTGTGTGTGTGTGTGTGTGTGTGTGTGTGTGTGTGTGTGTGTGTGTGTGTGTGTGTGTGTGTGTGTGTGTGTGTGTGCGCGCACACTTGTGTGCGTCGTGCCTTTGGTATTCCATAGCCTACATTGCGGGGGAAATGTCTCCACAAGGATAATAATATTATTAGCAGTAAATGTTTTGTAAAAACAAAGATAATAACAGCACCTTCAGCCTTTCAACCTTCATGAAAACATGACATCTCAAACATACAGTAGCCTAGCCTAGAACATTAACGTTTTTTTTGTGCTTGACAAACTTGTTTTGGTGTTGCACCCGCGTCTCGCAAATGAAACAACATTCTAAAAATGCTGCGCTCAAGTTAAAAGAAGTCCAACTTGCGTCTTATTACCTTGTGTTATTTCCCATTCCACCACAAAAGATGCATCCTTTACGAACAGCCGCTATGCACTAGCGATGTGTTCTACGTTAAGGTCCTTCATTGAGCTCGTCACAGGACAGCAGTTAATCGCCTGATTCGCCTCAGCAACTTCACGCGTATGAAGCGACAAATCAGGCATTTCCTTAAACAGCCACAGGTCCGATTTTTCCGCTGAAGTAAAGAGCTTATTTAATCACGAAAAAGATTATTTATTTTTGCTAATTATTATTTTATTTCAGTTAGTTTTTCAGTAACTGTTGTTAGTTTCGTTTAGTTTTAGTTTTTCATTTATTATGAATTTTTAATTTTATTTCAGTTTACGAAAATGTTTTTTGACCAATAGTTTTAGTCTTAGTTTTAGTTTTCGTTTACGAAAATAACCTTGGTTGAGCAGAAATGCTCCTGAAAAATTCAGTGAGATTTATCACACTCAGGTGTTGAGCAGAAATGCCCCTGAAAGTTCAGTGAATTTCTTCACACTTAGGTGTTTAGCAAGCTTGCTCCTGAAGCCCGGTGATACTCGCATGTAGTGTTGCAGTATGGCATGTCAATTGCCTCGAGTTGCTGGCCGTACGCCTTGCCCTGCACCGCTTTCGAGCGCTGCTCAGGGGTCAACGCGTACTAGTCCGATCAGACAATACCACCACAGTAGCGTACATCAACCATCAAGGTGGTCTACGCTCGCGCCGTATGTCGCAACTCGCTCGCCACCTCCTCTTATGGAGTCAGAAGCATCTGAGGTCCCTTCATGCTATTTACATTCCCGGAGCCCTGAACTGTGCAGCCGACGAGCTCTCACGGTTTCAGCCCCTCCCTGGCGAATGGCGACTCCATCCCCAGACGGTTCAGCTGATTTGGGACCAGTTAGGCGACGCACAGATAGATCTGTTTGCCTCCCACGACTCAACCCACTGCGCCCTGTATTATTCCCTGACCGAGGGCACGCTTGGCACGGATGCACTGGCGCACAGCTGGCCGCGGGGCCGCAAGTATGCGTTTCCCCCAGTGAGCCTTCTTGCGCATTTCTTGCGCAAAGTCAAGGAGGACGAGGAGCAGGTCCTTCTGGTTGCGCCCTACTGGCCCACCTGGACCTGGTTCTCCGAACTCATACTCCTCGCGACAGCACCTCCTTGGCCCATACCTCTGAGGAAGGACCTTCTTTCTCAGGGACGGGGCATCCTGTGGCACCCTCGTCCCGATCTGTGGAGCCTCCACGTGTGGCTCCTGGACAGGACCAGGTAGGTTTGAGTACCCCACCACCTCCGGTGGTGGCTACCATCACTTCCGCTAGAGCGTCGTCCACGAGACACCTCTATGCAAACCTCTTCGTCAGCTGGTGCTCTTCTCACCGAGAAGACCCCCGGAAATGCCCGATCAGCGTTGCGCTTTCCTTCCTTCAGGATGGGTTGGAGCGAAGGCTGTCTCCCTCCACCCTCAAAGTCTATGTTCTCCCCAGGATATCCTCTGCGCATGCGCGTGCGGTCTGTGTTTGTGTTTGGAGCTCCGTCGAATTGATTCATTAATCCTTGATTTTCTTCTTTACCACTCAATTATAAACAGGCACTTTCTATTTTTATCTTATGTGAACTTATCCTCGATAATATTCCTTATAAAAAACAATCGGATTGCTTTGATATCGCTACTTAGATCCAACTTTCCGAATCTCGGCTACTAGCCTTTAGCCCGCTAGCATTTCACGCGTGGCCTCGTGCCTATCGAGCGTCTCATTTTACACCCGTTTCTCTGAAAGGATACGGGTTATATCCATCATTTCAGTCCTAAATTAGTAGTGATATTGGTAGTATCACTACTAATTTACTGTTCATCTGTTATAATGGCGAACATATCGGATGTGTGTCTAACGTTACCTCTGAGTGCAGGTGAGGACACATTCGAGCTGATTTCGGTACGGCTGGAGCTGGAGTCGGTGGAGAAGCAGATCCGTGTTCTGGTGGAGAAGCAAGCCGAGCTGCGAGATCGGCGATCAGCGCTTGAAACATCACGCGCCGATGCTCACAAGTCAGTGGTTAGTAACTTTTTGACTTTGACTCCGACTTCGTCTACTCCGTGCGTTTCTCTGCCCAGGAGGACGCGATCATCTCTGCCTTCAATCACTCCTGCACCCTGGGTCACGACACAAGCTAGGACCAGAGCAAGAACCTCTCCGCCCAGATGAAAACACTAACTTATCTAACTTGACAGAGTGTCTAAAAGATATAAAATGCTGGATGACGTGTAATTTCCTGCTATTATATTCAGATATAACGGAGGTATTACTTATTGGTCCAAAAAACTACCCACAAAATCTCTTACAATACAACTTTAATTTAGAAGGATGTCCTGTTACTTTATCCACTACAGTAAAAGACCTGGGTGTTATGCTAGACCGCAACTTGACTTTCGAAAATCATATTTCATATGTTACAAGAACAGCCTTTTTCCACCTTAGAAACATTGCTAAGCTACGTAACATGCTATCTGTTTCTGATGCAGAAAAGTTAGTTCATGCATTCATGACCTCGAGACTAGATTACTGTAATGCTTTATTAGCTGGTTGTCCTGCATCCTCAATAAACAAGCTTCAGTTAGTGCAAAATGCAGCCAATAGAGTTCTTACTAGGTCAAGAAAATATGATCATATAACACCAATTTTATCATCTCTACACTGGTTACCTATTAAGTTCCGTATCAATTACAAAGTATTACTACTGACCTATAAAGCCCTAAATGGTTTAGCTCCTGTGTATTTAACAGACCTTCTATCGCCATACAATCCATCGCGCTCTTTAAGATCACTAAATTCGAGGCTTCTGGTCATTCCTAGGATATCTAAGTCTACTAAAGGAGGGAGGGCGTTCTCACATTTATCTCCTAAACTCTGGAATAGCCTTCCTGATATTGTTCGAGACTCAGACTCGCTGTCCCAGTTTAAAACTAGATTAAAGACGCATCTTTTTAACCAAGCATTCACTTAATGCTTACCTTTTATACTACTGCTGAATCAGTTCGAATGCATTAACATTATGAACATCAGCTATGCTAATTATTTCCCATCTGTCTTTCTGCTGTTATCTCGGAACGCCCACTTCACCCGGAGTGTGGCGTCCTCTTGGGCTCTAGCGCATGGCGCCTCGCTAACAGACATCTGCAGAGCTGCAGGCTGGGCGACACCTAACACATTCGCCAGATTCTATAATCTCCGAGTGGAGCCAGTGTCCTCTCGTGTACTCGCTTCAACCAGCCGGTACTAGGACCCGCTCAGGTGTCTTCGGTTGCTCGCCATTCCACTCCACGGACTGGATGCGTGCGATATTCTCCTCAGGTCAGCTTCTCCGAAGGCCCTGAGTTCCTCCGGCACTCCGGACGTCGGCGCCAGTGTCTTGCTGAGCGTCGGCTAGGTGCCTCCCGTGTGCATGGTCCCTCTCCGGAGCAACCCCCACAAGTGTATTCCCACTGTAAGCCTCTCTGAGCATGTGTCTTTCCCTTGGCAAGCCACCTTGCCACCCCTGGGGTTTATAACTTTTCCACCTGCGGCTGGATACCCCAGTGTATTCCCCATATGCATCCTTCGGGTCATATGTGTATTCTCTAAGTCCCCCCCGTTTGGGCTGGCAATATTTTGCATATTTCTCTAAACTATGGGATATGCTCCCCAGTGTACCTTGGTATTCCTGTGTTAAATAGGAGTCCTACTTGTCTTATGACAGGGATATCAGATTTACGCAGGGCACTGGAAGACAGCTGTGAAGGTGGCGTGATTAGACTGGTAACCCCATTCGTCGTCATCCGACGGAACTCGGAGTGACGAACGAAAGGGAACGTCTCGGTTACGAATGTAACCCTCGTTCCCTGAGTGAGGGAACGGAGACGTTCCGTCTTCTTGCCACTTCCGCTGTATACCGCGGGGATCGCCTGAGTTCAGTCTCGGCTCCTCAGCGAAGAAACATATCTGCATTCTGCTGGACTTCCTCCTTTTATACCCACGAGGTGGGGCAGAGTTACGTCATGCAAATTCCGCAGACCCATGGCATTTCTTTGCCATTGGCTCGTTTTGTATACTCGAAGTCGATAGGCTTTCTAAGCGAAACCCCATTCGTCGTCATCCGACGGAACGTCTCCGTTCCCTCACTCAGGGAACGAGGGTTACATTCGTAACCGAGACGTTTCACATTATGTGAAAAAACACCAAAACCTCTTAATCGAAAAGGTTTGAATCCATTTAAAATAGTGCACACTACACTGCCTGTAGTCAAATTTTTTCATACTCATACAAACTGAATTTTAATATTGCATAAAAATGCTTGATGAAAACCTCACTGTGAGAAATAGGGACATTCATCCTCAACATGGTTGTGCTTTTTCAGAACACTAAAAGCTGATCAACATTTATGTTTGACCTTTCCTAAGAATGACCCTTCTGGTGACACAATTAGACCCAGTATCTTTTCCCTTCACCTTTCATTCATTAGTGAATGCAATCTGTTCTTTGTGTACTGTTTCATTTTCCTGTCCCTCTAAAGTTTAAACGCTGTAAAGGGCACATATACTGGTATACATTACATTCACTAGTGCTCTTCTGGATCCCCTTAAAAGTTCAAAAATGGCCCTTCAAGCCATGAGAACAACTGCTGGTACTGTATGGCGCCAACAGCTAACAAAGCAGAAGATGATGACTAACTGGCAACAGACTTGGTTCCTTGACATCTGAAATAAGAACATGATGAACAAGATAATGCTTATGCAGAAGCCAAGGAGAACATGAAAAGTTTGGAAATTGATTTAGATTGTAGATTGTGGTTTCACACTAGATGATGCTCTCACAATCAAAAAAAAAAAAAAAAAAAAAAAAAGGAAAAAAAAAGAAAAGAAAAGAAAGATGGCCAATTGCGTTGGCTGAGGGATAAGTGATGACCTGGTATGTCAGGATTAGGAGTGTCTGCTCGAGTTATTAGCAAGGTTGGCTAGTTTGGAAACAGAGCAAAGACATGCGAGCAACCAACTGAGGTGAAGAAAGGAGTCACTGTTCTGCTTGGCTAATGCTACGTTGAGTGAAGAAAATGGACCATGGATGAATGAGAAATTGGGTGGACCTAATGATTGATCCAGGACCCTTGAGCCCCATCCACATTTACAGTCACACAAGTTTTTTTTTTTTTTTTTTTTTTTTTTTTCATAAATGCTTCAAACAATCTGTTTATCTATTGAGCCCAACTCCAGTGTCTGCCAAAGACATGGGCGGAGGTCTGCACCACCACCTGCTTTCTTTAGCTAAACACCCAAACCTGTAAATGATATCCAGGCTGTCCATTTTTCTCCTTTTGTTTCATATTGCTGTTACGTCATTTAATTACAAACTGAGATTCAATTGAAAGCAGTAGACAAAGTGAATCATCCAAAAAACAAAAAAAATCATTAGGCATGTTTGCGTGAAAAGAAAAACATGTGTGCTATTTTGCAGCGTCACACTGATATATGAAATGGATAAATCTATCTATCTATCTATCTATCTATCTATCTATCTATCTATCTATCTATCTATCTATCTATCTATCTATCTATCTATCTATCTATCTATCTATCTATCTATCTATCTATCTATCTATCTATTGTCTGTCTGTCTGTCTGTCTGTCTGTCTGTCATTCGTCCGTCCACTGTCGACAAACTAGGAACTCATAGACCCTATTGCTTTCAATTGCTTGACTTATGTCAAGTCACCATCTTTATTTATAAAGTGCTTTATACAATACAGATTGTTTCAAAAAGCAGCTTTATAGTGATAATAGTAGACCATAGATAAACAGTCATTATTCAGTTAAAATCAGTTCAGTATTGATTCAGTTTGGTTCAATAACTGTGTAAAGTTAATCAATTATGGAATGAGTTCAATTAATCTATAAAGCAACTCTGGAGGAAAAAAAAGTGATGTCATCATCCAACTCAGTTCTGTTCAGTACTGTACAGTACTGTGAAAAGTTTTAGGCACTTGTGTAAAAATGCTGCAGTAGTGAGAATTATTTTTTAAAATAAACGTCAAATATATTTTTATTCATGAATTAACTTCTATTAACTAAATCAAATCATTATTTGGTGTGACCACACTTTGCATTTAAAACAAATTTTGTCCTACAGGTAGACTTGTACATAGTTTTTCAGGCAGCTTTGCAGGTAGGTTTCTTCAGTCATCTTGGAGATGTTGCCACAGTTCTTCTGGATTCGTCAATCTATTTTTTTTCTGTTTCTTCATGAAATCACAGACAGACTCGATGATGGCGATCAGATCTCCTTGTTGAAGATCTTCGTTTTATTGTGAAAATACTAGTTGGTTGATCAGGGTTTATTCATCAGTTATTACCACCTGCAAGGAAGCTAGAAAAATAAGCACACTATGCACAGATAAATCTAAATCCCCAATAATTGTCACTGATTTCGTCAATATCTCAATACCAGATTTCCTCTATTTGGACATAAGCTCTGTTGTCCCCTGGCGAGTAACCCACAAACAAAGAAGAACAGTTTGAGAAATGGATACCCTTCTAACATTTGTCTCCGTATGAGAAAAAACCCCCAAACAACAACAAGAGCTATCCAGAATTAAAAATAAATAAAGATGCTACCTATGACAAGGGTAGTCACAACTTGGGCTGTGAAAGATCCTTCAAAGAGGCATCAAAGGCAAATGCTGAATCAAAGCCTAATTCTGTATTGAAAACTCAAGGACATACTTATCTTTTAGCCAGACATGAAGATATTTGTTAAGATTTTTAATTTGTATTGTATCTGTGAATCCACAAAAAAAAAAAAAAAAAAAAAAAACAACATAGGAACATGGTCTTCATAAATACTCTTTGTAGGTACTTCTCATTTTCTCTTTTTTGAAGTCAAGTTGCCTCAGGTTGTGTGCCATTACTAACTCAATCAGCCTCTCTTAATAAGCGGCCTGATAATTACACACAGACTTCAAAACTAAGATGCGACTTTGTATACTAGGAAACCTTTAGGCAACACATGGGCTCACTGAATATCACCAAACTCCTTTTCAAACTTAAAAACCATTCCAGCACCAGTATACAGTAAATATACCAATATATATATACCAGCTCCTATATATATATATATATATATATATATATATATATATATATATATATATATATATATATATATATATATATATATATATATATACCTAGACCTGTGGTCGTGTTTTTGTTGGCAGATCTTATGAAATAAGATCTACCAACAGGTAGACCCACAGGTATCTCAGGTAGGTCCACTTCTCTTCCACATTTACATGACATCACTATATAATTCTGCTCACATATCAGCCTGACTAACATATATATATATATATATATATATATATATACCTACCAGGCCAAAGAACGAACACAGTGTAATTATGATCAGAAATCCGAAATAAGTTAAAAATCAGATTGTAGATTAGTAGCATTCAAATATTTCAAGGCCTTCACATGGGATTGTCTAGTTGATATCTCTGCTCACATTGCGAGCTGCGTTGTGGTCGTGTCTAGGTGTAGGTCCACCATCTGATACAGACTGGATATGGCTGACTACGGTAACCTCGGGATAAATTAACTATTAGTGTAGATGTCATTCGTCTTATCAAGTTCAAGTTCATTTATTTATATAGCACATTTAAACAGCCGCTTAGACAGACCAAAGTGCTTTACAGAACACACAATTAAGAAAAGTAAAAACAGCAAAACAACCCATAAAACACATAAAAAGCAGCAGAGTTACGAATAGCCTTATCAGAGACTCAAATGTAAAATCGTAGAAATAATCAAAAAAGAGATCAATATGCTAAAGAGAACAGGTAGGTTTATATATATATATATATATATATATATATATATATATATATATATATATATATATATATATATATATATATATATATATATATATTATATTATATATATTGGAGCACCTATATATGTTGGAGTTATTCAAAGACTTTGAATGGATTAAAGTTCTACACTTGCCTCAGCTCATTACAATTTTCTAGCCAGGGTGGACCTTTTCCTAGCAACTGAAGGGTATGTATGTATTAGACCTTTTCCTGGTAACTCATGGGTAATTGGATGGGTTCAGAAGGATGAAACACATATTGTTATAGAGGGTAAATAACATTTTTGCCCACTGATGCAGATGCATTGTGATTTTATAACCATTCAAAGCCATTTTTTTTTTGTTGGCAGATCTTATGAAATAAGATCTACCAACAGGTAGACCCACAGGTATCTCAGGTAGGTCCACTTCTCTTCCACATTTACATGACATCACTATATAATTCTGCTCACATATCAGCCTGACTAACATACATTTCTTGCTGGATGAAGGACAATCACCATCAACTCAACCTTGCCAAGACAGAAATGGAAGCTTTAGCATAAGTTCTACCAGGAAGACTCAATTGCTACGTCAATTATTACCTTCTCATCTATCCAATCGTGTTCTAATACTCGTGGTATAAAATATTGGCACTTACACATGTCTGAGTTTGCAGATTCTGAAGCTTCCATTCACCTCCATCCTCCCCACCACCACCAGGATGGACCCTTCCTATACCTCCCAGGGGGTTGGCTGCGCCCCTGCCTTCCGAGTCCAGACCCTCAGATTGCGAGCTATGGACGGGGCCTATCCCAAATAACTTTATATTGCTTGCTGGGCTGTCAATAAATGTATAATTGTCACAGTATTTATTCTCCAGAGTCTTTCTGGTAGAACTGCTTGTGGTTTCGGCCAACCCAACACTTCATTACAACATCTTCATTCATCTAGGCTCATCAACCATAACTCCTTACAGGACAGCCAGGAACCTCAGAGTTCTGATTTATGATAAGCTATACTTCACTGGTCCTGCAGATTTACCTTTTGCAACATTAGGAAGATCAGGCCCTTCTTATCGGCGCATGCTACACAACTCTTTGTCCAAGCTCTTGTTCTATTTAGACTTGACTAATGTAATGCTCTCTTGGCAGGCCTTTTCAGCAGAAGTCAGTTTAGTGTTGATTCAGTCCTGTTGTAAAAATCATCAATTATTAAATTAGTTAATTTCATCTATAAAGCAGCAAGGAACCCAAACTCCATCAGGTGACAGAATGGTGAAAGAAAGAAAAAAACCTTGGGAAAAACCAGGCTCAGTTGGGGTACCAGTCCTACCAGGCCAAAGAACGAACACAGTGTAATTATGATCAGAAATCCGAAATAAGTTAAAAATCAGATTGTAGATTAGTAGCATTCAAATATTTCAAGGCCTTCACATGGGATTGTCTAGTTGATATCTCTGCTCACATTGCGAGCTGCGTTGTGGTCGTGTCTAGGTGTAGGTCCACCATCTGATACAGACTGGATATGGCTGACTACGGTAACCTCGGGATAAATTAACTATTAGTGTAGATGTCATTCGTCTTATCAAGTTCAAGTTCATTTATTTATATAGCACATTTAAACAGCCGCTTAGACAGACCAAAGTGCTTTACAGAACACACAATTAAGAAAAGTAAAAACAGCAAAACAACCCATAAAACACATAAAAAGCAGCAGAGTTACGAATAGCCTTATCAGAGACTCAAATGTAAAATCGTAGAAATAATCAAAAAAGAGATCAATATGCTAAAGAGAACAGGTAGGTTTTTACCAAAGACTTAAAGATCGAAAGGTTGGGGGCCGTTCGGATCTCTAGGGGCAGGGTGTTCCACAGACGAGGCCTTGCCACTGCAAAAGCACGCTCCCCTCTACGCTTAAGTACACCCCTCTCCGTTTTAGTACACATACGATTTCCGCTCGAGTGAACGCTGGCAAGACTGCTGCCGCTGCTCGTCTCGGAAAACTTTGAACTATTATCCAATTTTGTACGGATTTTGTGCGGATTTCGTACGGATTTTGAAATTAAGATGCTGCTACAATTGTTTTTATGGTTCGTTTGTGTCTGGCTGCTCTTGTTATCCGTTCACCTGCCAGTGATGGGTCTATACCAGTACACAGTTACTGACCTGATCCGACTCCGACGACACTCGCTTGGCACCCCGCCAGCTGTACTCCACTTCCACCCGGATATCATCTACTATCCCTGGCGGAGATACAACCATCGAGGTTCCCGTCGGAATCTTAACTCTTACAGCTCTACAGCCATAAAGACCATCTGGTCCAGCTCTCGACGTCCACGCTCTGGCAGCCGTGCTGTCAACCACAATGTATTAGCCCGCCTAGGTCGGTCGGCTAACGTCTTCAGCTCTGACGATACTCCACTCAAGTGCGCTCTTCTTAATGTTCGCTCTCTGTCAAACAAGGGACATATCATCCGGGACCTCATCACTGACCGTGAGTTAGATTTTATTTGTTTAACTGAGACCTGGCAACAACCTAATGACTTTTCACCGCTCAATGAAACTGCACCATCTGGATTTGTTTACAAATCGCAACCACGTGGTACCGGTCGGGGAGGTGGTCTCGGGATGTTTTACCGCGAGAAGTGGAAAGTCCTGCCAGTATCTACACCTGTCTCTAGCTCGTTTGAGCATATGGTCTGCGTACTTTCTGGCCAAATTCCAACCATTATTGCCACTGTTTATCGTCCACCTAAAACTAACTGTAACTTTGTAGATGACTTTGCTGTTTTTCTCACTTATTTATCCACTTTATCATCAAATATAATACTGATGGGCGATTTCAATATCCATATGGACAAACCCAATTTGCCTCTCACCAAAGATTTTACCTCCTGCCTGGACAGTTTTGGGTTCCTTCAGTATATAACTTGTCCCACACACGCCAAAGGCCACACTTTAGACCTGATTTGTTGCTCTGGAGTCACTCCCACCAACATTACAGTTGATGATCTCCCTATAACGGATCATTTTCTTATCACATTTACAGCTGAACTTACCCTCTCAACCACCAAGATCGCACGTCATATCACTTTTCGCAATATAAAAAACATTAACCCAGTCAATCTAACTTCAACTATTTTCTCGTCTGCCATCCCCAACATCCACAATCTCTTCACCCCGGATGACTTGGTCTCTCATTACAATACTGGACTTTTAAACATTCTCAACTCAATTGCTCCGTTAAAGACTCGATCTGTTTCATTCACTGTCTCTGCCCCCTGGTTCACTGCTGATCTTCGCCTTTTGAAAGCAAAAGGACGACAACTGGAAAGACTGTATAGGAAATCTGGTCTCACCATACATAAAGAACTATACAATAACCACATTTTGCATTATAAGGATTCCATAGCCATCACTAAAACCCAGTACTACTCGAGTTTAATCACTGCTAATTATGGAAACTCAAAGTCACTCTTCAATATTTTAAACAAAAACACCCAACCACAGGATTCTTTGCCTCCCCATTTGTACACTACTCATTTCTGTAATTCCCTCATGTCATTCTTTTTTGCTAAAATCAACAATATTTACCTACACCAAGATTACACTCCACACCATCTTCACACCTTTTCTGACCCCCATCCACCCATACACACACTCTCTTCTTTTCAACTGCCCTCCTTTTCAGAACTCACCGAACTCATCCAGAAATCCAAATCGTCCACATGTCAACTAGACCCTCTACCTACACATCTTGTCAAATCCTGCCTCCCTTCTCTGCTCCCTATCATCTCGGCCATCATTCACTCTTCTCTCACCACTGGAACTGTCCCCACATCATTAAAAACCGCTGTCATTACACCTATCCTGAAAAAGCCTGGTGCTGACCCTTCCATTTTCAATAATTTCCGTCCTATTTCAAACCTACCCTATATTTCCAAAATTCTTGAAAAAGTAGTTGCCACTCAAATACACTCACACCTTTCTCACAATAATCTATATGAACAGTTCCAGTCTGGTTTCCGCCCACTTCACAGCACAGAAACAGCACTAATAAAAATCACCAATGACCTCCTCATGGCAGCTGACTCTGGACTACTCACTATCCTCATTCTCCTTGACCTGAGTGCGGCCTTCGACACCATCTGTCATACCACCCTCTGCAAAAGATTGTCATCCATTGGTATTACCCACACTTCACTAAACTGGCTCACATCCTACCTCTCTGGCCGCACTCAGTTCATCCAACTTAAGTCATTCAAATCCACTTCATCTGCCGTCACTACAGGTGTGCCCCAGGGATCTGTCCTGGGGCCCCTTCTTTTTATTATCTACCTTCTTCCCCTCGGAAATATTCTCCGTAAATTCAATGTTAATTTTCACTGCTACGCGGATGACATCCAGCTCTACCTCACCACAAAACCCACATCCACTCTTCCACTCACTACCGTCACTGATTGCATTGCAGAAATAAAACCCTGGCTTACCCTCAACTTTCTTAAACTTAACAGTGGTAAAACCGAGGTTCTCCTCATTGGTACCAAATCCACCTTAGCCAAAACTAACAGTTTCACCATCAAAATTGATAATTCATCTATTTCACCTTCCCCTCAGGTTAAGAGTCTGGGTGTCATCCTTGACAGCACACTATCATTTCAACCACACATTAATAACATCATCCGGTCAGCTTACTTCCACCTACGTAACATTAATCGTCTTCGCCCTTCCCTCACCCCCCACACTGCTTCCATTCTTGTACACAGCCTTGTCACCTCCCGCCTAGACTATTGTAATACACTTCTCTTGGGTCTCCCTCACAAATCACTCCGTAAACTTCCACTAGTTCAAAATTCTGCTGCTCGAATCATTACCCGTACCCCCTCCATCCATCACATCACTCCAGTTCTCCAGCAGCTTCACTGGCTTCCTATCCAGTTCCGTATTCAGTTTAAGGTCCTCTTGCTGACATTCAAAGCTATCCATAACCTCTCTCCCCCCTATTTGTCTGATCTCCTACATGTTTCCACTCCATCTCGTTTTCTCAGATCCTCCTCCGTACTACATCTGTCTGTCCCACCTGCCCGTCTCGTCACTATGGGGAGCAGAGCATTCAGCTGCTCTGCACCCCGCCTTTGGAACTCCCTTCCACTTCATCTCAAAAACCTGGATTCCTTCCCTCATTTCAAAACTGGACTGAAAACTTTTTTGTTTAAGCAAGCCTATTCGTTGTAGCACCCATTCATCTGCAATTTTACTTGATATTAAATTGATTTTAATCTATTCTTGGTATAACTTTATTATTTGTTTATTGTATAAACTTTTATGTATGCATGTACGGTGACCTTGAGTGTCAGAAAGGCGCCTTTTAAATAAAATGTATTATTATTATTATTATTATTATTAAGTCTGACACGAGGGACAACCAGCAGAGCCTGGTCGTGAGACCTTAGGCTTCTGGATGGAGTATAGGGATGAATAAGTTCGGAGAGATAGACTGGAGCTAAGTTGTGTAAATATTTGAAAACAAATAGGAGGATTTTAAAATCTATTCTCTGCTGGACTGGCAGCCAGTGTAACGATTTAAGAATCTGAGAGATATGGTCATATTTGCGACAGTTAAGAATAAGTCTGGCCGCAGCATTTTGGACCAACTGAAGACGGGCAATTTGAGAAACTGATATCCCACAGTAAAGTGAATTGCAATAATCTAGCCGACACGCGATGAATGCATGGACCGCCATTTCCAAAGTTCTCGGAGTAAGAAAGCCTTTGATTTTAGATAGTAAGCGAAGTTGGTAGAAACCGGAGCTGATGACAGATGATATGTGTTTGTCAAATTTTAAAGACTGGTCAACAAGTACACCTAAGTTCCGCACTCCTGTAGATTTAAAGGGAGATAAACTCCCCAAGTCTGGGCTTATACACTGGGACCTTTCACTCGGGCTGAAAACAATGACCTCGGTCTCATCATCATTTAGAGAGAGGAAATTTTGAGCCAGCCATGTCTTCACCTCCTCTATGCATAGCAGAAGTGAGTTTAACGCTGCAGGGTTATTTCTCTTAAAGCTGCAGTCCGTAGCATTTTCCCTTTTTGTCGCCATCTCTGTTCGAAATCTGTAACTGCAGTGATTCGCGAAATTATAATCTTTACGTGGTTTGTAAATCGGCATGAAACATCGCGGATGAACACAGTGTTTTGAGGCGAGTGCTGCTGTCAATCACCGCGCTGTGTACTGTCATTCAGAATCACAGATTCACTTTTTGAAAGTTTGACTAACATAAGAATTTTCACCGGAAAATTTCTTCTGAACAAGTAAGTAACATCTATTTTTGTTCTGATCAACTAAGGGGGAAAAGCATTCGACATGACAAACGATCGTTAGATTTAATCAGCGCGATTTACAGCAACCGTGCAAATCATAGCCTACTTTGTTCTCAAATTGTTCATGTTAACAACATCACCATTGCGTGACTAACGTTATTTAATGTGTTTTATGATTACCTGTGTAGTTCAGAATTCATATTCTCCATAATAGCTAAACGAGAAAGGCACAACAAAGGAAACTCCATAACTGTGTGAATTAAGAAAACGTACTGTTACATGATTGAACTATTGAAATGTCTTACTTGTTCAGCAGAAAAAGCTGTCTCTTCTTCCGTTTCGAATCCCATCAAAACACAAAGTTCACGCACCTTTCAAAAGCCCCACCGATGTGTAAGCCTTGTGTTCACATGAGACGGTTCCTTTCTCTTTCCACCTTAAATCCGAAGTACGAAGTCTTTTGGGTTTTATAACTGGTTAATCTCCAGTTGACACTGATGATTGTTGTTAGGATCTTTCTGGATCTGCCATGAGTTTAATCATGTAAAGTGCTGCGAGAAAAGCCCATCTCTACATATCCTCACGCGCAGTATAGCCGGCTAGCCGAAACTCCTTTATGTGTACAGATGTGACGTAATGACGCAAAGACATGCTCGAATTTCCCGCGAAAACCCACCAGTACCACTGGAATTAAAATCATTATTGCAAGCTAACCGTTTTAAATCTAGCTATGGCAAGCAGATAGTTTTGAACACTGGCTGAAGATGTTTTTTTTTAAATATTTAATTATATAAATAATTCATTTGGATTATTTTTAACTTAAAAATGTTACGGACAGCAGCTTTAAATGGAATGTAAATTTGGGTGTCGTCCGCATAAAAATGAAATGATACACTGTGTTTCCTTAAGATAGCGCCCAGCGGTTAGCCTGGTTCTACCAGACTCTCGTACATTTCATTTGTACATAGAGTCTGGCACCGGTCCATTGACAAACGTTAACTTCCTTGTAGGCGGGAACTCTATTGAAGTCTAAAACTATTGGATCTGAGTCACTCTATCTGCCATAACCATAACCGGCTTTAACTTCTTGATATTCGGCAGCATTGCCACAACGGACCGAATGGCTTCACTCGCATCTTTCTTATTTTGAACTACAACTCAAAATAACGCACGAGTCGACATCAACGTCATTGTTCTCAGCCACTCCCTCTGTTCGCTGATTGGTCCTACAAAAAATTGATTTCTGGAAACCGAAGTCTACAGCACAATCCCAGACGTAGTACTGAAGGAAAATGAAATTGAGCGGAAGTGCGTAGGAGGGCGGAGCCAGGCTACCCAACGGTAGCATGTATAGAGAAAATAGAGAGGGAGCCAAACTGGAGCCCTGTGGAAGACCACAGGTTAGAGGTGCCATGGAGCTGGAACAATTACCCATCTTAACTAAGAACTTTCTGTCAGAAAGGTACGACTGAAACCAGGACAGAAGCTTTTAGGCCCACCCCAGTCTCAAGTCTAGCTAACAGAGTAGGGTGGTCAACAGTGTCAAAAGCTGCCGAAAGGTCTAAGAGAACTAGAACCACAGAATCACCTGAATCAGTGGAGATAAAAATGTCATTTAGCACTCGCAGGAGGGCGAACTCAGTGCTGTGGGCAGTCCTGAACCCAGATTAAAAAGCCTCTTAGATACAGTTATTTGAAAGAAAGTGCTGAAGTTGATTAAACGTGATTTTCTCCAATAACTTGGAAATAAAAGGCAAGACAGAGATGGGTCTGTAATTTTGTAAAATAGAGGGATCCAGTGAGGGCTTCTTGAGCAAAGGAGTGACCGTAGCCACTTTAAGATTAGCTGGAACAAAGCCCGTATTGAGACCCTTGTTAAAAAAGAGATACCACACCTGGACCCACAGAGTCAATGATTAACTTTAGAAATTTCGGCTGAATGATATCATTTGGACAAAATGAAGGTTTGAGCTTGGTCAGAGTCGGCTCCAGAGCAAATCTACTGGAGGGGCATTGGGTCATCAGCGGGGGGGCACTGCCGTTTGAGAAATATTTTGATGCAAAAAAACGAAACACCTTTTATTATTATTATTAATAATTATTTTTATTTGCGAATTTCCCCACCACTTTTTGCCAGGGTCGATATTGTCACCATTTTTAAACATCTCGCGGTACGGATGTACCAATACAAATAAATAAAACATATCCAGTTAAGTAGCAGAGCATTCATTTGTTATCTATAAGAGACGATCTAGCATGCTGAAATGTATTGTTTTTGAAATCAAGTGATCAAAATGCTCGTTGACTGCGATCAGTGGTGCTTATAAAGTGATCTCTTGTGGCTCGCGCTGCCACGCACAGTCTTCACACGGATGCGCATTTTAATCCGTTGCAGAGAAATCTCTATTCGTTCCGGTGAAATCACAAAGTAAAATGCACACAAACGTGTCCCTGCTTGATATACAACCACTGATAAACATAATCGGTGTAATGAGGAAAAAAAAAAACGATACGAGTGCGGATTAGAACCCAGAACCTCTGACACGCTTGGCAAAAGTTCTGCCCCTGGACCATTAAAACACATACAAAAATAGTCGGACTGGATATATCTATTTCTTCACGTGAAAATTCTTGGCTTAGATCTCATTAAATGACCAATTAAACACAATGTACTATTTAAATAGATGGCTGGACATCGGTATTGTATAGCCTACATCTGATTTATGATTTAGCATTGTATTAGCAACTGTGGTAGGAGGGGCATCAATGACCGCTAGGGGGGGCACGGCCCTCGAATGCCCCACCATAGCGCCGACCCTGAGCTTGGTGCTCACATCCTTTAGTGTCTGGAGGTTGATAGGATCAAAAACCTCCCAAACACAAGTAGTAGGTGACACGAATGGGGGGAGAGTTATATTCCAGTCTTATGATGTAACAAGTACATTGTGAATGTGATGTGTTACATCTATGCCAGATTAAAGAAATGTGTTTTTAGTCTAGATTTTGCACATCATCTTTTTCCGTTTTTAAATGTGCTATAATTGGGTCCCCGGTGCATCTACCAACACAGAAAACGTGAAAACTGACAACCCAGTCACTTTGTTTTAGTAAGCCTTTCTCTGCAAGCATGTAAAAAAAAATAAGACGATCAGATTTCACTCCCCTTCTGACGTAGGAAGGGGATCTTATTATAATGTTACCGCCCATTAATCTGCACGTTTACACCCACGGCACCGCCATTTGGTTTTTCGCAAGCAACAGTGTAACAAGTTCTAATGCAATGGCTAAAGTTCGAGCAAAGCATGAAAACTGTTCTGTCGTTGGCTGCACAGATGAACACAGAACACTATTTAGAGTCCCAGCCTCAGATGAGACAAGAGAGCAGTGGATTCATTTTATTTCAACGTAAATCCCACAGAAACATATGAATCAATGTAACTCCAAAACAACTACATAAATGTATTCACTAACCAATCAGAAAAGCCCAGTTGCAGTCTAAAAGTTGCCACCTCTTCCTGAGTCTCTTTGTAATGCTGCACTTCATTACTGGTTATTTCTGAGATTTTGGATGAGTGAGATTATGTTTTGTTATTGTATCCGAAGCTTGTGTAAAGGATTGGCTATCTTCTGAATGGAGGCAGGGAGCTGCAGTTCATTTGCATTTAAAGGGACACGCAAAAAACGATTGTTTTTGCTCACACCCAAAAAGGGGAAAGTTTGACAAGCTATTGTCACGTTTCAGTGTGTTTAGTTCTGTTTTGTAATCTTGTTTTCCCCTGTCTTGTGTGATTTTTGGTTTAGTCCTGTTAGTTTTCCCGCTCCTCGTTTGTGTTCAATTCTCTGCACCTGTTTTCTGTTTATTATCTCGTTTGGTTCAGTTCATTTAAACCCTGTGTTTTCCCTCAGTGTTTGTCGATCGTCGTCAATGTATGGTTGTATGTTAACCCTGAAGTCCTGGAGTTCTGTTCTTTTGTTCTCGTTTGTTTTTGGATGTTTTTAGTTTGTTTAATAAATATATTATATTGAAGCCCTTGTCCTCGTCTTCAGCTACCTGCAGCAACCCTGACAGAACGATCGACCTTAAAAATCGAAAAATGGGCCGAAGGAGGAAAAACAAAGAGGTGAGCCCCTTCGAAAACCCAATCCTCTTCCAAGGGGAGCGCTCACTTGAAGAATACGCTGGTCTTTACCTAGAACTTTACCTAGAACATATGATGATGTGACGCTGGAAGAAGAAGAGCTGACTAAGAGTTTCTGGGGTGGTCTGAAGGACCCGCTAGCCCAGATAATTCTGGTGAAGGACCTCAATATGTCCTTTTTGGAGTTTGTGGATCACACACTGTGGGCGTGTGGATCCACATACCTCGTGGAAGATCTCCCACTCCAGCCAGTGCCAAGCCCGCCAGCCCCTGAGACCATCACCTGCACGCCAGCCCCTGAGCCCATCACCTGCACGCCAGAGCCTGCACACCGCATCAGCCCTGCCGCCAGATCGGTCCCTGGACTTCCCCGGCTGATATCCTGTATGACTGATCCCCCACTGATATCAGTACGATTAGCCAAAAAGATGGCTGCCGAGGCTGGGGTTCACGTCGCTCAGCCAACTCCAGCCAGAGACCGTCCAGCCAGAGACCGTCCAGCCAGAGACCGTCCAGCCAGAGACCGTCCAGCCAGAGACCGTCCAGCCAGAGACCGTCCAGCCAGAGACCGTCCAGCCAGAGACCGTCCAGCCAGAAACCGTCTAGCCAGAGACCGTCCAGCCAGAGACCGTCGCCTGCCTGCCAGAGCATGAATCCAGCCCCAAGCTCCCTGATGTGCTGGCCCCGTCCAGTTCCGAGTCCCCTGATGTGCTGGCCCCGTCCAGTTCCGAGTCCCCTGATGTGCTGGCCCCGTCCAGTTCCGAGTCCCCTGATGTGCTGGCCCCGTCCAGTTCCGAGTCCCCTGATGTGCTGGCCCCGCCCAGTTCCGAATCCCATGATGTGCCAGAGCCCGTTGACCCAGCGCCAGAGCCCGTTGACCCGTCGCCTGCCTGCCAGAGCATGAATCCAGCCCCAAGCTCCCTGATGTGCTGGCCCCGTCCAGTTCCGAGTCCCCTGATGTGCTGGCCCCGTCCAGTTCCGAGTCCCCTGATGTGCTGGCCCCGTCCAGTTCCGAGTCCCCTGATGTGCTGGCCCCGTCCAGTTCCGAGTCCCCTGATGTGCTGGCCCCGCCCAGTTCCGAGTCCCCTGATGTGCTGGCCCCGCCCAGTTCCGAATCCCATGATGTGCCAGAGCCCGTTGACCCAGCGCCAGAGCCCGTTGACCCAGCGCCAGAGCCCGTTGACCCAGCGCCAGAGCCAGAGCCCGTTGACCCAGCGCCAGAGCCAGAGCCCGTTGACCCAGCGCCAGAGCCAGAGCCCGTTGACCCAGCGCCAGAGCCAGAGCCCGTTGACCCAGACCCAGAGCCCGTTGACCCAGACCCAGAGCCCGTTGACCCAGACCCAGAGCCCGTTGACCCAGACCCCGTTGACCCAGCGCCTGTAGATGTCAAGTCTGTTCCCGTTCCTGAACCTGTCCTTCTCCCCAAGAAAATTTGGGGGGGGGGGCTATACGCCTTCGCCGTGGCCGGCCAAAGATCCACAGAGGCCCGGAAAAATAACACCGCCGTGGCCACCTGATGGGTCTTCACCGCCGTGGCCACCCGAAGAGTCCTCACCGCCGTGGCCACCCGAAGGGTCCTCACCACCGTGGCCACCCGAAGGGTCCTCACCACCATGGCCGCCCGAAGGGTCTTCACCGCCGTGGCCACCTGAAGGGTCTTCACCGCCGTGGCCACCTGAAGGGTCTTCACCGCCGTGGCCACCTGAAGGGTCTTCACGCCGTGGCCACCTGAAGGGTCTTCACCGCCGTGGCCACCTGAAGGGTCTTCACCGCCGTGGCCACCTGAAGGGTCTTCACCGCCGTGGCCACCTGAAGAGCCTGCACCGCCCTGGACGCCCGAGGGTCCAACAGCTCCGCCCTGGACGCCCGAGGGTCCCACAGCTCCGCCCTGGACGCCCGAGGGTCCCACAGCTCCGCCCTGGACGCCCGAGGGTCCCACAGCTCCGCCCTGGACGCCCGAGGGTCCCACAGCTCCACCCTGGACGCCCAAGGTTCTGCCTGCTCCGCCGTGGCCACGCCCACAGCCTGCACCGTCGTGGCCACGCCCACTGCCTGCTCTGCCTTGGCCACGCCCACAGCCTGCTCCGCCCTGGCCACGCCCACAGCCTGCTCTGCCCTGGCCACGCCCACAGCCTACTCCGCCGTGGCCACGCCCACAGCCTGCTCCGCCCTGGAGGTTTCCCGGACCTGCACCATGCCCTCGTCAGCCTCCAGGGCGCCCACCCTCCCACCCCTTGCTCCGCCGTGGCCACGCCCACAGCCTGCACCGCCGTGGCCACGCCCATAGCCTGCACCATCGTGGCCACGCCCACAGCCTGCTCCGCCCTGGCCACGCCCACAGCCTGCTCTGCCCTGGCCACGCCCACAGCCTACTCCGCCGTGGCCACGCCCACAGCCTGCTCCGCCCTGGAGGTTTCCCGGACCTGCACCATGCCCTCGTCAGCCTCCAGGGCGCCCACCCTCCCACCCCTTTGGATGTTATACGGCGCGAGGACGCGCCTTCAGGGAGGGGGGAGGTACTGTCACGTTTCAGTGTTTAGTTCTGTTTTGTAATCTTGTTTTCCCCTGTCTTGTGTGATTTTTGGTTTAGTCCTGTTAGTTTTCCCGCTCCTCGTTTGTGTTCAATTCTCTGCACCTGTTTTCTGTTTATCTCTATTGGTTCAGTTCATTTAAACCCTGTGTTTTCCCTCAGTGTTTGTCGATCGTCGTCAATGTATGGTTGTATGTTAACCCTGAAGTCCTGGAGTTCTGTTCTTTTGTTCTCGTTTGTTTTTGGATGTTTTTAGTTTGTTTAATAAATATATTATATTGAAGCCCTTGTCTTCAGCTACCTGCAGCAACCCTGACAGCTATAATAAATGATCTGGGGGATATTTTGAGTTTGAAAAAATTCACAGACACATTCTGGGGACACCATAGATTTATATTACATCTTGTGAAAAGGGGCATAATATGCAGGCTTGGGAGGGTTACTTTAAAAATGTATTCCGTTACAGTTACAAATTACTTCATAAAAAAAGAATTCAGTAACGTAATCCAAGTACCACAATATGAAAGTAATGTAACTGATTACTTTTGGATTACTTCAAGGACAGATATTATTTGAAAAAAAAAACTTTTATTTATTAAGAATTTCTCAGCCCTGAATAAATATTTATGTAAAGGCAGACATCGAGTGGCTACAGTATTACAGATTATTTTGTTTTATTTTTAACTTGACAAGGACAAGGAAAAAATAAAATGGATATTTCTTCAACAGGAAAATAGAGAATGCAAACATGCTTCTTTAGGTTGGATGTCCTTCGATAAAGAAAGTGTTTTCATTGCTGGAAGGCACAGTTTGCACTGTACAACCATGTTGTTGGCATTTTCTTCTTTAAAAACAAAATAGCAGCAGAATTTCCAAGAAATTAAAGCATTTTTACCGTGGGCAGCATCGTTTCTAGCAGCAGTGATTGTGTCTGACAGTGATGCGCGGGTCAATGTATAACTAACCCGCACTCGACCGACGGTTTCAACTAACCCGCCCGCAACTCGGACCAAAAAAAAAAAAAAATGTTTGCCCTTAGAAGCCCAAACTGTTCTTTTTCTGAATGCTGTATAGCCTAGTGTTATGTAGCCTATTAAAGGCTTGATTTAGGCTATTCATTTATTTCGTTTCATTTTCTTAACGATTATCTGCATGTGTTTATCCAGTCTAATCGAAGTGTGCGTCTCTCCTCCGAATTTCCCAATAAAAATCCCGCCCCCTCTCAGAAAATACATAAAACTGACATTACTGAGATATGCATTATTAAAAGTAGCCTATTAAAATGGTACAATGGCATTTTTCAGTTCAACGTGTTGGGAAATCGGGCATTTTGACCCACGTCAGCATTTATTCAAAAGTTAATAACGCGCAACATTCAAAAGGTAAATAAGGATTTCCCACTTGTATTAGTAGGTATTTGCGGAGCTTCCACTGCCCAGTCTTCACCTTTTCTCTTGCCGTCTTCATCTCTACCTGCAGACTGAGCTCGTGCGTCATCTTCACGCCAGTTTCAGCCAATAAAGGCCTATTTCATAGAAAATTGTGTCTAGTAGCTAGGCTACTATTTAAATTAGAAAGATTTAATCTTTATTTCAAACGTATCATTAAAAATACTTGTGGATGACTTGTAACCGCGGCTCATTTTGGATCAACCCGCGCATCACTGGTGTCTGAGGAGATTGTTGTAGAGAGCTGTTATTTTGCGCATGCACCAGCGGCGGGTGGCACTCGTGAGTCATTAATCAACCAACGCTTAATATAGTGTTATTATGCCAAAATACAGATTTATTTCGTTTTAAATGAAACCATTGTAATCCTGAAAGTATCCCCCCTTTTTTAAAAAGTAACTATAATCTGATTACTACGTTTTTTGACGTAACTGTAACTAATTACAGTTACTGGATTTTTGTATCCTGATTACATAACGCCGTTACATGTATTCCGTTACTCCCCAACCCTGATAATATGTCACCTTTAAACTTACAGAGTGTGTGTGTGTGTCTGCTTCTCGAACAAAGCTAGGAAGACTGTTCCAGAGTTTGGGTGCTAAAAAGAAAAGGATCTACTGCATCCATTTGATTTTGATATTGTAGGTCTTATCAAGTGGCCAGAATTTTGAAAGCGCAATAGACATGAAGGACTATAATGCGTTAAGAGCTCACCCAAGCATGAGCTATATCATTTAGTCATTTGTATGTAATTTGCCAGATTTTAAAATGTATGCAATGTTTAATAGGGAGCAAATGCAGTGTTGTTCTAGTAAGAACTGTAGGTGATGCATTTTGGACCAGCTGTAGTTTATTTATTAAGCGCAACCAGCATTACTATAATCTAGCCTTGAGGTCATGAATGCATGAACTAACTTTTATGAATTTGTCATTGAGAGCATATTTCATAATTTAGATATATTTTTAAGATGGAGAAATGTGGTTTTACAGATCCTAGAAATGTGGCTTTCAAATGAAAAGATTGGTATTAAAGAGCACACCCAGGTTCCTAACTGACGACAAAGACTTGACAGAGCAATCAAGTGTTAGACAGTATTTTAGGTTATAACGTGCAGAGGTTTTTGGTCCAATAATTAAAATCTTAAGTAGTAAATTACTAGTCACCCAGTTTTTATATCAACAATGCATTCTGTTAATTTTGTGAATTGGCATGTTTCGTCAGGGCACGAAGAAATATAGAGCTGATTATCATCAGCTTAACAGTGAAAAATTATGCCATGCTTCCTAATGATATCCTAATGGTAGCATGTGCAGGGCAAAAAAACAACGGTCCTAGTACTGAGCCCTGCGGTTCTTCATACTGAACTAGTGATAGATATGACACCTCTTTTCATTTACTACTACAAATTGATAGTGGTCAGATAAGTATGATTCAAACTATACCAACACAATTCCACTAATGCCAATGCATTTTTTTAATCTATTAAAAAGCATGGTGTGGTCAATGTTCAAAATAATGTTGTCTTCATCAATTTGCACTAGCTGCACTTTTTTATTTTTAAGAATGGCCAAAGACACATCTTTTTCATCAAAACTGGACCTATTAATGCTAACACTTTCTTTTCTATTTTTATCAATGTATCATATTGTTGCTCTTTTGTTGATTCAACTTCAATGTGGACAAATGTATCTGCTAAAGAATAAATGCAATTGTAAATGTACGAACTGAACTAATGAAATGTACTACTTCACTGCAATGAGACAAATTGTTTTCACAGTACCCTTAACCCTTATATTGAAACAAAGGTTTGATAACCTCTAAACAAAAAAGTTTAGTTTACACAACGATCTATTAGACTCAATCTTTCGTCATCTTCGTTTGGTTTAAAAAAGCTCCTCAAAGGAAATTAAGTTAAACACAGCAGGGGCAGGACTGAGACTACCCCAATATCTTGAAGAGATTCAGAGGAGGACCACAGGGGTATAGACCACCCCACAACTCTTTAGCTGTCAAATCCTCCCTGGACACATCTGAAGATACCACTGCCAAGAGCTGCTATGACATTTGTTTTTAATTATAAAGTACGATGATAGGGTGATTAATACATTTTGATGTGGGACTCTTAAGACTCAAGAAAATTGTAATCATTATTACATTACTGGCCCTTAAAACACTATGCCAATTTTCTGCCTCATAATTTCAATGGCATTTGTGTGTGAGCACACATGGCCTACTGTAAAATACTAGTAAAGCTGTGTGTTAAGATTGCAGTGAAAAAATGCATTAGCATACTAGTAAAAGACTCATTGTTTCAGGCAAATAATAAATGTATTTGACCTTAAATGTCATCCATCAGTAAGCAAAAAAAATATTGAGGCCTCATTTTGATTTATGACATGATAAGCTTCCTTCCTCTAATATTACACAGCACCCATCTACATTGACTGTCCCTCTTGCTCTTTGCCGCTCTTTGTCGAGCAGCTAAGAAACAAATGCATGTACTGAGGAAGCTGGTTTAAATCAGCTCTGGCCTGACTGCCTGATTGTGCTGCCATTACAACAGCCCACAGCTGCCTCCCCTCTCTATGTCCTGTTCCCATCTAACCAGGAGTCCTGGACGGCTACGTGCAAATAATTTCCACATGTACAGTGCGGAGGGAGGGCAGTGGGAAAATAGGAGAGGCCATGAGGGGGTCGTCTTTGGAGCCTGGGTGCCGTTATATGAAAGCCCTTTCATCAGTCTTGTATAATGAGCCAGCTGCTCCAGTCGGCTGTTTTTTTTGGGGGGGTTGGGGGGGGTCGGGGGGGGGGGGGGGGGTTGGGGGGGTCGGGGGGGGGGGTGTTCTCTCTATGGTGGGGTTACTTCATGGAACCTATTACTTAAGTGTCCCATATGCACAGTGCTCTGACCATGTCATGTGAGGTGGACGGATGCAAGCAGGCAGGTTGTGCATATTGAAATACTTAATTTCCACTTTGCCAAACCTGAGGAGTTCGGTTTGGCCATAGAGTCTATTTTATCCCTCCCAACAAGCTAATAAAACCCATTGGCTACTGGAGAGTAAAGCTGTCTTTCATCCATTGTCTCCAAACCAGCAGGCCACAAAGAGATTACTGAGGTAAACATATTTGAATTAAAATTGTACAGCTGCACTATTAAAGCGTGACTGATAATATACTGTCAGGGAAAAAAAGAGAAAGGGGGAGAAGGAGGGGGAAATGTAATAGGGTTAAGAGAAAGGAAGCTAAATCCACCAAAGCCCCCTTTGTGCATCAACATGCTGCGGGCCTCTTTTAGTAAGACAAAACAGAAACTCAAACATGTTTTACAGATCCCTGCTATTCTACAGGGAAAATGCAATATGAGCCTATGTGTTTAAAATGTAAAACTGAAATAGGTACTTTAATACATTGTCTGTGGTAACAGACTGCAACGGTTTTGTTGTTTGGTTGTAGGCGAAATGGAAAATATCTTTAATATTCTGTTGGATTTTGACCCAGTGTCACTGGAGTTGGGTATACCTAATGGATGCATTGTTTCATCTGCTAATAATAAATTGTACAATATTCTATCCTTTGTTGCCAGAACAAATATTTTACATAATTGGATCAGTGATACATCTCCATCTGTTAAAGGTTGGCAGAAGGTTATTTTTTTAGTTGATTCCCCTGGATCATCTTACCTATGCATTACATAAAAAGTGCCAGTTTTATAAAGTCTGGACCCCATATCAAGACTATTTGGAAACTCATATTGGCCCTATTATATTACAAGGAATTTTGTAATTGTAAACTCTCTGGACATTGAACTTTTGTCCTCTTCTGCATATTTTTGAAATATGTTATTGTTTTGTTTTTATTCTCTAATCCGTTTTATTATGGTGTAGTCCTGTTTTATATATAAAAATCTGAACTATTGGTGTTCATTTATTTTATTTTATTTATTTATTTTTCGTGATGTTATATGTGTATTATAATGAAAAATGCAATAAACATAATTATATAAAAAAATGCAATATGTCAATGTGTGTTGACACAGAGACCTAAATAGCATAATGCGGTTTGGAAATGGATTCAGGGAATCTCATAAAGCCTCAAATTTTGACAATGTGGCCCCCAAGATTAGCTTATATGATCAATTTGTCTTATGCACATTGTTTCATAGAAGCATGTTCTTGTATAATTCTTAACTTGCCTCCTTTTTCATTAACATTTTGTGTTGAGAATCTATGAGTCACTGCCAGTGCTTCAGACAAACCATTGTGTGTCCTTGAGAAATGATTTGAGAATGCCTTTAGTTGCTGATTTTTAAAAATGAATGATTTTGAAATTTTGGAATTTGGATTGAGATAGAAATTGAAAGATACAATATTGTAATTCACTTTAAGGGAGTTAACATTTTGTTATTTTTGTTTGTCTAAAAATAAATAACGATCCATGCAATTCCTCTTTGGTGCAATTCCATTGAAATTGCAATTCAGGTAATTCCTCATTCTGTCATTCCAACATTCCAGTTCAACATGGATGTGGTCAATTTAAAGGAATAGGTCACCCACAAATGAAAAATCTATCATCATTTACTCACCATTATGTCATTCCAAACCTGACTTTCTATGTAAAATGACTTATTTAGAAAACTGTCTCAATGTCTCTTTTTTTCTTTTTTTTTCAGAAAAAAGCAGTGGTCACCAACACTTGACACAAAAACACCAAAACATTTGGTTACCAACATTCTTCAGAATATCTTATTTCATGTTCCACAGAAGAAAGGCATACAGTTGTGGAATGGGATGAGGGTGAGTAAATTATGACAAATTTTGTTTTCTCCCTTAACTACCTTTTGAAATTCAAATTCAAGAACGTCTCAGGTTACTATTGTAACCATAGTTCCCTGAGAAACAGGGAACGAGACGATGCGTCGAACGACACGGTGGGAACGCCTCTTGCGTGATTGCGTCTGAAGCATCTATGCCAACTAGTCCAATGGAATGAGAGAATGAGCGTCACGGGCGGGTGACGTCATGAACCAGGAAAGGATAAGAGCACTTCCGCTGCTCGCCGGCATTTAGCTTCGACAGTTGCCGAAGCAAGCCGATCGCAGGGACGCAGGAAGTATGGCAGGGGGACGCATCGTCTCGTTCCCTGTTTCTCAGGGAACTATGGTTACAATAGTAACCTGAGACGTTCCCTTTATCGAAAAAGGGAACTTCGAGATGCGTCGAACGACACGGTGGGAACGAGAATACCCAACCCGCCATAATTACAAGTACCTGAGTGTCAGTCTTTCTTTCTTGTTGATCTAAGCACTCAGCACCTGAGAACCTGGGGCAGCATCCAGGTCCAAACTGTAAAATCTCACGAATGTGAGCGGAGAGGACCAGCCCGCCGCATCACAAACATCTTGAAGAGATACCCCCTGCAATATGGCTTTAGAAGCCGCCATACTCCTGGTCGAGTGGGCTCGGACCACCAAAGGACAAGGCTGGCCCGAGTACTCGTATGCCAGTGAAATAGCCTCGACTATCCACTTACTGACTGTCTGTTTTGAAGCAGGAAGACCTTTCTTAGGTGATCCAAAGCAAATCAGTAATTGGTCGGACTTTCTGATTGAGGATGTCCGATGTACATATGTGTCCAATGCTCGCACTGGACACAACAGGTGCAGTCTTTCCTGGTCCGCAGTTGCAAATGGAGGAGGACAGAAAGCCTGCAGCACAATAGGCCTCGGAGTCAAGGTTGGAACCTTAGGGACGTATCCCTGTTTTGGGTATAGGAACGCCTTGACCATCCCCGGTGCAAATTCAAGGCAGGTGGGGGAGACCGAAAGAGCCTGAAGGTCGCCAACTCTCTTTAGGGACGAAATAGCTAGCAGAAAGATAGTCTTGAAAGTCAGGAACTTTTCTGAGACCGAATCTAAGGGCTCGAATGGGGCCCTAGACAGGCCTTCTAGAACTATAGTCAAATCCCAAGCTGGCACCTTAGTGCGGATTGCAGGCCTCAGCCTCAAAGTGCCACGAAGGGAACGTGTAATCAGGGGGTCTCGACCCAAAGATATACCTCCCACCATAGTATGGTAAGCCGCAATGGCTGCCACGTAAACTTTTAGTGTGGAAGGACAAAGACCTGACACAAAGCGCTCCTGCAGGAACTCGAGTACTGTGTTGACAGAACAGTTAACTGGATCCCACTGGTGTCGGTGACACCATAAGGAGAAAACTCTCCATTTAAGCGCATAAAGTTTCCTCGTAGCCGGAGCTCTGGAGCTTAGGATGGTCTCAGCAGCCTCAGCTGAAAGACCACTATCTATAAGTTGGGCCCCCTCAGAGGCCAAACCCAAAGATTCCAAATGTCTGGCCGAGGGTGAAATATTGTGCCCCCGGCCTGAGACAGAAGGTCCCTCCTCAAAGGGATCTCCAATGGAGGCCCGTCTAGCAGAAGGATCAGGTCCGCAAACCAGATCCGACTTGGCCAGCGTGGTGCTACTAGCAGTAGGCTTATTCCATACCGACGGACCCGCTCCAGAACTCCTGGGAGCAGAGCAACAGGGGGAAAGGCGTACAGACGTAGCCTCGGCCACGTCTGCACCATGGCGTCCAGCCCCAGGGGGGCTGGGTGCGTCAGAGAATACCAGAGAGGACAGTGCGTCGTGTTCTGAGACGCGAACAGATCCACCTCTGCCTGACCATATGCCTCCCAGATTTTCTCCACCGCCTCGGGGTGGAGTCTCCAATCCCCTGGCCTCAGCTCCTGCCTCGACAGGATGTCTGCTCCTATATTCTGGTCCCCAGGAATATACACTGCCCTCAGGGAGAGTACCTTCCCCAGAGACCACAGGAGGATCTGGTGCGCCAGTTTGCAAAGCGGACGCGAGCGCAGACCCCCCTGGCGGTTCAGATAAGAGACCACTGATGTGTTGTCTGTTCGAACGAGCACATGATGGCCTCTTAGGTCCGGAAGGAAATGTCTCAACGCATTGAAGACGGCCATCATCTCCAGGCAATTTATGTGCCAAGAAAGATGATGGCTTTTCCACAGACCCTGAACCGAGCGGCCTTCCATTACCGCTCCCCAGCCGGTGAGAGAAGCATCTGTCGAGATCACTACTCGATGGCAAAGAGCTCCCAACACCGGACCCTGGGTTAAGAACCAGTGTTTTTTCCATATCTCTAAGGCACGAAGGCATCGCCGCGTAACCTTGATCATACGAAACGGGTTTCCCCTCGGGGAGAACCCTCTGGTTCTGAGCCACCACTGTAAAGGCCTCATGTACAGCAGGCCAAAAGGTATCACGTTGGACGCTGCTGCTAGTAGACCCAACAGTCTCTCGAACTGTTTTACAGTGCGTGACTGACCTAGCTTTAGCTCTTTGATGGCTGACAGGATAGCAGCTACACGTACGGGCGACAGGCTGGCCCTCATCGTCACTGAATCCCATACCACACCAAGGAAAGTGGTTCTCTGTACTGGAGAAAGTACACTCTTCTTGGCATTGAGCCTCAACCCCAACATTCGTATATGAGCGAGAACGACACCTCGGTGTCGAACCGCCAACTGTTCTGATTCCGCTAGAATCAGCCAGTCGTCGATATAATTCAAAATGCGTATGCCCTGAAGCCTGAGAGGGGCTAAAGCTGCATCCATGCATTTCGTGAATGTGCGGGGTGACAGAGCTAGGCCGAAAGGAAGAACCCGATACTGGTATTCTTTGCCCCTGAAAGAAAACCTTAGGAACTTCCTGTGCTGAGGGAGGATGGAGATATGGAAGTATGCATCCTTTAGATCTATCGTGACGAACCAGTCCTCGGATCTGATTTGGGTCACGATCTGTTTGATGGTCAACATCTTGAACTTGAGTTTCTGAACTGACCGATTCAACAGGCGAAGATCTAAAATGGGACGCAACCCCCCATCCTTCTTTGGAACAATGAAATAACGGCTGTAAAAACCCGATTCTCTGTCGGGAGAGTACACCTGTTCTATAGCTTCTTTTGCTAACAGGGCCTTTACTTCCTGTTCCATTACCAGAGCCTGCTCGGGACGTACCACTGTGGGCAGCACCCCGCTGTAACGAGGAGGACGAGAACCAAACTGGATTCTGTATCCTATCTCTACAATCTGCAGGACCCAAGGAGAAATATTCGGCAGAAGTTTCCACGCTGCCAGAAAATTTACTAAGGGAACCAGCCTCTCGAGGCTGGTCTCTGGTGTTACTGAGAGAGCCAAATCTGGAGCCTGAAACATAATGGCAGGAACTACCTGACCTGACTGCTCTAAAGCCCCCCTCAGAGGGCGCGAACCCGATGCTGTGCCGCAACACAGCATCATCGACTCGCTGGAGACCACTGCGCCCTGAAGCACCGGAGGTGGCAGGGTTGGCAGGAGGGCCTCGTGAGGACCCCGAAGTGGAACGGGCACCGTGTGATGAGGTGAACACCACTCCACTTCGGTCGGGGCTGTCCCCACAGGCCTGGTGCCTAAGCATCAGGACCTTTTTTTTTTTTTTGAGCCGAAGCCTTCTTCGCCTGAAGAACGGTCCTCAGATCCGGCTTAGGCTTAGTCGACTTCGGTTGAGAGGGTTGCGTCTGTCTCCAATATCTACGTGGAGGTGCACGAGACGCAACACTCTCTTTTTGTTGCACACGATATGATGAGCTATGCGGCTGGGGCTGCTCACGCCCAGCATCCCCAGGGGGCTGGACACGGCGAGGGATAAACTTTTTAAATACATCAGACTGTTTTTTAGTCTCCTGGAACCTTTCCACTGCAGCGTGGACTGCGTCACCGAAGAGACCAGAGGGTTCAAGAGGAGCGTCTAATAAAAAAGTTCGATCTTTATCTTTAATCTCAGAAAGATTTAACCATAAGTGCCTCTCAGTGGCTACCAAAGCTGCCATAGACCGCCCAATAGCTCTAGCGGTCTCTTTAGTAGCCCTGAGAGAAAGATCGGTAGCCCTACGAAGTTCTCGAACATCGTCATGACTAACACCCTCACTGTTATCCAAATCCCCCAGCAGGTCAGCCTGATAAGCCTGGAGCAGCGCCATGGTGTGTAAACACGCTCCAGCTTGACCTGCCGCCGCATAAGCTTTGCCCACTAAAGTAGATGTAGTTTTGAGCGGTCTAGTGGGCAAAACTGGGGCTCTCATAGTCGATGCTGGACCAGGCGCGAGATAACTCGCTAAATTTTGCTCAGCCTGGGGCATCGATTCATAACCATATTCTTTTAGCCCTCTAATTCTTGAATAAGTGGTGGTTTGAGGGCTAAAAACACGAGATGAATATGGCTTATTCCAAGATCTAGATATTTCGCTATGTAAATCAGGGAAAAATGGGAGCCCTCGTGGTGGACATAATGTGGCTGAAGAGAGAAATCGCTCATCTAACTTGCTTTTAGGGCGAGTGTTTTTATTCTCAGATGGCCATTCAATATTTAACTTCTCTACAGCTCGTGACATGACATCCACCAGCTCATCATACGCCGGGGAAATAAATTGTGTATCCCTTTCCCCCGTGTGTGCATTCTCACTTTCAACACTCATAACATCAACTTCCTCAGAAGAAGAACAATGCAGAAAGGGAGAGCTCTCTTCCGGGCGGGAGAAACCGCAGAGCGTGCTTCCGACACCGGGAGAGGAGAGCTAGATCTCCCAGGTAGGGAAGGAGAAAAGGTCCGCGGACCCGTCTCCAACCCCTCTGAGAGATCTAACTGCGATCCCCAAGAATGCATTCTCCGCGTTGCCTCGGCAGACGCGGGTCCTGATCCTTGTGGATCGCGAGCCTGCCCACTCTGTTTATCAAAGAGTGACAGGCGGGATCTGAGCATGCGAAGCGGTAGCTTCTCACAATGCTGGCACTCAGCCCCCTCGAAGGCTGAGGCTGCATGCTCAAATCCCAAACAAATCACACAAAGCTCGTGTGTGTCCCCACCCGTTAAATAACGCGGGCAGGGAGGAACACACTGCTTGTAAACTTGTTTCGCCATCACGTTTCCAACAATATTGTAACAGACAACAATAAATAGACAGAGACAGTTTGACACAGATCGCTTGCTTAGGCAACAGAAGCTAAATGCCGGCGAGCAGCGGAAGTGCTCTTATCCTTTCCTGGTTCATGACGTCACCCGCCCGTGACGCTCATTCTCTCATTCCATTGGACTAGTTGGCATAGATGCTTCAGACGCAATCACGCAAGAGGCGTTCCCACCGTGTCGTTCGACGCATCTCGAAGTTCCCTTTTTCGATAAAGGGAACAGAATTGGAGCCAATTTGGAATTCTGGTCCATCCTATTATGGAAACACAATGCAAACACATGCACCTCAACACCAATGCAGTAGTGTCTAGACACCGCTCTTCATCTGTTCTTATCCAAACAAAGAGACCTCAGTGAGACTGGCCAGAAAACCATACCATGAGCTCAGATCTCCGTAACGGTTGGACATCAGCCATTTTTTAACTAAAGCCAGTTTATTTTTCTTTTTTAAAGACAGTCTAGTATACTGAATCTGCCTAATACTTTGACATTTGCTGTTCGTCCTGTTCACGTCCCCTACTAAACTCATCTTATTCTCTCCCTCTTTGTGAGTTTACCCCTACATTTCCGATTTTTCCAAAATTTGTATCAAAGCCTCCTGGACGTACGTTCTCGCAACCAAACCTGTTATAAATGTCATGTAGTGTGGTAAATGTAATCTTCCTTGATCAATGTGGCACAATGTGGATTTCCTAACCCCCTAATGAAATTTCAGCACTGACATTGTCCTGCCTTGAGTACAATATATATATATATTACAATATATATATATATATATATATATATATATATATATATATATATATATATATATATGATATATATATATATATATATATATATATATATATATATATATATATATATATATATATATATATATATATGTATATATATATATATATATATATGTATATATATATATATATATATATATATATATATATATATATATATATATATATATATATATATATATATATATATATATATACATATATGTAATTATTGTAACATGTATGATCTGTTCTGGTTGAGTTTCATTGTGTTTTGGATCTGTTTTCCCTGTTTGCATGCATGACTAAGGTTGCATCCGAAATCACATACGGAATTCCCTACTATATAGTAGGCGAAAGACAGAAAGAAGTGATGTGACAAAAGAAGTATGTTCGAATTCACAGTACTCGTAAAAGAGTGAGCAAAAAGTACCCATATAACCTACTACTTCCTGCGAGATTCTAAAGTGAGCATTTGATGGACACTCTACTATCCCATAAGGCCACAGGAGAGGATTTGTGAATGACAGTGAAGCAATGCAACTGACGCTGGTAGGTCTCATGATAATGATAACATGGTGAATAGTACATCCAGATAATATTCATACTATAAACATTCATGTAGAACATAGATTTTCAGCACTCACAAAGTAATTACTTATTCAAAATAAGTACCTACTCAAGAGAGTATGCAATTTCAGATGCAGCCCTAGTTTCCTAGTGTATGCCACTGTTTTCCCTTGATTAATGGTTCCGTTCACAGGTTGTTCAATTAAATAATTTAGTCTGTATATACTCCATTTTGTTCAGTTGTTTGTCCGGTTTCATACAAGAAGTTGTGTTTCCTGAGGATTTTTGGATTAAAGACTGTTTCCTTGAATTATTCTTGTCTCTATTAGCTCATTCTATTAGCTCATATCTGCCAAAAGATTCTACTGTACCTGATCAAAATCATTTGGTCTCTAAATGGAATACAGTAGCCAACTGCAAAGCAGATAAATGACAAAGGAATAGTTAAAAAAAATAGGTTGGATAGAAAGTTCACAATGCTAGAATGTTTTTCTTAAAGAAATGAAAACCCACGATACCTCTGGATTTGGGCTAATTAATGAATAATTTAGCTTCTATTCAGTATGGTTTGTCAGCATTTTGAAGCACTATGTGTGTCAAACTTGTATATAATATTTTAATTTTACCTTTTAATTACCTTATCTTTTAATTGATTGTTTCATAGATCACCTGCATGTAGGCTATACACCAAATTTTATAATTATCAGACATTCATAATTGAAATGTCTGGCAGCATAAAATTAATTGACTGAAACAAAGGTGGGCTGCCCATTATTGATATTGGGGTTCACAGTTAGGCCTATAGGTTTATTTAACTACAGAAATCGAATTATCAAATATAAAATAAAACACTGCTTAGTCTTGATTGATTATTATCATTGTATTATTATTATTAGATTCTCATTATTCTTAGCCATTTAAAAAAAGCTATAAAAGTTTATCATGTGATTTTCTCTTTGTCTTTTGTTGTTTGATTAACATTAAGCACACAGACGGAAGCAGTTTTATTAGGCTGCTGTTACTTTAAGAGCTGCACGAATCCAATATATTGTCACGCGTATACTTTCTTTCTCAACTACAGTACACTTAAGTCATATATGACTGTGTTTTACGTAAATACTCTCAGATGGGCATTTTGACAATTTTGTGTGTATTTAGCTAAGCCACGGAAGAGAACTGAATTTGTGAGGCGGCTTTCTGTGCACGTGAGTACTTCGCTTATTGCATTTACTAATTTTAAGCATGTCACACATATGTAACAGTCATGTGGCCAGTCTACTCTCGGCTGTCTGCGTCAACCTAAAACTTAAGACTTTTTGTAATTTTTTGGAGTTTTACAATCATGCAGTTATCGCAAGCCGCTGCGATATACATATCACAATATGTACATTTGGTAATTCAGATATATCGTGCAACTCTAAAAAACCTTTTAAAAGTTGAAAGGAGATGGAAATTCATATGATTCAAAGCCAGGAGGATTAAAATATAGTTCTCGAGTTATAAATTAAAAAAGGAAAACTAAAAAAAAAAAAAAAACACTACTATATATCTTACAGTTTTTTACAGTCGCTAGGACCCATTTTTCAATACTTAAGTCACTTTTTCTCTTCACACAGTTCTCCTAACCAACTTTCAGCTCGGCACAGCAGTTCATTTCACATTCAAAATGCACTAAAACTACCAAATCACTTCATACATATCTCAAATAAACACATTTTTCCATAACACTAGCAAAGGTTGACAGCTAACAAACACACTTTGTCACCCACAAAACAATAACATAAAAAACACTAACAACAGGTAACTTTATACAATGTTTTCCTGTGTAAATGCTTTCTTTCTTTTTTATTATTTTTTTTATAAAATTTTTATTGAAGGAAGAACAGAATGATTTAATATATACAGAAAAAGTTAACAATGTTCCTTGTTTTTATATTTTCTCCCTTTCCCCACAACCCACCCACTGAACAAAACAAAATTGATGTAAATGCTTTCTTTCTTCTACCTCTCTACTGTTTACAATTCACTGCAATATATGTTACTAGAATGAATCAGACATCATGCAGTTATTATATTTTGTTTTGTTTATATATGTTTTTGGAGTAATTCCAAAGTATAACAATTTGTATACACACCATCCTCCGATACAGATACAATTGGAATCAGCTGTGGTTGTTCCAATTGTTTTTATACCATTTAATTTTTAGATTCTAAATATATTTCATTAAAATATTACTGTAGAAATGTGGCAAAAATGCTGTCTTATTCAGTTTTGTATTATGTTATTGTTTTGAACATAAGTTTAACAGTTTTGAAAACAGTGTGTAAGCATGTGCAAATTGGCCTGTAGGTACACAGAGTTTTGACGGTTGTTGTGTCGAAGTGAGAAAAGAATTAATGTAATTTGAAAGATGTAGTCATTGAATGCATTTTGTGCCAAAGCAATGATAAATGATCCACAGTTTAGCCCACATATACTTCTGTTGTGCTCACTGTGTGAAGAGTTTTGAAAAAGTGACCTAAGTATTGAGAAATGTGTCCTAGCGTCTGTAAAAAACTGTATTATTGCACCACTTAGTGTCTAATTGTTTTTGTGTACATATGAGTAGTTAGCCTAGAAATCTAGACGCACCCTAGCGGCAGCGAAAATTATTTCGCCGCCAGTGTGGTCTAGCAACTCTCCATAGGCTTTTGAGCTGGAAAAACCAAAAACTGGTCAGGCCAATCACATCGTGTATAGAGTCGGCGGGCGGGCTTAACACAATGACGGCACAGTTCATGACGTTCCGCGTGATTTCCATAGTTGATTTCCCTGCTACTTGAAAACAATGAAGATGCAACGGTCTTTCGAATCGGCTTTGGCCGCGACTCTGGAGGACTTGGAGTTAAAAGAACGTCACGTAAGTCATTCTTAAAAAAGGAAGATGTGTTCGGAGTTTTGCCGACCTGATACGGCAAAAGTTTAATATATCAATTAGCTCCGCTGGTGGAAAAACGCATGGGACTCACTCATCCACAACCGTTCGTTGCTCTGGTTGGTTGTAGCGTTATCCTATTGCGTGCAAAGGGATTTTGAAAGGTAACCGTTTATCCCGCCCCTCGGATTGAGGCATGTCAATGGAGAGTTCCCAGACCTAACATCTTGATGTAGGTCTGGCATGCCAGGCTAATGAGTAGTGGGTTTCCTTAGGAAATAATCTAGTTTGAGGGCGGTCTGGATAAAAATAATGAAGAATAAAATCAGAACAAAAACAACAAGGTTCCAGCGGCATTGATGGTCATTTCCACTCTGGAGCCGTTATGGGACCTCAGAGACCCACACTGTCCAGCAAAAAGTTACATAACATCTCAGGGAGTCCCTCTAGATTTTCAGTCTGTTCTGCTCTTAGTACAAATTTAAATAAGAGATTTGCCTATTGGTGAAAAAAAATGTCTCAGTAATATTATAGAGAAACTGTGTAGACTTGAAATTAAAATGCTTTACATTACTATGTTAGCTAAATGAAAGCAGTAGATATATGTTTGCCGTTCAATTATTATTACATTGTTTTTATTTGATTCCAAACTATGCTCACCAAAGACTATGATGGAAAATGGAATTTCTATCTCAGAAGTGAAATGATTGTACAGCATACAGCAACATTTTTCATGTCTTCACAATGACAATGACTCAAGTCTACACTTTCAACTTCTGATTCAGAATAAAAGAAAACAGTCAAGAAACTCACAGGAGATGTCTGTAGGGGTAAACTGCACTAAATGTATTCAAGACATAAAATTTTTTTCTACATTAGACTTAACCAAACTCAGCAAATTCTGGTTTAGGGATACAAAAAACAAAACAGTGCTTCATTGTTTGTCAGAGAAACATTTGGGATCACTTAAGCACTTCACTGTGTGCGTGTGTGGTGTGTGGTGTGTGTGTGTGTGTGTGTGTGTGTGTGTGTGTGTGTGTGTGTGTGTGTGTGTGTGTGTGTGTGTGTGTGTGTGTGTGTGTGTGAGTGTGTGTGTGTGTGTGTCTTTAGACAGTCAGAGGCTACTTTTGTGGTAACAATTATAAAATCCCTGGTACTATGAACGTTTGTTTTTATTTCACAAACATAAAACAAAATTAAAATGTCTGAATAAAAATGTCAAAATGCCTAAACTGTTCTGATATTCTTTCTGACAGAAAAATGAGCATACAGTAATACAGAAATGAATGATTTTTTGAATAGGCCTATAAACATGAGCGGAAATAAATTCTTGATTTACTAAATTGTACTAATTATTTGCTTATGTCTGAAGTGTCTAAGCTTTCAAATGATGTATAGTTTGTCAAGATTAGTTTAGGTTTAGTACTATTTTTTCAAATATGTAATGGCAGAGGGCCCACCGGTTGGCTGGTGACACTTAAGATGTCATGTTCTTTTCAGCACAGTTTATAAGCACCTCATTTTCATAAATGTTTTCTCTAAAAAGTTTTAAAACCCCATTGCATTCTCACGTTTTTCAACTGTATCCCTTTGAGCTCTGGAAAATGGAGATGGATTTACTCGATTAAACGGTAAGCCCCATGTATCCGATAAACCCAACAAACAGCAGAGGCATGAAAACAGTCATGCTGTACAGCACTCATAATGGCATGGTTCCAAATGCAATTTTTTACAGCATGTACAGTGTACAGCATGTATCATTAGGGAGCTCACTAGTTTCTGAGACAGCCAATATTCACATCCCTCCACACATTGTTCCCATCCAGCTGTACTTTACGCCATAGGCCATTTATCAGTTGGCCACACCATCCGGTTTTAGTGTCACTAAGCCATCATGCCCTTTAGTTATTTTTTTCCCACCGCAAAACAGTCGATCCATTAGTACAACACCATCAGTTGGGGAAGAAGTCATCCTCTCTCAGCAGATATATCTAGTCTTGAATATACGAGGAACATTCATCTTCGGTTAGAGGGATTACCTCTGTATTGGTATTGCACCAGAATATTATCTATCTTCTATTTTACTTTTTATTTGAAAACAGCAGTTTCCATAGGGAAATTAAAAATGGTCACGCAAACAACTTTGCAATTCTTGAACCACTTGAGATGACCCACTCAAATAGAACGATGGAAAAATCTGCTAGTTGTTTTGTGGAAGACTACTATTTTAGTATACCTACAAGATATGCAAATACATTCATTTTATATTGTGAAGGTACGATAAAAATTATTATTGTCCTTTTAACTTTGCAAATTCCTACTCTAAGTGTTTTCTTTTCCCCTAAAGAAAAATATAGTTGTCAAAAGCTAACCTATGACTGTTGACCTAGTGGGAAGTTCTCCCCAGGGTAGATGTTCATGTGCCCTTTTGAGTCATAATTTAGGCTACACATCTCTTTAATTATTTCCCTTCTTGTGTACTAAAACAAGGTTTGGGGTCACATTAAGTTCAGCATTGAAAAAGTTCTGCCTTTCCTACCCATAAAAGCTGCCTTGAACCAACACTCCTTACTCAAAATTAGTCCATAAATAATTGCCCTATTAATTTTATTATTTAAACCACAAATCAAAACAACATGTATGTTTAACGCTTAAGGATATTGCCATAATTGCTTACATTAACTTGGTCTTTAAAAAAGGGTGGATGAAGGTAAAAAAGATTTGATTATACAGCCTATTTGAAAGGTACTCAGCAGATGTGTTTAAAGCTCTTCTCCACTGTGACATCTCAATCAACATTAGAAACTTAACAGACTAGAGTGTATCTAAGAATAACCTCACTCTCAAAGCCATCATTTGGGTTTGTTGATAACTACTAAGGAGTTTAGAGTGGAGGGCTGTATTTGATTGGAACATGAGGATTTATTCTCAGAAATGAAACTGATTGATCACTGGCTCTAATTATACCAGACCTTCATCTACATGTTTAAAGTGATGAGTCATGAACACCCACAAAGTCATCCAGCACTCCAAGAGCATTCAGGTCTTATCAGCCTAAGATGTTCATATTACAGTTTTTTTCTTTGAAGAGGACAAACCACTGTACGTATACATGGACTGGGGAAAGAGTTTTAAGAATTTTAAGTGAAACACATCAGAACTTTCCTTTTTGAGCATGATGTGCAGATATTTTCCAGGCTCTTGACATCTGAAGACTAGACTACTGCAAGATTCACTTGCCTTTATTTAAGACACTAGAGATTGCTCTGACAAACTGTTTGAACTCCCTTTTGAGGTTGTGGAGAGAGCAGTGTCAGTTTCTAGATTAACTAAAAAGAAACGCAATTGTATTTCTGAAAGCACAACTTAATTAAAGACACTGAGGGGGTATTCACATTGGGCATGTTTGTTGCAAACCGAAAATGAGTGTGATTGTTCCCGGAGTCCCCCGCAGCATTGGTCTGGTTTAGCACTCATTTGATTCTATCGAACCGATGCATTTGCATTCATCTTACATCATCACAAATATGCACAACCAGGGTCATCCCGCATGGGGCACGGCCCAGTGCAAGTTTGAGGAAGCGATTGATTCATTCATGATTTAATTCTTGGGAAGATTCCCCACGGGGTGTGGGGCACCAATTGCACCAACCCTAAGGACAGCCCTGTGCACAGCACATAAAATAAAACAGATCCCAGGTCAATTTATTGTATTTTTTCTTCATTAATTGGTGCTATTATGTGCAGCAAAGTTAACGACACTTGTGGCTACTGTATGTACATCGAAGGAAAGTGGCTTTCTGCTACTTGTAAATTTAATCTTTTGAGGAGACAGCTGATTGCACTCATTTGCCATTCATTATGCACAATTACACTACATACTCTCGCTCATATCCAAGCTAAATCATCACCCCTGTCATAATACCATACTTTGTCATCAGCTAAAACCAGGTTTTTGAGACTAAAACTATTGGTCAAAAAACATTTTCGTAAACTGAAATAAAATTTTAAATTCATAATAAATGAAAAACTAAAACTAAACGAAACAAACAACTAAAAAACTAACTGAAATAAAATAATAATTAACAAAAATAAATAATCGTTTTCGTAATAATAGCTCTTTACTTTGGTGGAAAATCGGACCCGTGGCTGTTTATGGAAATGCCTGTATATGGTGCTTCACGCGCGAGAAGTTGCTGATGCGATCAACCGCTGTCCTGTGACGCTGTCCGGGCCAGGGCCGAGCCGTGCTAGTGCGTGCCAGGGCCAGTCGTGTTTCCACTGTCACTTCCGGGGCTTGATCGGGGCTTTCTCGGGGCAACGGCCAGGATTTCTGGCCCGTCGAATACCTTGGGCCAAAGCAGGCCAGCTCGGGCTAGAGGCGTGGGCAAGGTAAAAGGCGGAGCGAATCGGTGTTAGGGAATGTTATGGTCTGCGGCAAGATACACATTTCACTTGTTTATACTCACAAAATAATCGCTGCTCGAAATGGAGAATCGCCTGTACTGGTCTGTCGAAAATACCAAAGCTCTTCTGAGCATTTGGGCAGAAGAAAGGGTACAACGTCAATTTGACGGCGTGTGAAGAAATGAGGACGTTATAAAATACATTGATGCTGAACTTTCTAAGCTAAGCATTCAGCGAGCAACGCTTCAAGTTCGAGAAAAATAAAAAAGTTGCGGGCGCAGTATTGTACAAGGCGATTAAAACGCACAATGGACAAAGCGGAGCTCAGAGAAGGAACTTTCCATGGTTCGACTTGATGGACATGTGCTGGGTCACCGTCCCTCTGTTAGTGGCGACTCGCGAGACAAGTCGGGACACTATTGCAGCCACGGCCGGTGAGTTAATATACATGCTATCTTCCTAACTTAAAAAATAAATAAATTCATAAAACCCGCTGAAATGGGTTGGGTTGTATGACATTTGATCCAGAAAGGCGGGGTTTAGGGCAGCGCTGCGGGGCTACTGGCCCGGCAGTGGAAAATCAAGCCCGGTGCTTAAGGCCTGAGGCCACTGGCTCGGCTCGGGTCGCTGTTAGCCCTGGCCCGGCCCTGGCCCGACAGTGGAAACACGGCTAATGAAGCACTGTAGTGTTGTGTCGAACGCATCGCTAGCCCTAAGCGGCTGTTCATTAGACGCATCTGTGGCAGTGGAATGGGAAACAGTACAAGGTAATGAGATGCAAGTTGGACTTCTTTTAAAAGCGTGTTCAACCAGAAGCGTTGCGCAATAACCTGAAATCTCCAGGCCCAAAGAGAATACTTGAATAAAGTTGCTATTTTTGTTTGTTTTTTGCGCTCAAAAAGTATTCTCGTAGCTCGATAAACTTAAGATCTAGCCACTGTAGTCACTTGGGCTATTTTAACGATTTCTTTAATAACTTTGCGGGGCTGTCAAGTTTCAATCCCTTAGAAGCCTATGGAGGAGTGATCCAGCTCTCAGATTTAATCAAAAATATCTTAATTTGTGTTCCGAAGATGAACGAATGTCTTACGGGGTTGGAACGACATGAGGGTGAGTAATTCCTGACAGAATTTTCATTTTTGGTTGAACTATCCCTTTAACACATTATAGTCCTTCACGTCTATTGCGATCTCAAAATTCTGGCCAGTTCGTAATACCTAGAATATCAAAATCGACTGCTGGCGGTAGATCCTTTTCCTATTTAGCACCAAAACTTTGGAACAATCTTAATAACATTGTCCGAGAAGCAGACACAGTCTGTCAAGTCAAATCTAGACTAAAATCACATCTCTTTGGCTTAGCATACACATAACAGATTATAGACTTCTATACTGGTAATTTAATGTTAGGCTGCACAGCATCATTGCTGTGCTGCTTTGCTGCTGTGCTTGCTGTTGGTCTTTAGGACCAACTTTATAGTGTCACCACCAGTTAAAAAAAATCAACATTGAAATGGTTATAACTTTTGAACCATTTGATCTAGAAAAATGAAACTTAGGACACCTGATTCCACTCTTTATGGTGATCACAATCAATATCTTACATTAAGACTCTGCCCATTACAGTAGTGGCCATTTTGAAAAGTACAGTGTTCGGTATTTTGCTACTCCTCATTAAAGTTTTGTCCAATTCTTTCGGAAATTGGCTCAGATTAGGGCTGGGCGATATGGGCCAAAAGTCATATCCCGATATATTTAGGCTGAATATCGATATATGATATATATCCCGATATTTTTTCCTCAAAGTGAGAGCAAATGTTCAGTCAAAGTCAAAGCCAAATATGACATCACAAGTAGCTTTTATTGAAACCGGCTATTTCAGTGAACAGGTGCAAAATCAAATGAATAAATAATAAAGAGGTTTCTTCACCTGGTTCATAATTAAATTTTCAGCTGTTCAAATAACAATAAAATGTAAACATAAATGCTGTATAACAACAGGAGCACCTTTTTTGAAATCAAAGCTCCAGAAGGTGGCTGCGGGAAAATTAAGTTTGCAGTGAGCTTTGTTCCGGGGCTGGAGCTTTAGTGTTTCCTCTAGGATTTTTTCCAGCTGTGGTGGCAATGATATTCATATCCTATGTATTATGATATGAAAGGCTTAAATTTAGAGCGGCAAATCGATTATGCGCATTCCGTGCGCAAAATGATGCACTTGAAGCAACGCAAAGTCACAGCGTGCAGCGCTTTAAGCACAAAGTGAAGATATATTTGATGCTTAGTATATTATATCTATGCAACAGTTTATTGAACCTTTTCTTTGAACAGTTTTACATTTCAGTTACAGTGCGCATGAAGAACGTCTCGGTTACGTATGTAACCCTAGTTCCCTGAGTAGGGAACGAGACGCTGCGTCATCGCTGTGGGAACGCCCCTGCGTTGTGCGTCCTGAAGCACGTATCGAATGAGCCCAATGGAGAGATGGAACGTCATAGGCGGGTGACGTCATCGACCAGGAAACTATAAAGCACCCCAAACAGCACAAGCACATCAGCTTCTGATAAGCCTGAAGGAAGCGCTAACGGGAGTGCCGGGAGTATGGCAGAACGACGCAGCATCTCGTTCCCTACTCAGGGAACTAGGGTTACATACGTAACCGAGACGTTCCCTTATCCTAGGGAACTCGAGCTGCGTCATCGCTGTGGGAACGCGAATACCCACGTCGCCATAGGAGCAAGTGACCGTCATGTGAGAACTAGCGCACAGAGGACGAGAGCACCTGTGCCCCAGGGGTAGAACTTAAGTCTAGATCGTAGAACTTAATAAAAGTATGTGGTGAGGACCATCCAGCCGCATCACAAACATCACTTAGGGAAACTCCTGACAATAGAGCTTTAGAAGCAGCCATACTCCTAGTAGAGTGCGCTCGTACAGCCAAAGGTGAAGGCTGACCAGCTGACTCATAAGCAAGTGAGATAGCCTCAACCACCCACTTGCTCATTCTCTGTTTAGACGCGGGACACCCTTTCCTGGGTGGCCCAAAACACACAAATAGTTGTTCTGATTTTCTCCACAGGGCAGCTCTGTGGACATAGGCGTCTAACGCCCTAACAGGGCAGAGTAAGTTAAGTTTCTCCTGGTCTGACGACTGAAATGGAGGAGGACAGAAAGCCTGCAGAACTGTAGGTCTAACAACATTAGTGGGGACCTTGGGAACGTAACCTGGTCTAGGATACAGAAAAGCCTTAACCATACCAGGCGAAAATTCCAGGCACGAGGGTGAAACCGACAGAGCCTGCAAATCTCCGATTCTTTTTAGGGAGGAGACAGCAAGAAGAAAGACAGTTTTAAGAGTGAGAAACTTCTCAGGAACTTCTTCGATAGGTTCAAAAGGAGCCAGGGAAAGACCTTCTAATACAATGGCCAGATCCCAGGAAGGCACCCTCGTGCGAACTGCTGGCCTCAGCCTCAAAGTGCCACGGAGGAAACGAGTTATAAGCGGGTGTCTCCCAAGAGAAACTCCACTGAAAGGGACATGGTAAGCAGCTAGTGCCGCCACATACACCTTTAGTGTGGAGGGGGATAACCCTGCGGAGAAGCGCTCCTGCAAGAATTCCAGCACTGCACCCACTGGGCAGATGACTGGGTCCTGCAGGTGTTCTCCACACCAAGAAGTGAAAAGCTTCCATTTCAAGGCATAAAACTTTCTCGTGGATGGAGCTCTGGAGTGAAGAATGGTCTCAACAACCTCGGTTGAGAGACCGGCATCTAAGAGCTGGGCCCCCTCAGAGGCCAAGCCCACAGCTTCCATAATTCTGGGCGGGGGTGAAATATCGAGCCGCCCGCCTGAGAGAGTAGGTCCCTCCTGACGGGGAGCTCCAAAGGAGAGCCGTCCAGGAGAGAGACCAGGTCTGCAAACCATACTCGGGCCGGCCAGAACGGGGCTACTAGTAGCAGACTGACCCCGTCCCGGCGAACCCTCTCCAGAACTCCTGGTAGCAGAGCAATCGGGGGAAAGGCGTACAGACGTGACCTCGGCCACGGCTGCACCATAGCGTCCAACCCCAGAGGGGCTGGATGACTGATGGAGAACCATAGATGACAATGCGTGGTCTCCTTGGAAGCGAATAGGTCCACCTCGGCGCGACCGAAACTCAACCAAAGGAGCTCCTCCACCTCGGGGTGGAGTCTCCATTCCCCCGGCCTCGGCCCCTGCCTCGACAGGGAGTCCGCTACCATATTCAAATACCCAGGAAGATACATTGCTCTGAGTGACAGTAACCTCCCTTGGGACCACAGGAGGATCTGACGGGCCAACTTGTAAAGCCGGCGAGACCGCAGGCCCCCCTGATGATTTATATAAGAGACCACCGACGTGTTGTCTGACTGAACTAACACATGATGACCTCTCAGGTCTGCTAAGAAGTGTTTCAGAGCCTGAAACACGGCCAACATCTCTAGACAATTTATGTGCCATGATAGATGATGGTCCTGCCACAGACCTTGGGCTGGACGACCACTCATGACCGCCCCCCACCCTGTGAGGGAAGCATCCGTCGTTAGCGTTACGCGACGACAAAGAGCCCCCAACACAGGACCTTTGGATAGGAACCAAGTTTCTTTCCACATGACCAGAGCACGAAGGCAGCGCCGCGTGACTTTGATCGTGCGGAGCGGATTGCCCCTCGGGGAGAACCCCTTGGTCCTGAGCCACCACTGTAGCGGTCTCATGTACAACAGGCCGCAAGGTATAACGTTGGACGCTGCTGCCATCAGACCTAACAGTCTTTGAAACTGCTTTACAGTGAGCAGCTGGCCTAGCTTTACTTGTTTCACAGCTGAGAGAATCGAAGCGATGCGGGACGGAGAGAGTCGCGCCCGCATCGAAACCGAATCCCAAACGACCCCCAGAAAAGTGGTCTTCTGAGAAGGAGATAAAACACTCTTCTTCGCGTTCAGCCTCAACCCCAACTTCCTGATATGAGCGAGAACGACATCTCGATGCCGAACCGCCATCTGCTCTGACTGAGCTAAAATCAACCAATCGTCGATGTAATTGAGGATACGAATACCCTGAAGCCTCAGAGGCACTAAGGCTGCATCCATGCATTTTGTGAAAGTGCGAGGAGATAAAGCTAGGCCAAATGAAAGAACCCTGTACTGGTACGCCTCGCCCCCGAAGGCGAACCTCAGGAACTTCCTGTGTTGTGGAAGGATGGAAATGTGGAAGTACGCGTCTTTTAGATCTATCGTGACAAACCAGTCCTCGGATCTGATTTGTGACACGATCTGCTTGATAGTGAGCATCTTGAATTTTAGCTTTGCTACCGAGCGATTCAACAGGCGCAGGTCTAAAATCGGACGCAACCCCCCATCCTTCTTTGGAACGATGAAATATCGGCTGTAATAACCTGACTTCAGACTGGGAGGAGGAACCCGTTCTATAGCCTCCTTTTGGAGGAGCGTTTTCACCTCCTGTTCCATTACCAGAGCCTGCTCGGGGCCCACCACTGTGGGCAGAACCCCTCTGAATTTTGGTAGACGACACCTGAATTGGATAGCATAACCGTTTTTTATTGTGTGCAGGACCCACTGAGATATTTTTGGAAGGCTTTTCCACTCTTCCAGAAATTCTACTAAGGGTACCAGTCTCTCGAGACCGGCCTCTGGTGTAATTTGAGCAGCAAACGCAGCGCCCTGTAACGGCGCACCGGCAGGGAACAACTGGCTTAACTGCTCTGAAACCCTCCTCAGAGGGAGCGAGCGTCCCTCGGGAAAGCGCTCGCTGGGACCGTCTGCGCCCCGGCATAAAGGCGGGGTTGGCAGAACGGGCCCCTGAGGGCACCGAGGAAGAATGGGCACCGTAAAAAGAGGTGAACACCTTCCCGCCTCGGCAGGGACCACCCTCAGTGTCCTGCACGCCGCAGCGTCAGGACTTCTTCTTAGCCGAAGCCTTTTTAGCCAATATAACTGTCCTCAGATCAGGTCTATTACTAGAAGGTTTCGGCTGAGAGTGCCGCGGCTGAGCCCACTGTCCAGCAGGGGAGCACGAGACGCGACACTCTGCTTCTGCTGCGCCCTATGTGATGAGCTTGTATTCGGCCGGGGCTGCTCCCGCCCAGCAGCCCCAGGGACGTGAACTTTTAACGGAAGAAACTTTTTAAAAGCTGCTGTTTGCTTTTTCTCTTCCTGGAATTTATCAATGACAGAATTTACAGCGTCACCAAATAAACCCAGAGGAGAGAGAGGAGCGTCTAAAAGGAAAGCTTTTTCTCTTTCTTTTATATTAGTTTGATTTAACCAAAGATGTCTTTCTGTGGCCACCAGAGCTGCCATAGATCGACCCACTAGTTTGGCCGATTCTCTGGTGGCACGCAGGGATAAATCAGCAGCCTGACGCAGTTCGCGAATTACGTCAGCACCGACCTCCTCACTCTCACTCACGTCCCTCAGCAGGTCAGCCTGGTATGCCTGCAATATAGACATAGTATGCAGACATGACGCAGCCTGACCTGCCGCCGAATACGCTTTACCCACCAAAGCCGAGGTATTTCTTAAAGGTTTGGTGGGTACCACCGGTGTTTTAAAGGAAGATGCAGCCTCGGAAGAGAAATGGCTCGCGAGCGTCTCTTCGACGCGAGGCATAGATCCATAACCACATAATTTAGCCCCCACTATATTCGAATATGTTGAAGTCTGGGGACTAAACACTCTATATGACACTGGCTTTTTCCATGATTTCGACACCTCAGTGTGGAGATCATGAAAGAAAGGCAGACACCGGCGAGGAGGCTGCACTCGTGACGGCAAAAATCCACATTAGTTTCGATTTCGAAACGGACTCCTGTCTAGTCACTAGCCATTCAATACTGAGTTTTTCTACAGCTCTAGTTAAAAACCTCCATAAGCTCATCATTCTCGGGAGTGCGAGGTGGCGAATCCTCCACATCTCCCATATCAATACTAACAACATCCAGCTCCTCAGAGCTGGATAAATGTAATACTGGTGCCTCAGCCTGAGCGGAAGAAACCGCAATGCGTGCTTCCGAACCCAGAACTGAGACACTGGATCTCACAGGTGAAGGGAGAGAAAAGGCAGAGCCCGATCTCTAACTCCCCTCTGCGAGATCCATCTGCGAACCCCACGATAAGAGCTTCCGCCCAGCCTCGGCTAAAGCGGGACCCGAACCGCGGGGAGCGCGCACCGATCCACTCTCCTCAAAGAGTGCCCGGCGGGAGCGGAGCGTTCTCATGGGCAAACGCTCGCAATGCTCGCAATCAGCACCCTCGAGAGAAGATTGGGCATGCTGCACTCCCAAACAAACAACACAAAGATCGTGTGTATCCCCACTTGTTAAATAACGCGAGCAGGGAGGGACACACTTTCTAAACTGCTGTTCGTTCGCCATATCTCTCATATATATATATATATATATATATATATATATATATATATATATATATATAATATATATATATATATATATATATATATATATATATATATATATATATATAAAATTGTTTGTGTGGTGCACAGTATGTAAGGACAGACAATATTCACACAGGGACAGATTCACATATAGCGCGACTGAAGGCACAGAAGCTGATGTGCTTGTGCTGTTTGGGGTGCTTTATAGTTTCCTGGTCGATGACGTCACCCGCCTATGACGTTCCATCTCTCCATTGGGCTGATTCGATACGTGCTTCAGGACGCACAACGCAGGGGCGTTCCCACAGCGATGACGCAGCTCGAGTTCCCTAGGATAAGGGAACAATTAATAGTGCTCTCTACTCCAGTGCTGTAATCTAACAGACACCCGGGAGAAAGGAATATGATTTAGAAAGCGCAATAAACTCCAGCAAGATAAAGTCATTTTATGCAAACCATAGACATTTATCTAAAAATAAAGTATAATAGTGGGAACATTGATCTTGAGGAGAGTGTCGTCTTGTTACTGTCGTAACCGAATGTGCCGCGCTGTTTGAATGCTGAATGGACAATGACTGAGGAGAGATAAGTTTCCTTTAACTTAACGCTTTAAATATTAATTTTTACCTCACATTATGCAATCGAATGACTTTAGAAGTCTTGGAATATAGTGCACGAAAACTTTATGGTGCTTTGCAATATTTTTTATGCCTTTAGTGGGGCTTAACAATAACACAATAGTGTGCACAATATCGGACTTCACTGAGAAGCTGCAGCCGTGCCGTGATTTTTGGTGTGGCGGACCACCATGGAAACACTGTTTCGGGTTGTCGATGGCTTGCGGCTGGCTGCTCTGCAGCGCGCAGTGCAGAGAGCTCCGGGTCAGCAGCTTGCTTAGAGCAGCGCATATTTGAACTATATATCGATATACTGTATGCGATATGGTCTAATTCCATATCGCATTTAAAAATATATCGATATATTTTTTATATCGATATATTAGCCCTAGCTCAGATGATTTTTGGACCGAGCACACAAAAATGACTGAACGGATTTTTGATATTTGCTACCGTTCACGAGAAATAACTTTCTGAAGTTGACTGTCATTGTGTTTATTCTCATATGTGCTTAAATGTTTGCTGTGCTGTTGTGCTTACTTAGCTGCTGTGCTTACATTACTTGCTGTACTTTTTGCTGTGCTTACAATGTTTGTTGTGTTAAAATTAGGGCCGGGACACGATTAAAAAAATTAATCTAATTAATTAGAGGCTTTGTAATTAATTAATCGAAATTAATCGCATTTTAATCGCATAAATATTTGACCTGAGAACAGTGAGAAGTAATTTTTTTCACATGGATTTTTAGTATACTGACTAATAATGAATATAATGACTGAATACATAAGCTTAAGCAACAACATATTATTTTTGTTCAACCAAGTGCAGCAGACCAGTGCAATTTGTGTTAACCTTTCCTGCTTCTGTCTCCTAACCGTGGTTGGGAGACACAGGGGAGATTCGTCTTCTCCAGGGCCGGAAATTCTCCTCCCGGGGTTAACTCCCTAAACTTCATGCTGTTTGGTGTGATGGTAGCATATAAAAGGACAACGAGGCCGTCTTGCAGAAGAGTTTAGGTGCTTTATTTGACTGACTGCACTGAAATACACTGCACATAGCTAGCTACCTGCACGGATCACCGTATTACTCTCACACACACTCATCCGCTGCTTCGCGGGAACAACAACAAAGGAGCGTGCGCGCGCCTTCGACAAGCACACTCGGTCACACACACACTGAGCTGTCCCGAACTGAACACATTAAAGACACATCTCACAACAAAGTTCGTTTTTTATAACAAAATTTCCCATCCACGGGGCCAACCAAAGCGATCTAGGCGATCTATGAACATGTCTATGAAGCACGATCCCGTCAGCTTCTTCATCACATCATGAACGCTAGTTGGTGCGCGAGTATAATCGGTCCGCCAAAAATCATGCAGTGAGAAACGTTCCACGGTGCAAAAATAAGTGCCATTAAAATAATTTTTTGTGTTAATTAACCCGTTAAAGTCTGTAATTAATTAATCTTAATTAACGCGTTAAAGTCCCAACCCTAGTTAAAATACTTGCTGCTCTGCTGTGCTTAAAGTACTTGCTGTCCTTGCTGTACTTTTTGCTTGCTATACTTGCTGTGCTTGCGATGTCTTCGAGGCTTGGCCCAGTAACGCTTCTTGCAGCTATTATTTTTTAATGTTTTTGTTTTTTGATGTACCAGTGGTCACTCTGCTACATTGTACAGCTGAAAAAGTAAACTAGGCACATTTAACACGATTTCATCTTTAATATTAATTAGTTTGTCAGAATTTAATCATATTTTTACTTGTATACTTTTAAGTTGCATTTATTTGGTTCCCTTTCGAGGGAACTTGCGCTGCGTCGATGATGCCTTGGGAATGCCCCTGCGTTATTGCGTCTGAAGCAAGTAGTACAATGGCGAGAGTGATGTCGTTAAGGCCAGGAAAGGATAAAAGCACATCCGGTATAAACGGCATTAGCTTCTGTTCCTCAGCAAGCTCTCTATGTCAAAACTGTCCGTCTATTTACTGTTGTCTGTTCATATCCTAAGCATATCCAATTATATTATGGTGAAAGAGATGTTTAAGTTGTGTCCTTCTCCCTGCCCGCGCTATTTAACAGGTTTGGATACACACGATTTATGTGTCTTGTGTTTGGGAGTGGAGCATGTTATGTCAGCTTTCGAGGGGGCTGACTGTCAACATTGTGAGATGCTTCCTCTTCACAGGCTCCGCTCTCGCCTGTCACTTTTTGAGGAAAGTGGTCAGGCTTGTGATCCTCAGAGATCCGGACCTGCTGCTGCTGAGGCAGCATGGAGAAAGCATTCCTGGGGATTGCAAATGGATCTCTCGGCGGGGTTAGATACGGGCTCTGCCTTTTCTCTTCTTTTACCCGAGGGAACCAGCTCTCTCGTAGAGAGCCCAATGCTTCAGTGCTGTAGTTGTGAGAAACTAGATGTACTGAGCATTGGTGATGAACAAAATAAGGGGGAAGAGGATTCGCCACCTCTTTCCCCAGCATATGAGGCGCTGGTGGAGGTGATAACTCCTGCCATGGCAAAGTTAAATATTGAGTGGCCAGCCAAGAAAAAGGGCCCTCGTCCTGAAAGCAAACTAGACAAGCGCTTCCTTTCTTCTAATGCATCACCTCCATCAAGGGGCCTCTGTCTAGATCGTGATTAAGCCATTTTCATCCCGTCTTTTTAGCCCCCAAGTCCATGTATATTCTGATATAAGGGGGCTGAAAGAATATGGCTGAACAGATGCTTGCGAGCTATATGTCTGAGCTATATCCCTGAAGCATCGCTATACTCTAAGCCACTCAAAACAAAAGCTAATTTATTGGGTAAAGCATATACGGCAGCAGGTCAGGCCGGAGCATGCCTTCACACAATGGCATTGTTACAGGCATATCAGGCTGATCTACTGGGGGATTGCTGCAGATCTGTTTCTCAGGACCACCAAGGAGACCGCCAAAGCAATAGGGCGGTCTATGGCAGCCCTGGTGGCCACTGAGAGGCATCTTTGGCTGAATTTAGCTGAAATAAAGAACAAAGACAGAGCCTTTTTATTAGATGACCTGAGGGGCCATCTTGTGCTTGTTCGTACAGATGACACATCAGTGGTCTCTCCTCAGTGGAAATCGTCAGGGGGGTCTGCGTTCGCGTCCACACTGCAAACTGGCGCACGAGATCCTCCTGTGGTCCCTAGGGAAAATACTCTCTCTGAGGGCGGTGTAAATGCCAGGGTCCCAGAATATAGGAGCAGACACCCTGTCGAGGCAGGGGCTGAGGCCAGGGGATTGAAGATTCCACCACGAGGCGGTGGAGCAAATATGGGAATTTTACGGCCAAGCAGAAGTGGATCTGTTCGCATCTCAGTACACAACGCACTGTCCACTATGGTTCTCCCTTACTCACCCAGCCCCCCTATGGTGCAGACATGGCCATGGCTACGTCTCTACGCATTTATCCCCTGTTGCTCTGTTGCAGAGTTCTTGAGCGAGTCCGCCAGGATGGAACAAGTCTACTGCCAGTAGCACCACGCTGGCCGGGTGAATTTGGTTTTCGGACCTAATTCATCTCCTCGACGGCCCTACCTTGGAGATCCAAGAGAGATCTTCTGTCTCAGGCAGATATATATAACGTGATATAAATTCTGATAAAGTTCATAATGTTTGTCAAAATGGAAAATGAATATTGAAGAGAATGGAACCATTTATCCGTCATAGCTGCAATGTCCAAACGGCAGCGCAGCGCGAGCTCACTAGAGCAGATGTGTTTACTCTGATCAGTCTCAGTCACGAGATCCAGTGAGAAGCTTTTGAATTCAGCGAAGAACACAAATGTCTGTGTGCGAACACTGTGTGCAACGATACAGTCAGAAGGCTTTTCCGTCTACAAATTCCCATCATTTACCATGGATTTACTGTTACGTTAGCCTAGTAATATTAACTGCACCATGAAATGTGAGATATACATATTTAATTGTATTATATTATTAATGTAGACAATCTATTAAAGGACTAATGGAATATAATTACATTATTTAACAATGTATTTAGGCTACAGTTTTTCATACAAATACCATAGAAACCATAAAGTTACATTTTGCCATGATAGTAAGGTGCTATAGGCTATGCCTGGTTTTAATCTGTGGTTATCATGATCTAAATGCATGATACTGAATGACCAATGGTTCATTTTAATAAAACTCAAAGTCAGAATATTACATTTTACCAAATACAATTGAGGTTGTTAAATTTTTTTAACATATGTTACTGTTTTTGTTAATGAACATAAATTTGACATAGTAAATCTGCATCCTAACTCTCGCCCGATTACTACTTTCAACTCACTGTCAAATATGCGTTTCGAGTCAAAACATGTAATTAATATTGCGGCCTGCACTGCAATTTGTGCTGAAGATATGTGTCATCAAAGTCAGGCAACACAAACCTGTTTCAAGGCTTGAAAAAATATCACCCATTAGCACATGCAGAAACTAAGAAATAGATTTTTCTATTAAGATATTTATTTTCTTAAGGAAAAATTACAAATGTTTGAATGTTCTACCTGAGATTTGTGAAATGTTCTGACAATAAAGAGTAGCCTAGTTTAAAAGCACAATTAACACTCTGGTTTTTACAACTTTCACTTAGGAGCAAAAATCTGCTTTCAAACTTGAAAGAAATAAAAAATTGACATTTATCATGATAATTATCGATATTGACTGATATAAAACAATTATCGTGATAATTCAAGTCAAGTCAAGTCAATTTATATAGCGCTTTTCACAATATAGATTGTATCAAAGCAGCTTCACAGTATCAATCAAAATAACATAACAATGTTTGTTTTTTAGTGGAAAAAACATCCACATTAGTTAGGGCTGATCAATGGTATTAATGATTGGTTAATTAATTTGAATATCCCCAGGGGTTTGAAAATATATTAGGGCTCCCACCCAGTAACCAATCCCTGTGGCCTCACTTCTCCATCACACCGCAGCCGGTGGAGCCCCCCATTGAGCGCGCTGGTCCCTCTGTAATGGACCGACCAGCCGTTTCATTAGGGGCCCCTCCAGAGGACAGGATGCCGATTTCAGCATCGGAGGGTGAGCTGACCTCTGGAAATGCATTTTCTCAGCTGCGTTATCTCCCTCTGGGAGTGTAACGTTGCACGAGCCAGATCCAGAAATGTCAGCTATGCTGAAACGGGCCGCCGAAGTGTTACACTTCGGTGTTGAGCGAATGTGCCCTGTCATGCGTGTGGATATCGCACTCCTACTGGCGAAGGATGCGATTGAACCGGTTCCTCAAGGAGATATGAGGACCAGCTTCTATATTGTGCCCTGTTCAAGCCCCCGTTCAAATTTCTGATTGGTCTGCAGCGTTCAACCTGAAGGATGTGTACTTCAGATCTCTATCCTCCACAACACAGGCCATCCTGTGTTTTTGTGTTTGAGGGTTTGAAGTCTCAGTAAAAATCCTACCCTTCGAGTGCTACATATAGCCAGTTGGGTCTTCAGGTCAATTGGGCAAAGTTTAAACTCGCCCACGGGCTGATTATCTCTTTTTCCGGTAAGGAGCTGGCCTCGGTCTAACACGCCTCACTGCAGGAACGTGTCTGGTCGGTGCTTTCAGAAGTGAGAGAGGGTCCCATTGCAACCTTTTCAGAGAATCCTGGGGCATATTCAGAGGCTCCTTAGCCACAATGGCTTCCTCCATATGATGACCGCTTCAGCACCTTTGTTTCTCCGGGCCAGCTGCACCTAGAACAAGTGTCCGCCAAACACCAGCTGAGGGGTCAGAAACTTCTGAGGTCGCTTAATTCCACTTATGTTTCCGGCCCGCTCAGTCGTGCCGCCGACAAGGCCTCATGACAGCTTATGACCCAGGGAGAGTGGAGACTCCATCCCCAGGGGTCCAGCTGTTCTGGGACAACTTCGGGGCCGCAGAGTTGCATCTGTTTGATTCTCTGGACACGTCCCATTGCCAGTTGTTTTACTTCCTGTCTGAGCGGACAACCCTTGGCACGGAAACACTGGCTTACAGCTGGCCCCGGACCTCCACAGAATTGCTAAGTCAGGGAGGAGAAGGAATGGGTCTTGCTAGTTGCCCCTTATTATTCCAACCGGACCTAGTTCCCTCGATCTTTTGCTCCTTTCGACAGCCAGCATGGAGTTTCCAGATGTCTGGTCCCGAAAGGACGGGACGCGGTGGTTCTGGGTGATCTACCACAAACATGTCGTAGACACCATCACTTCTGCGAGAGCACCCTCTAACGAGGCATGCTTACGCCCTGGACTGGAACCTGTTCGTTGAGTTGAGTCTTCTCTCCGAGAGGAGCCCCGACTATCTCCCTCCACCCTCAAAATGTTTGTTGCCTCTATATTGTCGCACATCATGATGCAGTTGATACAAATCCATGGGGAAGCACAACTTGATTGTCAGGTTTCTGAGGGGAGCAAGGAAACTGAATTGCCTTGCGCCCCCTTTATACCCTATTGGGACTTATTTCTGGTGCTACTGCACTCCAGAGACCTCCCCTTGAGCCACTACAGGAAGCTGGGTTAAAAACATGTTTTAAAAGAACAGTGTTCCTGCTTGTTTGGCCTCTATCAAGAAGTTAGGGGACCTGCACGCATTTCTCTCTCACGATATCCAGAAACCCTGGCCTAGATGTGTGCCCAGTGTTCCTCTCCATTGAAAAGGGACCAGGTGGATGAGCCTGCAAGCACTGCCCCGGAGGAGGCAGACCCAGCCCTGGCTTTTCTCTGCTCTTTCCACTCCTTGCGGTTATGACAGAATGCAAAGCCTCAGGACCTCAGACCAGCTCTCATCTGTTACGGACACCAGCAGAAAGGGAAGGCTGTTTCCAAGCAGAGGTTGGCCCACTGCATAGTGGTTGCCATCATCTTGGTGTGTTATCCCAAGGTTCACGTGCCACCCTGGGTAGTGAGCTCCTCCAAAGAGAGAGTATAGCTCCTGCCTAGTGCCTCGCTGACAGATGCTTTAGAGCTGCAGCCTGGGCGACACCTATCATGTTTGCTAGAAAAATAGCCTACGTGTCGAAGACAGTTTTCACTGTAAGCCCAGTTCGAAGTGTTGGTTTGCTGCGCCATTCCCCTCCTTGGACTGGATACGTGCGCAATTCTTGCTTCAGTAGAGTACCTCTTTAGCCGAACCCTGTAGAGTTCCCCCATAACTCTATGGGTTTTTTTTTTTCATCACAAAAATTGAACACATTCATCAGCAACTTCATCCTTCAATCCTAAGTCCACCTATTTCACCATCATTTAATCCAACCTATTCATTATCAACATTTACCATTCCCTCTGTAAACCAGATTTCTACTCTCATTCAGAAATCAAACACCTCGTCCTGTCAACTAGACCCTCTCCCCTCCTTTCTTGTCAAAGCTTCCATTCCTGCTCTTTCCCCTCTTATCACTAATATCATTCGGGCCTCCCTCACTTCTGGCACTGTACCCCCTTCTCTGAAAACTGCTGCTGTCACCCCCATACTCAAGAAACCCGGTTCTGATCCAACTGACCTCAATAACTTCCGCCCCATCTCAAACCTTCCATACATCTCCAAACTTCTTGAAAAAACTGTTGCTGCTCAGCTCCATACCCACCTTTCCTCCAATAACCTTTATGAACTTTTTCAATCTGATTTTCGCTCTCTCCATAGTACTGAAACGGCCCTTCTCAAAATTACCAATGATCTCCTCCTGTCTGCTGATTCTGGCTCACTAACCATCCTCCTTCTGCTTGATCTCAGTTCAGCCTTTGACACCATCTCACACTCTATCCTTCTGGACAGACTCTCCTCCATTGGCATCACTGGTATTCCCCTCACCTGGTTCCGTTCTTACCTTTCTGACCGCTCCCAGTTTATCCAGCTAAAGTCTTTCATTTCTCATCCCTTCCCTGTCACTTCTGGTGTTCCGCAGGGTTCTGTTCTTGGCCCCATGCTTTTTCTGATTTATCTTCTTCCCCTTGGTCACATCTTTAGGAAACACAACATTCATTTCCATTGCTATGCGGATGACACCCAGCTCTACATCTCCAGTAAACCCAACAGCACACTCTTACCCTCCTCCCTAACCAACTGCCTTCATGAAATAAAGTCCTGGTTTTCCTCAAACTTTCTCAAACTTAATAGCAATAAGACTGAACTTTTGCTCACTGGCACTAAATCCACATTAAGTAAAATAAAGAATTTCTCAATTTTCATTGACGGCTCTTCAATTTCACCCTCCCCTCAGGTAAAAAGTCTGGGTGTCATCCTAGACAGCACCCTCAGCTTCAATGCACACATCAACAACATCACTCGTTCAGCCTATTTCTACCTCAGAAATATTTACCGTCTTCGTCCTGCTCTCACTCCTCTTTCCACTGCCGTTCTTGTCCATAGCCTTGTCACTTCCCGAATCGATTACTGTAATTCTCTTCTGTTTGGTCTCCCCCAAAAAAACCCTCCATAAACTCCAACTTGTTCAAAATTCTGCCGCACGTATCATTACTCACACACCCTCCATAAAGCACATTACCCCAGTCCTCCAACAGCTCCACTGGCTTCCCATTTCATATCGTATTCACTACAAAATCCTGCTCCTCACTTTCAAAGCCATCCATAACCTCGCCCCTTCATATCTTACTGACCTCATTCATATTGCCACACCAGCCCGCTCTCTTCGTTCTTCCTCTTCTCTCCATCTCACTGTCCCACCCGCTCGCCTAATTACTATGGGGAGTAGGGCCTTCAGTCGCTCTGCTCCCCAGCTCTGGAACACTCTTCCCCCTGACCTCCGCAACTCCGATTCCCTAATACACTTTCAATCCACACTCAAAACTCATCTGTTTAGACAAGCCTACTCATTATAACTACGGATGTATGATGCTATCTATGATGATGTATGATTTATGTATGATGTATTTTTTAACATGTTTTTATGCTAGTATTTTAATATAGCTAGTTTTTTAGTTTGTTCTAATGTACCATTTTGTAAGGCGACCTTGAGTGTCCAGAAAGGCGCCAAATAAATAAAATGTATTATTATTATTATTATTATATAACCTTCGGCTAAGGACGTGGCAGTGCGTCCGAAGCTAGGCCTTTCACTCGTAGGCACTGGTGGAACCTGTGTTAGGCGATCCCATATGTGTATTCTTCCACGGTATGGCTCCCTGCGGCGAGCCCTTGTCTTTCTCTTGGCAGAGCCTGCTCTGTCGTCACTGACCGGTTGAGTCTCCCCCTGTTATAAGCTGTAGCCACCCCAGTGATATTCCATATGTTGTACTGCCCGGTAATCTGCCCACTCCATATGTGTATCCTCCACATGTTACCTCCCTACGGGCAGGATGTGGCTTCCGCAGCGTATTCCTTTCCAATGAAAGAGAACGCTTTCCCAGCGATCTTGTGGAACAGCAGTGCCTTCCCTGGCCTAAGCCCTGTCCCATCTCCACCTAAAATAATGCGGGGGGATGCGGAGGCTTATGTCTAGGCACTGGAAGGTGGCAGCCCTAGTGGCTTTTTAATTGGGATCCCAATCAGTTGACACGTCGACTACGTCGAAAGTGAGTGACTGAAAGGGAACGTCTCATTTGTAGGGAACAGAGATGTAGTCCCGTCGCCACTATTGCTGGACCACAGCTGACTCTGGACTCCACTCAGCTCCTCAGCTAAAACCAACTGGTGCGTGCATCCACTTCCATATTTATACCAGTGTGAGATGCAGATCTCACACGCCAATGTGCATTGGCTCATTTTAAGAGTACTCGAAGATGACAGGCTCCCTAAGTGTGATCAATCGGCACGTTGACTACATCTCTGTTGCCACCTAAAGGGAACGAGGGTTACATACGTAACCGAGACGTTATTGGTATTTTTGATTTGGCAAACGATTTGTGAAAAGTTGTTTTAAATCATTAAAAATATATTTTTTTTACAGTGCAGAGGAAAACATCACTACGTCAATACACTGATATCAGAGTGAATAAAAGAGAATAAATCATATTATTACTTCATTCTACTTAATAATGACTCTGCAGATGATTGTGACATGTATAGCCTTACATAAAAGAGATTTGTGGTTTTTGATGTCACTTGGAATTATAGAAGTGGCAAATTGTTCAAAAAATAAAGAAATGCTTATATTAAGTTGGGTGTACACGGTGCAATTTTTTTCACTCAGAAAAATGTACTATCTATTTACCTCAGCTAAGTTAACCAACCCCGTGACGTCATGCGCTGTGGTATTGCAAGAAGGCGGCGCCCTTGTTTCAAAATCTATAACAAAACATCCCTTTTTCTTTAAAATGGTTACATTAATCATGGTTTTTTATATTTATTCAAATGGAAATCAGTTTACTAAATAATACTGACTGCTTCATTTCCACTTTAACGTGATGGCAGCCTAATAAACCTGCTGCTTTATCTATCATTAATGATATAATCAAAAGAAAAAGAAAAAAATCTCTTACTGCTCTTGACTGAATAACTTTTGTAGCTTTAAAAGAATCTGTGTATATTTCATTCAGTGAATACTATGTAGTTTTATTTTTACATTTATTAAATTTCTTACTTAAATGCTGCTGTTAAATATACTACTGTAACTGAAAAAAATTAAGTAGTTTATTTAATTTGTATATTTTTTTACAATTGTATTTGTACTATTGTTTTTTTCTATTCTGCTGTCATCATTGCCTTGTGCAATAAATAAACAATGATTCAAGGACAACAATTCAAAATGATTGTATACACATTCACAATGATTTATAAAAGTGGATGTGTGATATAGTGCATAAAGTGAACTGGGTCCTTTTTCACTTGGTTCACCTCTTGGTCCACTTCAAGGTGTCTTGACCCATGCCCTCAAAATCTTTAAGACATTTCTGAAGTCACAGGAAAGCACATGATCCACAACCATTAAGCAGCTATACAGAGCCAAATCTCTACTTGAAATATTTTTTGTTGTTGTCTAATGTGGTAATTTTCTTAAAAATATTATATTTCTCTTGAGAGTACCGCTAAAATTTAGTTTGACATGACTAGTTCAGTATATCAAATACTTTTCTACAGCAACTTTTCATACAGATTTTGTTCCCTTTCGAGGGAACTCGACTGCGTCACATGACGCTTTGCGTAGCGCCTCTGAAGGATGAATGAAACTAAGCCGATCTCCGATTGGTTTGCGTACTGACGTAATGTGTGACGACACATAGGCGGAAGCTATAAAGGCACGCCGGCAACATGAAATGTCAGCTACTGTTCTTCAGCAAGCGCTATCTGTACTGTGTGTCATATTTATTGTTGTCTGTCACTAAGCACAATATATATATATATATATATATATATATATATATATATATATATATATATATATATATATATATATATATATATATATATCATGGCGAGTGTGAGTTTCAGGAGATGTGTGCACCCTTGCCCTCGCTATATTACGGGCGGGGACACACATCAACTGTGTACACATTGTTTGGGAATGCAGCACGCGCAGGCAGCTCTCGAACTAAATGGAGCTGCTTGCGAGCATTGTGAGAGATTGTCGCTCCACGTGCTGCGTTCCCGGCTGGCCTTATTTAATGAGGATGGCCAGCCTCGCGAGCCCCGTGGTGCGGGACCCGCGTCCGCTGAGGCGGCGCGGCGACGCTCTTCATGGGGCTCGCAAATGGATCTGTCTGGGGATCCCGAGGCTGCCGAGGCACCTTCTCGGGATTCCTCGGGCAGTTCCGATGAACTCGAGCCTCGCGCGGAAGCCCGCCCTGCGGCTTCTTCTGCGCGAGCCGAGGGCTCGATGCTTGAGCTGTCTGCCTCTGAGGAAGTGGACGTGCTCAGCATCGAGGGCGGGAATTTCGGGGACGACTCGCCACCCCGTGTCCCCGCATATGAAGAGCTGGTGGAAGTTGTTTCCCGTGCTGTGGCCCGTTTGAATATCAGTTGGCCACAGGAGAAGCAGGAAGCGCTGATTAAAAGCAAGCTGGACGAGCGCTTCCTGCAGCACAGGGAACAACCTCATCACCGGGGCTTGCCGTTTTTTCCTGATTTACACAATGAGTTGTGTAAATCATGGACTAGACCACACTCATCTCGTGTGTCCAACCCCCCAGTCCTTAATTATAGTAACATCGTGGGGGCACGAGAAAACGGTTATGGGATGATGCCACGGGTGGAACAGCCGTTAGCAAATTATTTATCCCCCGAATCGGCATCATCTCTTAAAGCCCCGGTGCTGCCCACTAAACCGTGCAGAGATACATCATCATTAGTGGGCAGGGCTTATATGGCAGCGGGTCGGGCTGGTGCGAGCCTTCACACCATGGCGCTGCTTCAAGCGTACCAGGCCGACCTTCTTAAAGACATAGATGAGGGCGAGGGTCCAACTCCAGAGGATATTGCGGAATTGAGGAAGGCCGCTGACTTGTCTCTCCGAGTCACTAAGGAGACGGCCCGTGCTATCGGCCGCTCCATGGCGGCTATGGTGGTCTCGGAGAGACATTTATGGTTAAATCTTTCGGGCATCAGGGAAAAGGACAGGGCTTTCCTCCTTGATGCCCCGATTTCGCCTTCTGGCCTGTTCGGCGATGCCGTTAATACCGTCGTCGACAGGTTTCAGGAGGAGAAAAAGCAGTCGGCGGCCTTCAAACAATATCTCCCTCGCCGCTCTAGATCTAAGAAGTCTGCCCCTGGTGGGCAGCCGCAGCCACAGCCATCCACCAGCTCCTCCGCCTATAGACAGGCTCAAAAAGAGAGCGTTGCATCTAGAGCCCCCCCTCAACCTGAGGGCCGTCCTGCAGGCTAAAAAGGCTTCGTCAAAGAGATCCTAGCTGCTCTAGGATCTCTGCGGGTGGCCCCACCCGTGGTGGAACGACCGAGGTCGTCTCCTTCGCGGAGCCCGCAGGAAATCGATGTTGCTCTTCCGCCGTTAAAAATGTTTCAGGACACATCGGTTTCCAGCGAACGCAGGCTGTATTGTCCGCCCCACAGGCTTGCGGCCAGACAGCATTCGCGATCGCCCATCGAGAATCGTTTTCGGTCCAGCCCTGCCGGAAACCTGCTTCAGGGGGTCGAGAACGAATCCCGATTAATACCCGAAGCCAGGCTCGAGAGCCTGGTTCCTTTGGTAAAATATTTCGAGGCATGGAAAAATCTAGCGAATATTTCTCCGTGGGCCCTGCGCACCATTCAAAATGGGTACAGGCTGCAGTTCGGTTTCCGCCCACCCAGATTCAACGGGGTGGTCTGGACTGTAGTCGACCCAGTGCAGGGTCGGGTATTGGAACAGGAAGTAAACTCCCTGCTGGCAAAGGAGGCTATAGAACATATTCCTCCACCGGAGAGGGAGTCCGGGTTTTACAGCCGCTACTTCATAGTTCCCAAGAAGGATGGGGGGTTGCGTCCAATAATAGATCTCAGGCATCTGAACCGTTCTCTGAGGAGATTCAGGTTAAAGATGCTCACTATTCCCATCATCGTGAGTCAAATTCAATCTGAGGATTGGTTTGTCACGATAGATCTAAAAGACGCATACTAGAGACCTGCGCGGGACGGATTTTTCCGTCCCGCTCCCGCCCGCTCCCGCAAGATTTTGTCCCGCTCCCGCCCGCTCCCGCAAAAATATATGTTATTTTCTCCCGCTCCCGCCCGCGACAATCAAGTTTCGTCCCGCTCCCGCCCGCAAAATCCCGCCTAGTTTTTTATTTTTAGGAATAGCATGTCGTTCACTGATGAGGGCTTCAGATTAATCCGTCTCTGCTCCAGCATGCGAGCGACCGCAAATACCGAAAGCCCTCTCCGATGCTGTGCTGGAAGCTGGAATGCACATTTTTCTGTTACATCTTTTAGTGCACTTGACACTTTCGACTGACTTGCCGTAAACGTCAGGGAAGTTTGCCTTTCAAAACGGTGCACACATGACACTTCAGACCTGAAGTTACAGACTTACGTGAGTATTTTGTTGCATTTGTAACAGCTCGCAAAAGGACGGTGCTTTCCATTGCTGTCGCATTGGCCTACTAGGCTACTAAAACATTTCCAAATATCAGACTTTTTCTTTGTTTGGTTTTGTAGTTTTGCATGTTCCTTTCTTTAATAATAATATATGTAGCACTAAACAATCCACCTGTCATGTGGTGCAGACATTGCCTCTGTGTGGTAGGTTTGGCTGTTCTGCTGCGCCTATGAATGAACCACGCGAGAGTTCCGACCTTGCGCCAGTAAATCGTTTTCATTTTAGTTATCCTTGTTGCTTGTGCATTAGATAAATAACGGTTTATTTGTTTCTAGTTGTTTTATTTCCCGCGGTAGTCCCGCGGGAGTGCAGGTCTCAGCTTTACACTCATATTTAATTTGCGGGAGTGCAGCGAATCCTCCCTCCCGCCCGCACCCGCAAGTGCACCTCATCATCCCGCCCGCTCCCGCAATGACCTTTCAAAATTTGTCCCGCGCCGCACTGTTTTGCGTCGCGACCCGCGGGTCCCGCGGGACTCCCGCGGGAGTGCAGACCTCTAACGCATACTTCCATATATCCATCCTTCCATCTCACAGGAAGTTCCTGAGGTTCGCTTTCGGGGGCGAGGCGTACCAATATCGGGTTCTTCCGTTCGGCCTAGCTCTCTCCCCTCGCACATTTACCAAATGTATGGATGCGGCTCTGGCACCGCTGAGGCTCCAGGGCATCAGGGTGCTCAACTATATAGACGACTGGCTGATTTTGGCCCAGTCACAAGAGCTGGCGGTTCGGCATCGAGATGTCGTCCTCGCCCACATCCAAAGCCTGTGAACGAAAAAGAGCGTGTTGACACCAGCCCAGCGAACTATGTTCTTGGGAGTGGTGTGGGACTCGGTCACGATGCGGGCACAACTGTCTCCCGCACGAGTCGAGTCCATTCTGGCCACAGTGTCAGGGATAAAGCTAGGCCAAGCCATCACTGTCAAACATTTTCAGAGAGTGTTAGGGCTCATGGCAGCAGCGTCCAACATTATTCCATTCGGCCTGCTGCACATGAGGGCCCTTCAGTGGTGGTTGAAAACCAAGGGGTTCTCCCCGAGGGGGAACCCGTTCCGCATGATCAGGATTACGCGCAGAGGCCTTCGTTCCCTATCTATGTGGAAAAAAGCTTGGTTTCTGTCCCAAGGTCCAGGGTTGGGAGCGTCATGTCGCCGGAAAACCGTTTCGACAGACGCCTCCCTCACGGGCTGGGGCGCGGTCATGGACGGCCGCTTTACGACAGGCCTATGGCAGGACCATCATTCCTCCTGGCACATAAACTGCCTGGAGATGTTGGCGGTGTTCTGGGCTCTGAGGAGCTTCCTGCCAGACCTCAAGGGCCATCACGTCCTGGTGAGGTCAGAAAATATGTCGATAGTGGCCTATATAAACCATCAGGGGGGCCTGAGGTCTCGCCCTCTATGCAGACTGGCGCATCAGATCCTCCTGTGGTCCCAAGGGAAACTGTTGTCTCTATGAGCAACATACATCCCGGGGAGTCAAAATCAGGGAGCAGACATCCTGTCGAGACAGGGGCTGAGGCCCAGGGAATGGAGACTCCACCCCGAGGTGGTGGAGTCAATATGTCAGAGGTTCAGCCCAGTGGAAGTGGATCTGTATGCGTCTCAAGAGACGACCCACTGTCCATTGTGGTTCTCCCTCACTCATCCAGCCCCGCTGGGGTTGGATGCCATGGTGCAGACGTGGCCGAGGCTGCGTCTGTATGCATTTCCCCCGATCGCTCTGCTCCCGGGAGTTCTAGAAAGGGTCCGTCGCGACGGGATCAGTCTACTGCTGGTAGCCCTGTTGTGGCCGGCCCGAGTATGGTTCTCAGACATTATATTGCTCCTAGACGGCCCTCCGTGGGAGATTCCCCTCAGGAGGGACCTGCTGACACAGGCAGAGGGCTCAATATTTCACCCTCGGCCCGAGTTATGGAAACTGTGGGTCTGGCCCCTGAGGGGGCACAGTACCGAGAGGCCGGCAATTGTACGGCTTAAAGTGGAATGTCTTCACCATTTGGTGTAGAGAGCGTGAGGTGGACCCAGTTAACTGCCCAGTGGCTTCAGTGCTGGAGTTCCTCCAAGATCGTTTCTCCGCTGGTCTTACCCCGTCCACGCTCAAGGTGTACGTGGCTGCCATTGGGGCTTTCCACGCTCCTCTGAGTGGTGGGCCTCTGGGGAGACACCAGTTGGTCGTACGTTTCCTCCGTGGGGCTTGGAGGATGAGACCTCCAGCTCGAACCAGGGTTCCCACATGGGACCTGGCAGTGGTTCTCGAAGGGCTGGCCGAGGCCCCCTTCGAACCGCTGGAGTCGGCTGAGGCCAAGAACCTGTCGCTGAAGGTCGCTTTTTTGTTGGCCATTACTTCTCTGAGGAGGGTAGGAGATCTCCAGGCACTCTCCATATCTAACGAGTGCCTGGAGTTTGCTCCAGGCAACATTAAGGTTTTCCTTCACCCTAGGCCTGGCTATTTGCCTAAGGTGCCGTCCAGTGCGGCACGGCCTACGGTTCTGCAGGCTTTTCATCCTCCACCTCATGTGACGACGGATGAAGAGAGGCTTCACATGCTCTGCCCTGTCAGAGCACTAAGAATCTACATTCAGAGGTCCTCTTCGTGGCGGAAGTCGGACCAGTTGCTGGTGTGTTTCGGGTCACCCAAGAAAGGGCTTCCCGCGTCAAAACAGACCATCAGCAATTGGATTGTCCATGCGATTTCTGCAGCCTACCAGGTGCGCGGTATGCCTTCACCTTTGGCTGTGAGGGCGCATTCTACCAGAGGCATGGCGTCCTCTAGAGCCCTTCTCGCGGGGGCCCCCATCCATGAGATCTGCGAGGCAGCGGGATGGGCTACCCCCCACACCTTTGTTAGGTTTTATAGTTTGGACATTCCGTCTACACCCGGCTCTCTTGTGCTCTCGTCCTAAGTGTGCCTGTGAGCAGCTTCACACTAGGGCAGGCAGGACGCGTTGTGGCGTAGTGGGTACTCGTTCCCCCAAAGTGTCATGTGACGCAGTCGAGTTCCCTCGAAAGAGAACGTCCTCGGGTTACGACTGTAACCCTTGTTCCCTGAGAGGGGAACGAGAACTGCGTCCCTTGGCCACGCCTTCCCCTGCCTGGGGGCGCTTGCTTCATCACAGAAGCTGACATTTCATGTTGCCGGCGTGCCTTTATAGCTTCCGCCTATGTGTCGTCACACATTACGTCATTACGCAAACCAATCGGAGATCGGCTTAGTTTCATTCATCCTTCAGAGGCGCTACGCTGAGGGGCGTTCTCCCAAAGTGTCATGTGACGCAGTTCTCGTTCCCCTCTCAGGGAACAAGGGTTACAGACGTAACCCGAGGACGTTCTCCATGTTTCCGAGTAAACCATTTGTATGGCAATATTCCTGTAGCACCTTGAGTTTTTACTTCATAGTCAATGACAACAACGGTGATAAAAGCATTATTATATATGTTAGAAAAGTTGGCCTCATGCCATGGAGAGCACAATGGTGGCTGTGCAGAACCCAAATGCCTTGCACATAAATCACTGGTCATGGCCTACCAGAACACAGTGTTTAACTGATGACTAAATCCTCAAATCAATAGCCACTTGCCCATTATTTAGAAAACAGTTTAATCACTCGACCCTAAATAAAGTAGATTTTTTGTATATGTATTGTTGTCACATGAAATATTACCATGTTTATCTAATGTTTTTAAACTCAAGAAGATGTTTTCATAAGCTCTGTGGAAACATAACTTAGTATTCCCGTAAAGCCAGATAAACTATTTTCATTAATTGTCCAAATGTCTATAGACATGAAAACTACAGAAAACCATTTGGCCCTTATTCGTTTAGATTTTTTTTTTCTTGCCTGCTTAATAACAGATGTCTAGACAGTGGATACATTTAAATAACTTGAACAGCTTATCGATTTCTGCATTTACCTACTCAACCATTGAACTGTAATGCATAATAGAATGATCTCAATATATAAACTGACATAAATTTTATCTTGCTAATATGCTTAATGCGATTAGTCAACCGTTGGGAATTTAGATTTGTTGTTGAACCACAAAACTGCAAATTTAACACACATCCACTCTAACACACCCACAGCTATACCCCAAGAGGTTAAAGCTGTTCTGTTCATGCTCACCAGCTGTTTAAAAGAACATTACACTGTAAGCTAAGACATTGACAAGGTGCTTTGACATTACAAATGCATTATACAATAATGTACTTTTGACTAGCAGTTTGTCAACCCGAAGTAAATGCATATGGAAAAAACAACTGATGAGAAATATTATTCAGTTTATTGTTTTCTATTGGTTTGCACTGACATCAATTAAATAAAAAATAGTAAGAGATATAAGGATAAGAATCACATAAACATGTTCCCCTCTAAATAGTCTGATTTTGGGTTGCCTCTTATGCATTTAGTGGTCTATGGCTGAACCTACAGTAAATCAGTGAATGTATTTAAAAGGCTGTGGGATGGGATGGATAAAAATGTTGTCTTTAAGGACAATATTATTTTATGTTCTTACATATTTTTCCAACATGTATTGATAATAACACACTTCATTTGAATGCGCAAATCAATATAATGTATGCCTAATATATGTAATAGTATAATATAGGTTAATATAGTAATTTCTTAATTCCATCATATCCATTTCTTATAATGGTCACGCAGTTTACTCATTAAACGTTTGGACACGAAAAATAGATGTCATTCCCTCAATAGGGATGGATTGATTACCTGATTCACGATAAACCACGATAAAATGTCCTGACGATTAGTATTATCGTTTAAAATTCAATTATCACAAAAACCATGTTCGATTAACGCGATTTTAAAAACTTGCGGTAAATCCTGTCCAGACAGCATCAGTCTTATGCAGCCGCAGCATGCAACATTGTTTTTGTTTTGTTTTGATTTTGTTTTGTTTTTGTACAAGAAGACATGGTGGAAGGCAGTGACAGCGCTCGGGAGTGTCTCACCCAAAAAATGTCTCGGGTTACTGTAGTGTAAACTAGTGTCACGGAGCGTGGTGTAAATTTTTTAGTAATCAAAAATGTCTAATTAATTGAAATCAATCAATACAATATTTTAAAAAAATTCTATGAATATTAAAAATAAAGAAGTTTAAAAATAAAATAAAAAAAGGTTTTTTTGTGGGGGGAAGTTTTGAGGGGGGCACACCTAGGACGGGAGCACTAGATTGCCAGGTGTAGAAGGAATATCCAGGCTATAGAATCTGATAAAAGTATGAGGGGTGGCCCATCCTGCTGCCTGCATCACACACTTCTTGGATTGGGGCCCCTGAAAACAGGGCTCTAGAGGACACCATGCCTCTGGTTGAATGAGCCCTTCACCTCCAAAGGTGAAGGCAAGCTGCGCACCTGATAGGCTATAGAGATAGCCCAAACAACTCAGTTACTGATGGTCTGTTTGGATGCGGGAAGCCACTTATTGGGTGACCCGAAGCACACCAGCAACTGGTCTGACTTCTGCCATGAAGAAGACCTCTGGAGATAAATCTTGAGTGCTCTGACAGGGCAGAGCAAATTCTTCATCCACCGTCAAGTGAGGTGGAGGATGAAAAGCCTGCAGAACCGTAGGCCGTGCCACATTAAATGGCACTTTAGGCACATAGTCTGGCCTGGGGAGCAAGATAGCCTTAATGTCACCTGGAGCAAACTCCAGGCACCCATGAGATATAGAGAGCACCTGAAGATCTCATACTCTCCTCAGAGAAGTAATGCCTAAAAAAAAGCTACCTTGAGGGAAGGTTCTTGGCCTTAGCCGACTCCAGAGTTTCGAAGGGGGCCTCGACCAGCCCTTTGAGAACCACTGCCAGGTCCCATGTGGGAACTCTAGTACGAGCCACAGGTCTCATCCTCCGAGCCCCACGGAGGAAACGTATGACCAGCTCATGTCTCCCCAGAGGCCCATCACCCAGAGGAGCGTGGAAAGCCACAATGGCAGCCATGTACACTTTGAATGTGGACGGGGTAAGACTAGCCGAGAAGCGATCTTGGAGGAGCTTCCAGCACTGAAGCCAACCAGGCAGTTAACTGGGTCCACCTCTTGCTCTCTACACCAAGTGGAAACACATTCCACTTTAGGCCATACAACCTCCTAGTGGAAGGTGCTCTGGAACTGAGTATGGTCTTAACCACTCCCGCCGACAGACCAGATACTAGATACTGAGCACCCTCAGGGCCCCAAAGTTTCCACTGGTCTGGTTGAAGGTGAATATTGAGGCCCTGTCCTGTGGAAGAAGGTCATAGGGATCTGCCAAGGCTGGCCTGCCAGGAGTGCTATGATGTCTAAAAACCATACCCGGGCCGGCCAGTATGGGACTACTAGAAGTAGGCTGATCCTGTCTCAAAGGACCCTCTCCAGACAAAGCGTACAGGCGTATGCTCAGCCATGTCTGTACCATGACATCCAACTCAAATGGGGCTAAAGAGAAAACCACAGTGGACAGTGGGACGTCCCTCAAGACATAAACAAATTCACTTCCACTGGGCCGAACCTCTTGCATATCGTCTCCATTCCCCGGGCCTCAGCAACGACAGGATGTCTGCTCTCTGATTCTGGTCCCCTGGGACGTGCATTGTTCTGAGAGATAACAGTTTCCCTTGGGACCACAGGAGGATCTGATGCGCCAATCTGGATAGAGGGCACGATCTCAGAACTGATGAATCAAGTAGGAGACCACCGACACATTGTCTATGTGGTGACCCCTGAGGTCTGGGAGGAAGATATTCAGAGCCCTGCCATCCATGACCACGCCCCAGCCAGTGAGGGAGGTGTCTGTCGAAGAGGCTTTCCTGCTCCCAGCACGGGGCCTTGGGACAGAAACCAACCTTTTTTCCACATAGATAGGGAACGAAGGCATCTGCGCGTAACCCTGATCATGCGGGATGGTTCCCCTTTGGGGAAAACCCATTGGTTTTCAACCATCACTGCAGGACCTTTATGTGCAGCAGGCCGAACTGAATGACGTTGGACGCTGCTGCCATGAGCCCTAACACTCTCTGAAAATGTTTTACAATGATGGCTTGGCCTAGCTTTATACTGGTCACCGTGGCCAGGATAGACTCGATCCGTGCAGGAGACAATTGTGTAATTGTCCTAGTGATCCTATGATCAGGATCACTATCCTGATCATAGATGCCGCACTATGATCAGGATAGTGCGGCAACACTAACACAGTTAAACAGTATGACAGATAAGTTATAAGTTGAACAAAATACCTTGTTACAGTTCAGTAGTAATGATTTCATGAACTTTTTCACCGAGAAAATTGAAAGCATCAGAATCAAAATCGTAAACGTTCAATCTTTGCTCGCGCCTTATAATTCAGCCGCAATTATCACCCCGCAAGAACAATTACAATGCTTTACAACCATAGAACAAAAAGAGTTAAATAAACTAATCACTTCATCTAAAACAACAACATGTTTATTAGATCCTATACCAACTAAACTACTGAAAGAAGTATTACCTATAGTGGAAGAGCCTCTTCTCAATATTATTAATTCGTCTTTATCTTTAGGTCATGTTCCAAGAACATTCAAGCTGGCAGTTATAAAACCTCTTATTAAGAAACCACAATTAGATCCAAATAACCTAGCAAATTACAGACCCATTTCGAATCTTCCATTTATGTCAAAAATATTAGAAAAAGTTGTGTCCGCTCAACTCGGCTCTTTCCTGCAAGAAAACGACATCTATGAAAAGTTTCAGTCTGGATTCAGGCCACATCATAGCACTGAAACTGCGCTTGTTAGAATCATAAATGATCTACTTTTAGCTTCGGACCAAGGCTGTATCTCAGTACTAGTTTTACTTGATCTTAGTGCTGCGTTCGATACTATAGATCACACAATACTCTTAGATCGACTACAAAATTACACTGGTGTTCAAGGACAAGCATTAAGCTGGTTCAGGTCATACTTATCTGACCGCTACCATTTTGTCTACTTAAATGGAGAAAAATCGATCATGACTTCGGCAAACCATGGAGTGCCGCAGGGATCTGTGTTAGGCCCTTTAGTATTCTCAATATATATGCTGCCACTTGGTAATATTCTAAGGAAACATGGAATTAGTTTCCATTGCTATGCTGATGACACTCAAATATATATTTCATCACGGCCAGATGAATACGCTAAATTATCCAAATTGACAGATTGTGTTAAAGATATAAAAGATTGGATGACGCGTAACTTTCTTTTATTAAATCCAGATAAGACAGAGGTAATACTTATCGGTTCTAAAAACCATCTACAAAACCTCTCACAACACAACTTTAACATAGTAGGATGCCCTGTTACTTTATCCGCTACAGTAAAAGACCTGGGTGTTATATTAGACTGCAACCTGTCTTTTGAAAAGCATATTTCATATGTTACAAAAACTGCCTTTTTCCACCTTAGAAACATTGCTAAGCTACATAATATGCTATCACTCTCTGATGCAGAAAAGTTAGTTCATGCATTCATGACCTCGAGACTAGATTACTGTAATGCTTTATTAGCTGGTTGTCCTGCATCCTCAATAAACAAGCTACAGTTAGTCCAAAATGCAGCCGCTAGAGTTCTTACTAGATCAAGAAAATATGATCATATAACACCAGTTTTATCATCACTTCATTGGTTACCTATAAAGTTCCGTATTAATTACAAGGTATTGCTTTTGACCTATAAAGCTCTAAATGGTTTAGCTCCAGTCTATTTAACGGATCTTCTATCGCCTTACAATCCATCGCGCTCTTTAAGATCACTAAATTCGAGGCTTCTGGTCATTCCTAGGATATCCAGATCCACCAAAGGAGGCAGAGCATTTTCACATCTAGCTCCAAAGCTCTGGAATAGCCTTCCTGATATTGTTCGTTGCTCAGACTCGCTCTCCCAGTTTAAAACTAGACTAAAGACGCATCTATTTAGCCAGGCATTTATATAAATTTTTATCTTACAGTTACTGTAAATTTGGCCTCTAGTTCATAAACGCCAGAGGAGAACTGGCCCCGACTGAGCCTGGGTTCTCCCAAGGTTTTTTTTTTCTCCATTGGGTCATCTGATGGAGTTTTAGGACACCATTGGGTCACTTGATGGAGTTTTTCGGTTCCTTGCCACTGTTGCCTTTGGCTTGCTCAGTCGGGGATATTCAAATTAATTAAACAATCATACCATTGATCAGCTCTACCAAACTTGGATGTCCTTTTTGGATGTCCAGTAATAAACAAACATTGTTGAGTTATTTTGATTGATACTGTAAAGCAGCTTTGATACAATCTGTATTGTGAAAAGCGCTATATAAATATATTTGACTTGACTTGACTTGACTTACTTTGCAGTACAGTATGTACAGTATGAATAAAAACAAGAAATATTTCCACAATAAAGATAATTTAATTATAATTTAATACAAATGTATATTTATTTAAACGCAAGATATAGAGTAATAATTAATTAAACATAATTAATCAATTTGCAACAAGAATATTTCATATTCATTAGGTGTCTTTAGGCCTTTATTTTGAAAAAGCAATAAACATGAGAAATCATGAAATTGGTAGAAAGCTCAGTTTGTTTTCATACCAAGAGTTCAAAAAAATAACACAATTCAATTTTATTAAAAAAAAGTCAGAATTCTTTTTTACATATAGCAACAAAGCCAGAACACCTTAACTGACGGTGCTGACGGTGGATGCCTCGCACCCACACAGAATCTTTATTGCAGAATAGCCCCGTAATTGAATTGAATTGAACTGAATTGAATTGATTGAATTGCTAACTCTGTTGTGTGCAGGTGTCCCTTTGCAGCTTCTGTGTATGCCATCACATGTTACGTCATGACTCAGCACCAATCAGGATTGGATTAGTTTCATTCATACTTCAGATGCGTTACGCTAAGGGCGTTCCCCAATGTGTCGTATCTACGCAGTTTAAAGGTGCCTAAGAATTGGGTTATTTTATTATTTTATAATGTTTCCTGGGTTGCCCTTATAGTGTTAGTATGTTTTTTAGATCAAAAATTTATCATTTAGAAATAAAAGGCATTTTTCCTAGCCTGATTTTAGCCTCTGATTTGAACACTTTGTTTGAAGGGGCGTGTCTGCTGTGAGACTTCAGTGTAACCAGCCACTGCTGTGATTGGCTGACATGCTTGCATATGAAATAGCTACGTATTACATGTGAAACTCTCTCGAATACTTTTACTACAGCTATTAAATGTTTTTACTATTACAGCTATCGAGATTAACGAATCGTGAGATGTTTATAAAGTATTTAAATCTATTTCCATCACATAAAATGTTGCCGTGATGAGCATTGCACAGATGACAGTCTGTTGATCACGGGACTGAAGATCTTATCATTGCACTGCAGTTTCTGCACTCTCTCTAATGCTTTCAAACACGATGATGTACATACAGTAAGAGCTTCGTGGTGCAGTGTAACATGCGTCATTGATTTCATAATGAGTTTGGCAAGTGTCCAGATAAACTCGCGCTGTGTGGAAAGATTGTTCTTTGATCGCTTTCTGTATATAATTTATTCACTGAGAGAAGCCTGCTTGATATTGTCCCAGGTTAGAAAATAAGTCCGTGGTGAAATGGGCAGAGCAAACTAACAACTTCGAATTAAACTGTTTTGGTATACAATTATAGATAAACATCAACCACGCCTGTTGACATTTCTTTTCTGTGGGAAGGGTATGAAAAGTCCTCACCTCCTCTGCACAGCCTGGAACATAACATTTATCTGCCATTTTCCCTATGATCCTCGCTTGTTTCTTCACCTGCAGAACTTCCGATGGTTTGCCTGCGCAGTGCCTGGCATTGAACATGGGCTGGCATATGCAAATTTTTGGAGGCGTACATATTAATGATCCCGACTGTTGTGTCACAGTCGGTGTTATGTGGAGATTCGCCTGTTTTTCAGGGGTGTTTTTCAAAACGAGATTTAAATAAGAAGGAGAAAACAATGGTGTTTGAAACTCACTGTATGTCATGTCCATGTACTGAACTATTGTTATTTAACTATGCCAACATAAATTCAATTTCTCATTCTAGGGCACCTTTAAGTTCTCTCGAAAGGGATCCTCCTTTCTGCAGCTTTCCGTGGCTGCAGCTTCTCAGTAACGTCCGATATTGTACGTTCTATTCTCTGTAATTGTTAAGCCCCACTAAAGATATGAAAAATATTGTAAAGCATTTTCGTATTTTTGTATTTTCGTAGCAATAAAGTTCTTTGGCGCAGACCCTGTCTATTGCTCGCAATCCGAGGGTCCGGACTCTGCATTTCCTGCCTGAAGACGAAGGCCGGGGCGCAGCCGACCCCCTGACAGGTATAGGAAGGGACCATACTGGTGGTGGTGGGGAGGATGGAGGGGAAGGGACCATCTTGGTGGTGGTGAGGAGGATGGAGGTGAATGAAAGCTTGAGCATCTGCGAACTCAAACATGTGTAAGTACAGGGCCCGGTTGCATAAAGCACCTTAAGTGTAATTTTCCCTTAAGGTCGCCCTTATGTTTCCCTTAAACCTAAGGGTGTTGCAGAAAAATACCCTTAAGTGTTACTTAACAGTTTTTTATAAGTGAAACGTCATAAACACTTAGAATTTCCCTTAAATGCTGTTTTTTCACTTAAGTAATTGTTAAGTGTTGCATAAAACCCCTTAACGGTAATTTCCCTAAGTATAACTTAAGGTTTGGAAATCGTAACCTTAAGAGTAACGCGGACAAAAATAAGACTACATGGCTGAATTTATGGAACCAGCTGAATATCATAGGGAATAGGGAGAACCCTTTGGACCAATTTAGCTATGAAAAATTGTTGCAAGAATATTTGACATCGCTATCAAACTAGACGGCTGTCTGTCTGTCATTACACGCGACTCGCATGTAGACTATCACAACGTTAAGTCAGTGCGCGCACGGAGAGTGTGTGGCCGACCCGTGCAGAAAAACATTCACAGCACAGGAGAACGAGCTGATTCTGTGTTTTAAAAGGAATCATGACAGAAAAAACAGGTATGCTATGGAAATATACTCAGCTGTATTTCGAGACACAGAGCCAGAAGTGCATTCACAAAACCTAAACAAATGCCAAAGCATGAGACGGTGAACAACACAAACTGCCGCCACTTTCGGAGCTAACGCGGTGTTGCGTGATAGCGTCACTGGACTGACACGTGATATTCCGACATGTTAGTGTTTTGCGTATCTATGGCAACAACAGACTTTTATAACGTGAATCCAGGATCGCTGTCGTGAAACACTTAAATGTTTCCCTTACCTAAGAGAACCGTTTAAGAGATTATATGCAACACCCTTAAGTTATTCTCTTAGGTAAGGGGAAATCGCCCCTTAGGTATCATACTTAAGGGAAAAACTTAAGGTGCTTTATGCAACCGGGCACTGGTCTTTTATACCGCAAGTATTAGACAGGATAGATTGGATAGATGAGAAAGTAATAAGTGACGTAGCAATTAAGTCTTCCTGGCAGAACTTAATGCTAAAGCTTCCATTTCCCAAGATAGATTATAATATGCTGAACTTTAAAAACTATTAAAATCTTGTAAAAAAAAAAAAAAAAAAAAAGTTCCCAAATGCATAATGTTCCAGTTGAATCACTTTAAATTAAAAGAGGGTTTATATAGTGCAAACAAGGTCTAAAAGTGACTCTAATCAAACCATGTTTTCTTAATATTTACAGATGTGCTAATCTACAATTCAGAAATATAGTGTCATTTTTTCTCAAACTGCTTACGATTTGCTGCCTCAGGCTTTTAACTAATCAAAATAATTGTTAGCAAAAAAAAATTAAATAAATGGCTTGATTATTTGTAACAGAAAGAGAGTTTATCATTCAAAGTCCATAAAATGATTGTCCTATCCAGAAAGAGAGAGAGAAGGATTTCTATCCAGGCCTGATCTAAAACATGCTTGGTAATCACAGTAATTAGGCCATGAATTTCACTCCTAAAAAGCTTGACGACACAGAGACGCTCAGTTGACATGTTAACTAGTGCTCCCTTTCTGACCTTTTGTGTTGAGAGAGTGTGAGAGGTTTAGGTTGCCTGTTAACTGCACACACAGATGGCAGAGGTCAGGCTTGGGGTCTCAGTGAAATAAACACAGGAAAGCCTCTTTTTTTGATCACTCTTTTTTGGGGGTTTCCGTGAGCCCCGTCATGTTAACACATGCCCTCCCAACCTGGAATCCCCCTGGCTGTAAAATTCTGAAAAGAAACATGATTGCATGGAAATTTTGGAGGATCTGTTCTGCAGGGACAAAGATTTATTTGTTTTAAAGTGTATTTGTTAAACACTTCTGTTATACAAACTGTGTTGCTATGAGTGGATGACATGAATCATACGTTCTAACAGTTTCAATGTAAAATGTAGTATACTACATTTTATACTACATTTATACTACTTTTATTTGGGGTTGGATTTTAAAATATGCCTGTGGGAAACATGTACTTCCCAAAATCATTAAAATGAGTAGAACAATATATACACAATAAAATGTCCAATTGGTGAGATTGCCTGCATTGCACTGAACAACCTTTCCACCACTACAATGATTTGAACTGCAGTGTCTTTCCATTATCTAAATGCCAGCATTAAGTTAGGTGAACAGTATGACATGGTATATTTATATTTATAAGCCCTCACTACACACATTTGACCACACATCAAAAAATGCTATGGACAGGAAAGTGAAAGAGAGGGGAATGTCTGCAAAGCATTTAATTATAGGAAAACGTCATTTCTCTCCATTCCCAGAGCAACCGATCGGTCAGCTTGTCAGGTAATTTAGCATGAGAAAAGAAGCAGAAGGGCACAAGCCACTGAAGGACCCTTTTGTTCATGCTTAAAAGGTTTGGGTTAATATTATCTGCAAAGATTGGCCCCTAAAATCATACAACGATAGGGTTCAGTTATTTAGTGTTCACAGCTTAATAATTTAATGACTTACAATATAAAAATAGAATATATAATACAAAAAAAAGTATATTAACCTACATAAAATATATTGTATCTTGAATAAGAGCGTACTTAACTTTTTCCCCATCATTGATGGAAATTTCCATCATTTATGAGACAATGCTTTCCCGCCATTGACAGAATTTTCCGGCTTTCCATGTTTTCACTGTTATATGGTAGGGGAGCACTATAGACCTTATTCTCCGCAGCGCCATTTTTTTTTATTTTTAACGGGAATGAAAGCGAGGCTGTGAGGGTAGACATACATCTTTTCAGTGAATTGTACGGTTATTTAATGCAATTTTGGATTGTTCTGCTGACGAAACAGGAAAAATGTGCAAAGTTTTGGCAAAATGAGTCGGAATGCGCGCAGGTTCTCTTACGAGAGTATCTCTCGTACTGCGTAATATCTTACGCTATGGGGAAACACTCTTTCCTCGAGATATTGAAGCCAAAAATTATCCTTAATTTTTTTAATCATGCAAAACGCTTTTGCAGCAGCAAGCAGACAAGGGCGAAACAGCTCGCGCGCCCATTGGCTGCCTCGCTGGAAAAGCTGCAGCCTATCGAGTGAAGGCACTGCGTGACGTAATGACGAATGAAGACGCTTCGCGCTCATTTCGTCATGTCCCGCCAGTATAGGCGTGGTCTCACCCTATAAATACCCCTCGATAGCTGTATTTCTCTGATTTTTTCATTCTTCACGCGAAGCTCACGCATCGCGGGATCCAGAGTGAGAAGCCGCGCCGTTGACTTGTAGCCTTCTCAGCGGGACGTGCCATCTTCTGAAGTCGCTGGCCCAGCCGCCTTCAACTGCCGTACCTGCTGCGCTTTCCGGCGTACTATATCCTTTACTCTGTCACTGTGTGTGTGTGTGTTTGCTTACGTGACGCAACACCCATTATATGTTCTAAAAGAGCTGCGTCTTTTTAAAGATGCCTTTCTGTGGCTCGTGCCGCTCTCAACTCAGCGATGAGGACCGTCACGTCATCTGTGTGTCCTGCCTGGGTCATGAGCACGCTGCTATCGCGCTCGCGGATGGTGGATGCCCGCACTGCGAACTTCTGCCTATGGCGACTCTGCGGACTCGCCTGGCGTCGTTCTCTGAACCCGCGTCCCAGCCGTCTGTGCCGCGCCGTAAGAAGCGTCGCGCCCAGCGCGCTCCCGAGCCTTCTCCAGCCCGCCAAAGCTCGCCGGTGCGCCCGCCTGCTTCGCCGGCTTCACCTGAGTCGCTCCCGGACGGACAGCGCCCGCCGTCTGCCGCCGCTTCCGTTCCCGAGCTGGACGAGCCTGCCGAGGTATGCTCTCTTGTGGCTTCCGATAGCGAGGATTGGGCGAGCTCTGTGGACCTCCCCCCCGCTGACGTGTCTAGCCAACCCTCTGTGAGGAGACCCGGCATTGAGGCTGAGCTGATGCGTCTGCTCACCCAGGCCGTAGAGAGCATCGGCCTCGAGTGGGAGGCGCCCGCCTTGCCGCCGCGCAACAGACTCGACGGGCGCTTTCTCAAGAAAGACGAAGCCCCGTCTAAGTCTAGGGCCGCCCCCTTCCTCCCTGAGCTCCACGACGAAGTCGCTAAGTCATGGACCGCCCCGTTCTCCGCCAGACTGCGCACTTCCACTTCTGCGGCCTTCACTTCTGTCACCGGCGCGGGAGATAAAGGATATCTCTCCATTCCTCCTGTCGAGGCGGCGGTCGCGTCGCATCTCTGCCCGCCCTCTGCGGGACGGGCGCGCGCAGACGACGCTCCCCTCTAAAGCCTGCCGGGTGACTTCATCGCTGCACGGACGTGCTTACACAGCCGCTGGACAGGCGGTCTCAGCGCTGCATACGATGGCGATCTTGCAGATCTACCAGGCCGACCTTCTCCTTAAACTGGACGAGGAAGGCCCGGGTGCGATCAACGTGGCGGATTTACGAGGCGCTACGGACCTTGCTCTACGCGCCGCTAAAGCCGCTGCTCAGGCCATGGGGCGGAATATGGCCTCTCTCGCCGTTGCTGAGAGACATCTGTGGTTGACGCTGTCTGAGATGACGGAAGCTGAGCGCTCTGTATTCCTCGACGCGCCCATTTCCCCTGCGGGCCTCTTCGGATCTGCCGTCAAGGATTTCGCGGACAGATTCTCGGAGGAGCAGAAGACTTCGCAGGCCATGAAGCACTTCCTTCCGAAGCGCTCGAGCTCCGCTGCAGGTCGCTCTAAGCAGCCGTCTGCTCGCAGCTCGCAGCCTCGGCCTGCATCGCCCGCAGCCGCCGCTACACAGCGCCGCCAGGCCCGGGATCAGAGACCGCGCTCTCGCTCTGCTGGACGCCGCCCCGCTCAGCGCGGGCCTCGGCCGAAGATTGAGCTCAAGCCCGAGGCCTCGAAGCTTTCCTAGCCACTCTAAGAAAGCGACGGTGTTCGGAGCCCGCTGCGGCCGGCTCCCCACCGAAAAGATTCGCTCGTTCAGTTCCTTGCGAAGTGACTGTGCCAGTGTATTTAGCAGTGAAGCAGCCGGTGTCTCAGCCCGCTTGCCTGCACAAAAAAGCCGTTTTCATGGCTACCCAGATAAATCCAATAAAGAGTGTATTTTCTGGTATGCCGGCCACGGCCGATGGTGTTATGAGTGTTGTAAGAATGCCCACGCCCCAGTGCCCATTCCCACACCCAGACACAGCCCGCCACGGTGCGAGGCGAGCACACATAAATCTGACTCAGGTCGATTGTGCAAACAATGTAGCGATTGCGCCCATACAATGCCCGCTCACGCTGCATGCCCCGTGTCCCTTGGTTTCTGTAAAAACGAAACCAACACACAATCTATCGGCTCCGGCCGAAAGCGTGCACAGTGCTGTAGATGTGCCCGTAGGTTTGCGCCCACATCCTCCCGCAAGCACGCCGAATCCCACGGGATTCGCCCCGCTCACTCTCGTTATGCGTCCCGCCATAGAGATTGTGAGCGCGGCCAGACTGCCCGCTGTGCCCAGCGCGCCCCCCGCCTCGAACGCTGTAAACACGGCGTCGTGTTCCCAGGGTACCGGGGCTCTCGAGCCGTTGCCAGGTCACGGCCAGAGCCCGGTCTGCATCCTACCCCTAGCTACTCGCGCAGAAGCGTGGTCGAAGCTACCCGGGGTATCAGACTGGGTGCTGAACACTATAAAGAGAGGCTACTCGCTACAATTCGCACGACGTCCACGCCGTTGTACGGCGCCCGTCGAGACTTCGGTGAAAAACGAAGTATCTCATCTACTTCGAGCCGAGATAGCGAAACTACTGAGCAAAGGGGCCATAGAGCCCCTTTCTCAGGCTCAGAGCGAAGGGGGCTTATACAGCAGATATTTTCTGGTACCGAAAAAAGATGGGGGCTTCAGACCCATTCTAGATCTGAGACAGCTGAACAAAGCGCTTGTGAAGCGCCAGTTCAGGATGCTTACGACCAGGAAAATCCTCGCGCAAGTGCGCCAAGGGGACTGGTTTATGTCGATAGATCTGAAAGACGCGTATTTCCAAATACAAATAGCGTCCCATCACAGGCGATTCTTGAGATTCGCGTTCGAGGGCCAGGCTTATCAATACACAGTCCTGCCGTTCGGCCTGTCTTTGGCACCCCGTACATTTACGAAGTGCATGGACGCGGCTCTCGCGCCCCTGAGACTTCAGGGCATGCGAGTTATGAACTACTTGGACGATTGGCTGATTCTAGCTCGATCACGGTCAGAGCTCATAGAACACAGGGCCACAATGCTCGAGCATCTCGAGACACTGGGCCTGACGGTCAACTGGGAAAAGAGCCTGCTGTGTCCCAGCCAGAGAATTTCTTTCCTGGGAACAGTGTTAGACTCGCTTTCCATGACGGCACGCCTGTCACCGGAGCGCGTACTAAGTATTCAGCGCGTCGCGGAATCCTTCCGCCACGGCTCCATAGTCCCGCTCAGACGGTTTCAGAAATTGCTGGGCCTGATGGCCTCAGCATCCCATGCACTCCAGCTGGGCCTGCTTCGCATGCGCCCGCTGCAGTGGTGGCTGAAAGCACGGGTCCCGCCCCGGGCATGGTCCACGGGCAGGTGTCGCCTCAGGGTCGACCAAAGGTGCGTTTCGGCTCTGGAACCCTGGAAAGTAACCAGCTGGTATCAGTCTGGTGTGAGTCTGGGGACCGCCTCAAGGGTGAAAGTGGTGTCTACGGACGCCTCCACCACGGGGTGGGGAGCGCTGCTCGAGGGCAGACCGTTGGCTGGCCTATGGTCAGAGCGGGAGAAGCTCCTTCACATAAACTGCTTGGAATTGATAGCAGTCGACAAAGCGCTGCGGCGCTTCTGTCCCCTGGTGAGGGGCCACCACGTCTTGGTCCGATCGGACAACAAGTCAGTGGTGGCGTACATAAATCGCCAGGGCGGCCTCAGGTCCGCACGCCTTTGCAGGCTGACGGAACCCCTCTTGGTCTGGGCCCAGCGCAACCTACTTTCTTTGAAAGCGGCGCACGTGCCTGGGCACCTGAATACGGGTCCAGACATGCTGTCCAGAGACAACGTCCTGACAGGAGAATGGTCGCTGCACCCGCAGACGGTCCAGCTCCTGTGGGAAACGTTTGGCAGAGCGCAGGTGGACCTGTTCGCGTCCCGCGAGAACGCTCACTGCCCAGTATTCTTCTCAAAGCGCAGGGACGCGCTGGCCCATACTTGGCCCAGCGGTCCCCTGTACGCTTTTCCCCCGGTCTCGCTCCTGCCACAGGTGTTGGAGCGGATCAGGGAAAATGGATGCCCAGTGCTGCTTGTGGCTCCGCTCTGGACGAACCAGGCTTGGTTTCCGGTCCTGATGCGGATGACCAGCACTGCCCCGTGGCCTGTACCGTTGAGGAGAGATCTCCTCTCTCAGGCAGAGGGCTCGATTTGGCATCCTCACCCGGAACTGTGGTCCCTGCACGCATGGGCCATCAACGGGTACCCGCTAGCCTCCCAGAAGGAGTGCTAAACACGATCGCACAGGCTAGAGCTCCGTCTACCAGACGGCTCTATGCCTCGAAATGGTCGGTGTTCTCTACTTGGTGTCGAGCCCGTGGCTTTTCACCCGTGGACTGCGGGGTTGAGGAAGTGCTTGCCTTCCTTCAGGAGCTGATGGATAAGGGAAGAACCCCATCCACGCTCAAAGTGTACGTGGCGGCCATAGCAACGTTTGCTAAACCTGTGTCTGGCCAGTCACTGGGGAAAAACGACTTAGTCGTGCGTTTCCTACGAGGGGCTCGGAGAATGAATCCTCCCAGGCCCCCTTCAGTCCCGGCTTGGGACCTTTCCACGGTCTTGGAGGCCATGAAAGGCGCCCCGTTCGAGCCGATCCAGCTGTCGGATATGAGGCACCTGTCCCTTAAGACGGTGTTTCTATTGGCTCTCGCTTCAGTGAAGCGTGTAGGGGACTTGCAGGCGCTTTCTGTAAGCGCGTCATGTCTGGAGTTTGGGCCCAACGACTCAAAGGTCATACTCAAACCGAGGCACGGCTACGTGCCGAAATCCCTCAATACACCGTTTAGGGCCCAGGTGATTTCCCTGTCAGCCCTTCCGGTTCTCGATGAGGAGAGGGACGCGAGTCTCCTTTGCCCTGTCAGGGCGTTAAGGGCTTATGTGTCCCGCTCGGCTGGGTTCAGGCAGACCGAGCAGCTTTTCGTTTTGTTTGGCGGCCGTTCTAAGGGACTCGCCGCCTCAAAACAGAGCCTATCCAGATGGATAGTGGATGCCATAGCGCTGGCTTACACTTCCAAGGGCCTACGGTGCCCATTGGGTGTCAAAGCGCACTCCACGAGAGGCGTGGCCTCGTCGTGGGCATGGTATAGCGGGGTCTCCCTGCAGGATATCTGTACGGCTGCGGGCTGGGCCTCGCCGTCGACATTTATCAAGTACTATAACCTGGAGGTGCCCGCCCTACAAGCTAAGCTTTTGGCGGTCTGAACTTCGGGCTTATTGGCCGCCAATGCGGCTATGTTGCCCTTACGGGTCAGTGTCCCTACGGGACTTTATAAAGGAGTGATGCTTTAGCCTCTCCTCCTCTACTCTATGTGAGTTATGGTGATTATGCACTAGATGTGCCCCGGGCTTTGCCCCGGGACTCTGGTGTTGGATCCCTGTCCGCACGGCGTTTTGTATGGGGTCCCCATAGCGTAAGATATTACGCAGTACGAGAGATACTCTCGTAAGAGAACGTACTCGGTTACTAACGTAACCTCGGTTCTCTCTAGAGAGGGAACGAGTACTGCGTATCTTGCCGTGCGTGAACTATGCTCTGGTTCGCTTCGGTGTACAAAATCAGAGAAATACAGCTATCGAGGGGTATTTATAGGGTGAGACCACGCCTATACTGGCGGGACATGACGAAATGAGCGCGAAGCGTCTTCATTCGTCATTACGTCACGCAGTGCCTTCACTCGATAGGCTGCAGCTTTTCCAGCGAGGCAGCCAATGGGCGCGCGAGCTGTTTCGCCCTTGTCTGCTTGCTGCTGCAAAAGCGTTTTGCATGATTAAAAAAATTAAGGATAATTTTTGGCTTCAATATCTCGAGGAAAGAGTGTTTCCCCATAGCGTAAGATATTACGCAGTACTCGTTCCCTCTCTAGAGAGAACCGAGGTTACGTTAGTAACCGAGTACGTTTTACTCTGCTCGCTTCTTGGCGACTAGCACTTTCCCTCAGCACGTTTGGTATCATTGTAAAGCGCAGCATTTCAAAGTTTTAAATATTCTCGATGGCATGAGTCTTAACCGATGAAATGTGATTTTCAAACTCATGCTGATGTAAACAAAAGGATCTTACTCACACTGACTGACAATCCGAAGCATGCGCATAAAAACGGCTCAGACAGCGCGCAATCCCACACATTCACACATAATTACTGTATTTCAAAATATCTGTCTTGGAGAGTATTTACGCAGACATCTGTTATGTCTTAAATTAATATTTGGTTAACTCTTGGAGAAAAACATCTGATGTGTAACATTATATTAGATCCATGCAGTACAGTAGATCTTAATAGGCTGTCTGTTTTATTAATGTTAATCAAACAATTGTGGTATCATGGAAAAAAAAATGGAATACATTTTGCCCATAGATATTTGGTGTGTGCCAAATTTGGTGGTATTGGCAGGGATTTTAAGGTATGGTTGCTCGGTGATTTTGATGTGGTACATTTAGAAAACTTTAACTCGATTTTTCTCATAATTGACTTTGCTGACTCTATCGACAGGTGTAGCTCAGTCATTTTTTGTCTGATTCCAACAGATCACACATCACTTTGAATGTTGTTTCATAGAGAATGTGAAAACAATCTATCTGATTTGGTGCTTAAGATGCATTTCTTGTTATTATCAATGTTGAATAGTTTTGTGCAAACTGTGATACTTGCTGAACAAAGTTGAAATTTCTTTTCTTTTTTCAAATTATATTACATTTAAGAATTTATGTTTTTATTTATATACAGTATACAAAAAGTATATGTATGTTCTTGAGGGCCATCTTCTAAAATATATTTTGTTGTGTTTTGGTTCTAAACAATATTATAGCATCATATTGTGAGAAATGTCAGCCATCTTAAGCAGCCTGGGGTGTCTGGGCCAGATCAAAGGTCACGCACAATAAACAAAGCACTAGTCAGGGTCAATATTGGAACTGCCTGGTTTCTGTCCAGAGGGAGGTGTCCATTGTGAATTCATGTACTGGTAATAAAAGAGGAGATGGACCTTGTAGATTCTCAAGAAGGAATAAAAGTGAGGGTGAATAAAGAAAAGAAAGAAGAGTTTCTATCCCGGGGAAAGATAAACACGGCCCTGATTTTGAAGGATGTCAAAGCTCGGGGAGTAAACACATTTCCAAATCCAGCTGAGCAAACTTCAGCTGGAGAAAAGAACAGAAAAAAAAGACGAAAAGTTGCCATTGTGTCAAACACAAGTTAGAGTTGTAAGCTCTCTGCAGAGAAGAAAGGAAAGGAGGGAGAAAGAACGCTTGGAGCACAAGGTTCTGTTACTGTAGCTCTGTGTCAGCTGTAATGTTCTTAGTTGTAAGAGTTAAAGCTTGTGTGAGATTCTGTCTGGATATCTGATGGTCTATGTCAATGAATGCATGTTTTTGCCTGGTAAAATGTTTCTCAGCCCAAGGTCTTTTTACACCATCAAAAAAAATGTATTGATGTTTGTATGATATCATCAGCAAAAACTGCACTGTATTATTTTAAATGTTGCTTTTGGTCATTCTAAAACCCTAGAGCCAAAGCCATCACAATGACTGACTGCTATTACCTCGCACCTCCCGGGCTCACAGTCGGTGTTTCAGTTCATCTTACATGTGTTAAATGGCTGTATCATGCTTGGTTTTAAGACAAACCTTATCATTAGGGATAGTGTTTGCATACCGTTGGGCATATATTTGCTTTTTTAGCTTTTTTAAACTGAATCGTGGAAAAGTATCCTTTTTCTAAAAAAATATTAAGAAGCACAACTGTTTTCAACACTGATTATAAGAGATGTTTCTATAGCGCAGCACATCAGCATTTCAGAATGATTTCTGAAGGATCATGCAACACTGAAGACTATTGGCGCTTTTCCACTGCATGGTACGCTCGGTTCGGTTCGATTCGGCGCGGAACGGTTCGGTTCGGCTTCGCTTTTCCACTGCGTGGTACGACTCGGCTCGGTACGGCACGGTTCGGTTCGCTAGCTCGGTTGCTTTTCCACTGCAGTTAGTAACCATTCAAAGTCGGTGGGACTGATCGTTACACTGTTTGTAGGTCCGGTGATAGCCGTGTGCGGCTAAGAGCTGAGCTAACTGCTACTTCTTGGAACACTTTTTCATTCTGTTTTGCCCCATCCAGCTCTCGCTGGACCCGCTCCTAGGCAACCAACGAGAGGAACGTCTGCACCTCGACCACGATTCAGCCATTTCCTTTTTAAAGTGTTGATCTCTTCTTTTTTTCAAGTAAAACACAGGTGCTACCGTGTTGGCTGTTGTCTACTGGTTATATGACTCTGTATAGCGGGTTAGTGTCTCGTGTCGCAAATCCAATGACGCTGGTAGTGACGATTCTGTCTGTCTGACCAATCAGTGATCTGCAGTGTTTCACGTCACATTTTAGTACCGGTACGGTACGCTTGGAACCTCAACAGACCAGGTACCATTTAAAGCGCGCCGAAGCGCACCGTACCGTACCGTACCATGCAGTGGAAAAGCACCACAAGTGAGCCGTACCGAACCGAACCGTACCGTACCATGCAGTGGAAAAGCGCCAAAGCGTGCCGTACCGAACCGAACCGTACCGTACCATGCAGTGGAAAAGCGCCATATGGCTGCTGAAAATTCAGTTTTACCATCACATTAATAAATTACATTTTAAAAATGTATTACTTAGAAAACAGTTCTTTTAAACTGTAATATTTCACAATATCGCTGTGTTCACTGTCTTTCAATCCAATAAATGCAGCCTTGGTGAGCATAAGAAAATTATTTCAAACCTGAAACCTTCAAATTTTAGTGTAGGTGATTTTTCAATGGGCTACCTGGAGTTCAGCTTTCTCTCTGAACTATTCCCCTCAGAGCTGTTGTGCACCCCCACACCCACTTAAAGTCAACACAAAGAAACTCCACGGCCCATCATTCCTCCTAAGCAGTACTTTTATTGAGCCATCACTGTCCTTGCCAGTTCTCTCAAGCTGTTAGTTAATTTTAACTCTCCCTGTATCGTTTTTCCTCTCTGACTTTGGTGTTCTTCTCCATTTCATAGCAGTAGGTGTTATGGGCGTGACAAATGAGCACCCATCATATTGAACATCAGAGGGCGAAAAGGGAGGGGACAGCAAAGCTGAAACAGTATATTATGTAGATTGATCAGAGGAGGGATTGTCTTGCTCCACTGACCAAGACACACCTATACATGTGTTTTGGTGGCTCAAGATTGCAGTGTTCAAGGTGATTTTCCCACAGGCCATAGAAATACAGCTCACCTCATTCGTCTTCAACTGAACAAACTCTAAATAGTACTGTACACATGCCGAACATTTGTCTTTCATTGGTTGTGGCTTATTGTTGGAGGATCTTAAAATAACAGGTCCAGAAAGGGTTTTGCAGCCTGATACAAAACGATAACCTTTTAAGGTATATACATCCTTACAAAAACAACAACAACAACAAAAAAATCAGTGGAACTAGGATCACTTTTTCTCTGTAGAGGATACCTTCAACCAACACTGATGTGAGGAACCTAATAGCTAACTCTGTTAACACTTAAATAACTTTTCTTTTCAGCAAGAAAACATTAAAATGATCAAAAGTAACTTTAAAAACTGTATGTAACAAAATAATTATATTTAAAATAAGTGCAGTACTTTTGAAATGTCTAGTTATTAAAGGATTATCAAAATAAATATTAAGCAGTACAACTGTTTTCAACATTATTAATAATAAGAAGTGTTTCTAGAGCAGCAAATAAAAATATGATTTCTGAATGATCATGTGACACTGAAGACTGAAGTAATGATGCTGCAAATTCAGCTTTGACATCACAGAAATAAATTACATTTTAAAATATCTTGGTTTAAAATAAATTATGTAGGTGGAATATTTCATCGCCAGGGGTGGCAAGGTGGCTTGCCAAGGGAAAGACACATGCTCAGAGAGGCTTACAGTGGGAATACACATGTGGGGGTTGCTCCGGAGAGGGACCATGCACACGGAGGGCACCTAGCCAACGCACAGGCAAGAGACACTGGCGCCGACGTCAGGAGTGCAGGAGGAACTCAGGGCTTTCGTGGAAGCTCACCTGAGGAGAATATCGCACGTATCCAGTACGTGGAGTGGAATGGCGAGCAAGCGAAGACACCTGAGCGGGTCCCATACTAGCTGGTTGAAGCGAGTACATGAGAGGACACTGGCTTCACTCGGAGATTGTAGAATCTGGCAAATGTGTTAGGTCCAACTGGTTCCAAATCAGCTGAACCGACTGGGGATGGAGTCGCCATTCTATAAATGGCTTGAAGCGACCTCAGACGCTTCTGACTCCATAAGAGGAGGTGGCGGGCGAGTTGCAACATACGGTGCGAGCGTAGACCACCTTGATGGTTGATTTACGCTACTGTGGCGGTATTGTCTGATCGGACTAGTACGTGTTGACCCCTGAGCAAAGCCCGGAAGCGGTGCAGGGCAAGGTGTACTGCCAGCAACTCCAGGCAATTGACATGCCATTGGCGCTGGGGTCCTGTCCTGGAGCCGCGGCAGCATGTCCATTGCACATGGCGCCCCAGCCCGTGGTGGAGGCATCTGTTGATACAACAACATGCCGGGAAGCTCGTTGAAGGGGGACACCCGCCCTGAGAAAACTGAGGTTCGACCACGGGGTGAAGGTCTGACGGCAGGTCTGAGTAACTGGTATTCGGAGCGTGCATTGTTGCCATGCCCACCTCGGGACTCGGTCGCGAAGCCAGAGCTGAAGCGGTCTCATATGAAGCAATCCGAGCGGTGAAGCAATCCTGAAAAAGTTTCAGTGGAACCGCACTCTTGTCTTGGAATTGTCTCAGACAAGTCAGCAGTGACTGTGCGGGCTCGCTCGTAAGCTGCGCGGACATGGTGACTGAGTCGATGTCCATAACGAGAAAAGAGATCCTCTGCACGGGGCAAAGTTTGCTCTTCTCCCAGTTAACCCGAAGGCCCAAGCGAGCTAGGTGCCGGAGCACGAGGTCCCTGTGTTCGCAAACCTGGTCTCGAGAGTGAGCTAGGATCAGCCAATCGTCGAGATAGTTCAGGATGCGAACCCTAAAAACCCGAAGGGGAACAAGGGCTGCCTTGACGACCTTCGTGAAGACGTGAGGAGACAGGGCTAGCCCGAAAGGGAGAACCACATACTGGTATGCCTGCCCCTCGAAAGCATACCGGAGGAACGGTCTGTGTCGAGGAAGAATGGAGACATGAAAGTAGGCGTCCTTCAGGTCGATCGCTGCAAACCAATCCTGGGGCCGTACACATTCGAAAATGCGTTTGGCAGTGAGCATCTTGAACGGCATCCTGTGAAGGGAGTGATTCAGCACGCGCAAATCCAGGATTGGTCGTAACCCACCGGTTTTCTTGGGGACAATGAAGTAGGGGCTGTAGAAGCCGGACCTCATCTCGGCTGGAGCCATCTCGATTGCACCCTTCGCCAGCAGGGTGGCAATCTCTGCTCTCATGATGGGGGCATTGCCACCGACCAAAGTGAAGCGGGGAGGAGACCGTGCGAACTGAATCGCATAGCCGAGCCTGATGGTGCGGGCGACCCAGCGGGACAGATGGGGAAGCTCTAGCCAGGCTCCCAGGAACTGAACCAGCGGGGTCATGCGGACCACAGGCGTCCCCCCGGAGGGGCAGCGAAGCGGAGTAACTGGCCCAGACGTGGAAGGCATAGTGGCCCGGCACAGTTAGCAACCACGCCCTGACAGAGGGGGCCAGGGAAGGACCTGGGTGGTGGTCCTGCGGGGGCCTGCTCTGCCAGGGGTCTGGGGATAGAGGGGGACAGGGGCGAAGCGGCCCGTGGACGGCACACCGTGTCAACCGCCTCTGGGACAGAGGGGGACGAGGAGAGCACGGCTTGAGGGCGGCGCTCTGTGTTGTCCGAGAACTCTGTGAGCTCAGGGTAGAGGGGATCGTTTCTTTCTTTAACCACTTTAGGGTGCTGCCATTGGTGAGCAGTGGGGAGCGGAGAACAAAAGATTCTCCCCCGGCCCTCCACCGGGGGAAGGAGTGGTCCTGCTAACATCTCCTGAGAAACGACCATCATCCCTGAGCAGCCCGTCTCAGGAGTGCCGCTTGGCCCGGCATTTAGTGGGGGGCGGGAGAGGGCTGTGGCGCCTTCTTGCGGCTTCCTCCACGACCGGGCCTGGGTGAAAGCTGCTGCGTAGGCCGGGCGGGAGGGGCGGGAGCCGCAGGAGGGCGCCCTCGGCGGCAAACAGGCTGAGGCATCTGCCCGACCGAGGTAGAGGCAGCAGCGGGTCGGTGGGGTAGAATGTGTTTGATGGCCTCTGTCTGTTTCTGCGCAGTCGAGAACTGTTGGGCGAAGTCCTCGACTGCTCCGCCGAAGAGGCCGGCCTGGGACAGGGGTGCATCGAGCAGACGGGTCCGCTCGGTATCCCGCATGTCAGCCAGGTTCAGCCACAGATGTTTCTCCTGGACCACCGAAGTGGACATCACCAAACCCAGGGAGTGCGCGGTAAACTTCGTCGCCCGGAGGGCAAGGTCGGTCGCGGCACGCAGCTCATCGAAGAGCCCTGGGTCTGTCCTGCCCTCGTGCATGTCTCTGAGCATCTGGGCCTGGTAGACCTGCAGAGTGGCCATAGCATGCAGAGAATCAGCTGCCTGTCCCGCGGCTTTGTAAGACTTCGCCACCAGAGTGGACAAGAATCTACAGGCTTTGGATGGGTGCTTAGGCTCGCCACGAGAAGAAGCACTCTGAGGACACAGTTGCATCGCAACAGAGCGTTCAACCGGGGGAAGCCCAGTGTACCCACAGACAGCTGCTCCATCGAGGGGAGGAAAGGCGGATGAGACCAACGTGCGGTCCCAAGAAGACAGGGGGGTCTTGCAGGACTTCGAGATCTCATCATGTAAATCCGGGAAGAAAGGTATTGGGGTTTGCTGTGGACGCAGATCTGCGGCCTTACCCAAAAACCAATCGTCCAGCCGCGAGCGCTCAGGACATGGTGGAGGCCTCCACATAAGCACAATAGTCGCAGCTGCCCAGGAAAGCATGGCCGTCATCTCCGGATCGGACTCAGGCACAGCCGTATGCACACCGGAAGGTGGCAGCTGTGATGAGTCTTCACTTCCAGAAGATTCAAACCCACCTTGTGATGCTGCTACAGACATCGCATCTTCCTCTGTAGCTTCAAATGAAACACGCGGGCCACCCGAGGGTAGACCCGTGGGAATCACCTGTTTACTAGCGGGCACCGTCACAGAGGGGGCTGGGGTCGCAGACACAGAGTCGGCGCCTTGTTCCAGACTGTCAACCTCAGGTCACCCTGGCCACCAGACGAAGTAGCACCCCTCGGGGGGGCACTAGATCGGGGTGTGGATGAGGGGACTCTCACTCTTGCGAGTTCATTGAGTCTCGACCTTAATGACGCGATGGTCATGTTCCCACAGAGAGAACATGAGTCATCCACGAGTGCTGCTCTAGCATGATCAATGCCCAAACGTACTAGACAACGCTCGTGCCCATCAGAGTCCGATAACGATCTGCCGCAATCAGAAGTACACGGGCGAGGCATCTTTAAAAAGAGGTGCCGCGTGCAAGCTCTTTTGTGAGAGAAAACTCAAAGTGTTGAAGCGCCCGGGGAGACATGCACTTTCTGGCAAACCACTGCACAGATAAGCAGGAAGCGCGCGCTGCTGGAGATCGCCGTCACACCAAAGGTCTAGCAAAGGTCTGCTTTTGTGCTGCATGGTGTGAGGAGCTGGCTTGAGATGTTTGGGGCTGCTCCCACTCAGCAGCTCCTGAGACCTGAGAGTGGCAACGGTACGAGTCACAACCTCCACCAGCTCCTCATAGGCTGGAGAGGGAGGTGGACTACATCTCCTGATTCGATGCTTACAACATCCAACTCCTCAGAGCTGGATAGTTGCAGTATCCGTGCCTCACTCTGGGCAGAAGGTGAGGGCAGAGATAAGGCCAGGCCCGTCTCTAACCCCTCTGTTAGATCCATTTGTAATCCCAAAGACCTAGATCGCTGCTGTGCCTCAACACCAGTGGGACACGTGCCATGAGGAACACGAGCCTGAACGCCCTCCTCGAAGTTTGCCAGGCGGGAACGGAGCATCAGTAATGGAAGCTGTTTACAATATACATATTATAATGTTAGAATGATAATATATATAAATATATATATATATGCACCCTTCGTTTCCCCGTGAAAGGAAGGATACATGAATGGATCCTTAGCGGCCTATCCTACCCTGATCCTACCCCATAATTCATTGCGTGCCGGTGACGACAGCATTTTTAGTGCAGCATTTGGTGTGTAGCCTACAGTTCAAATTCAAATGTTGGTGTCTCCGTATGCCTTTTAAAAATACAACAACCGTTCATTTTTCGTTTTTCAATTAGGCCTACGGGTTAAAAAATTAAAAACGAATGGACGCAAATTTACACGGACTATCAAACTAAAGATAGTTTAGTGATAGTTTTTAGATTAAAGTCTTTGATTTTACGCGTATTTTGATTGACTATCAAACCTTTCTACAAATACATTATTTGAAATATTTAATAATATAAGGTAGGCTACTTTTGCGTCTATTCGTTTTTCTTTTTTTAACCCGTAATTGAAAAACTAAAATGAACGGTTGTTGTATTTTTAAAAGGCAAAGTTGAACAACAAAATTTGAACTCACTGCATGAAAAGTGGGATTTTCGTCAGTAAGCGTCACTGTAGATTGTCGTGGAAGTTCAGGTTTACGACTGCACACGGCAATTTGCAGGCAACACCCAAAACTGCCGTGAATTGTCGGAAATTGACGTGGGCCTTGCTTGGCAGTTGTCCCCCCATGACCCCCCTTCCTCCTAATTCTAGGGGAGGCTTTAACATGTAAATGAAAATGCTGTGAGCTATACAAATGCAAATGAGGGTAGCAGGGGGAGTTTTACCCCAGATGACATTTTCTAAAAGGTATAACTTAATTCTAAGAAAATCTCTGGTAGAAATAGATCAGGCTCAGTACAGCGTAATTATAGACTCTTACATTTAGGAATGATTTTAAAGTATTATTACTGGTATATAAATCATTCAATGGGCTAGGACCTCAATATATTGCAGATATGCTCACTGAATATAAACCCAACAGATCACTCAGATCATTAGGATCACATCAGCTAGAAATACCAAAGGTTCACTCTAAGCATGGAGAGTCTGCTTTTAGCTATTATGCCAGCCGCACCTGGAACCAGCTTCCAGAGGAGATCAGATGTGCTCCTACTGTCACATTCAAATCCAGACTCAAAACACTTCTGTTTAGCTATGCATTTACTGAATGAGCACTGTGCCACTGTTCGTCCAACTGTTACTGTATTTTATTTTATTCTAAACTGTTTTAATTATTTACTGTATTTTATTTTATTATTCTAAATTGTTTTAATTATTCTGATTTATTTTGATTATTTTAATTTCTTCTATGTAAAGCACTTTGAATTACCATTGTGTATGAAATGTGCTATATAAATTAACTTGCCTTGCCTACATTTTAAATGTATATATGTAATGAAAGTATGCTAGATTAATTACTGCATGTCATTAGCAATGGCCAATATTGTGTAAAAAAGATACACAAAACAATTTATTTCAACAATTAATTTTATTCAGGCTTTGCCACAAAGGTAAAATGTGCATTCCATGCAAACAACATCACAGTCTCCTAGAGCTCAACCACTGTGCACCCCGTGAAAGTGTTTATATCACAGAGCTTGTTTATATCATAGGCATGCACGCTTGTCTCGCGAGTTCTTCCGTATAACAATAACCTCACATGTGATTGGAGGAGCCCGACGAGCCTTTTAGACCTCGTCCAATCAGGTGCGAGGCCATGATGACGCATACGGCAGTACTTGCAAGACGAGCATATAAACAGAATGTATCAATGTACTCCTTTACTCTGACATTTTTCCTACATATCCTACGTTTTTGCTGCTTTCCTGTTCTACAATGGCTGGACGGCGTCTTCCCTTCAACTCCCCTTCAACTCCTCTTCATGGACGCGATCATCCCCTTTCAGACAGTCCGCAGACCGGTGAGAAGAAACTGTTAAATGCTATCAGTGGGCTGTCTCGTCAGCTTTCTCAGCTTGCTGCCGTTGTAAATGAGCAGTTCGCTGTAGTAAATTCTAGATTGCTGTCCATGGAGGATAGGTTGGCTGCTTTGGAGTCGAAAAACTGTGTGGAAGAGACTACCTCCAGGAAGAGAAGACGGGTGCACAATCCTAAGATTGCGGTAAGATGCTAACTAAGCTAAAGTACCCTAGAAGCGGCACAAGCTAAAAGTAACTTATCCTTGTAAAAGAACAAGTGTAAGTTGCTTTATAAAAGTGTATTTTTTGGTCTTGTCATTTTCAGGAAGCAGTACGCCGTCTTCACAACTCCGAGACAAATTGTAGGCGCTACGAACCGGAGCAAGGGTAAGATTAAAACATATACTTTAATTCTCCTGAATAAGGAAATAGATCTGTTAATGCCGATCTTAACCGTACATTTTGCTTTCTCAGACTAACCTCGCCTCATAACGAGGCCGTGACCTCATATTTGCTCGGAGCTATGTCTGCAAGTCCAGATTTACATGATGCTGATAATGACGACATTGTGTGTAAGTTACTTTTAATATTTTCTCCTTTATTGTTTAGTTTTACTGTGACTTGCATTGTTTTTTATTCATTTCACTCTCATTTAATCGTTTTCCAGCTGCCTGTAAAACATATTACGAGACCGTGCGCAGGAGCTTCAGGTACAAACAACCAGATCTTGCATCGCAGGCGGAAGCTGTGAAGAGTTCAGCTCGGAGTCGAGCGAGAAGAAAGAGGGTAAGATTTATTCGATTAGATATGTTTTTGGTCAATGTGACTATTTTGCAAGTGCATTAATAGATGTGTTGTGTCCATACGCAGTGCATCGCGCAGTACTGATTGTCTTTATTGGTTGTTTTCACAGCTGCTAGAAGCGAGACAGAGTGTGCTGGCTGAGGATGAGGTGGGCCTTTGGAAGTGCGCTACCATAGACCTAATGTCGGATGAGGAAGACGGCATCGTTGGCGGGGTGTCTGGATGGATTGTGCGACCTCCGTCTTTTCGCAGCCAGGAGCTCACAGAACTCTGTGCCACGCTGCAGTCGAGATTAGAGGCGATGCCAAAATACAGGGCAACGCACCACAGACGTCTGCAAAATGGACCAAATTCGGACAGAATTACCTACAGCTCCGACGCTGAAAACAGACACTTCATGGTGCTGTAGGATTTTGGGCTTCTCGTGAGCTTCCAATTTGTTGTGTGGGCAGAACTCATATGTTTGTATAGTTTGTGTGTTTGTGCAAATAAAGCTCTTTCTTTGAATAAACAGCATGTCCCTGGCAATTTATTTTCCTCAAATTCATTCATGTCCTTGATGGTAATAATAATGTTGTCCATATGAATATACAACATAATAGCATATGATATGAATATATTTATTTATATATAAATAATTATAATTAAATATAAATAATTTATATATATATTTGTATATAAATAATTTATATATTATTATTATAATTTTGGGGTTTAAATTTATAATGAGGCAGGGTGACCAATAGTAACAGAGCTGCCAACCAATCACGAGTGATTTTTCTTGTTTAAATGTAGTGGTTCAACCAATACTGAGTGAGGAAATTCAAGCCATTCTCTGGCGCGCTGCTATTCATATGCTAATTAGAGCCATTCGCACCTCCCGCGAGCTCTCCACATACGTCATGGTTCGTTTCCGTCAATATGTGGCACAGACGAACGCGACGTTCACATGCTGTAAATTGTCGTTAACTGACGAAAATTATGGAGATTTCCGGCCGTTTACGGGGACGAAAATCCCACTTTTCATGCAGTGACTGTAGGCTACACAAATGCTACGAAGAAAAAAAAAATGACTTTTTGCCCCTTTATTAAACATTTAAAATAGTCACAAATTACTATGGGAAAAATTTTACTGGTTTTCTAAGGCCAGATTAGAACCTGGAAAGTATATTTTTCCCGCATTGCTGAATGAGAAGAGCCATGTCTCTGGATCCATGATTTATAGGCTAATGATAATATGTGTCTGAATAAATAACGAGCCATTTTAATTGGTCGTTTAAAAGTGAACATTACAAGCTTTAGGCTGTATATTTTGTTTCAGTTCATTTATGAGACGCGCTCCAGTTCACGGAGATTATGAAAGCGCGCCTGATTGTTTTATTTTATTTTACAAAAGCACAACGTTTTCTTGTTATGTGAGTTTGGACAAATAAAAGTAGTTGTGAATACTGTATTATTCTTTTCTGTATGACCAGAAATTATAGAGTATTTTTTAAGTTGTTTCCACTGTTGAGAGGAAAATGCAGGTGTTCGCGCCCGTCCCTCCGCTATGCAGTGCGCGCTCCACACTCCCACACACACTTGCGTCAAAATCTTGTGTTTATTTGTGATAATCTTAGCCCTGTATTATGACTGACATTTGACAAATTTCTTTGTTCCTTTTTTGGATAAAAGCGCCTTCTAAATGTAGCCTAAATGTAGGCTAATAATAAAAATATTATTATCATTTGCGTTGAGTTCACTGAAGACAGTAATATTAATCATAAAAAAATGATGATTGTTTTATTTTTATATAACCTAACCTTAATGTGTTTGTGTTATATTTCTTTTTTTATATGTGAAGTCTTTTTTGCTTATTCTATTATACTGATCTTTTTCCTCCTAAAAAAATTGACTTTAAAGACAAGTGGCCTAAATGTCATTTTTTTAGAAAATTCAAGAATTTGGAAAATCCCCCTTGGGAACGGATTGCAAAACTGTTGCCACGGATTGTTTTGGGGTTTTTTTCACAGAAGACTTCCCGGGCTCCGTATTATGGGGTTGAAAACTTGAGTACGGTAAATAAATTCACCATTTATTTACATAATAAAAATAATACACTAGCCTTGAACTTTATATATAGCTATATATGCCTGATGTATTTTCTTTTCTTTTCATATAGGCTATTTCCTTACATTATTTACGTAAATTAACGCCAAATAATTGAACAGTTTAAAGTGTAATCCGGCAGTTTAGGAGTAAAGACACAGCCTCTGAAGTGGGACGCAGTAAACCAGCTCTGGCCATGGTTTTGGCTTAGCCGAAAAGACATGACCTGGTGGCGCCAGAGGTGAAACATCCTCAGTAAAATCTAAAACATAAAAATGACAATAGCCAATTCTGGCTCCATAGCTGTTTACTCAATTATAACAAATTAATGATCAGGATAGCAGCTCCGTCTCGCACCGTTGCTTGGCGCCATGGAGCGGTAATCGGGAACACCTGGATGCGCAATTAGGAAATCCTACGAAGACTACAAGGTGCGTCCTTCGAAGGACGAATAGGCTGCATCCTTCGAAGTCCGCGGCCTTCGGAGGATGCAGCCTTCACATTGGGACACAGCTGTGTGTGCTGCTGTAACGCTGACAGAAAAGAACGTGGCAGTCACTTGCATCACAGCTCCCCCTACTGTGTGGATAAATTTCTTCATTGTTTAATTTTACGTTAACATTTAAATATTTAGAAGACACTTTTATCCAAAGCAACTTACAAACGAGGAGAGCAATAGAAGCAAATAAACTAACAATAGGGCAACAATATGCAAGTGTTGTGACCATTCCCTGTTTATTGTAAAGTAGTATACATATATTTGTTTAATATATATATATATATATATATATATATATATATATATATATATATATATATATATATATATATATATATATATATATATATATATATATATATATATATATATATATATATATACATAAAGGTAAATAACATTGTTACGTTTCGAAATCTGCTTTCATCATTTGCAATATTTCCTGTTACATCTTTAGTGATTTTGCAACTGTTTGTCTTGTTGTCCAAAGTGGTGGACTTAGAGGTTTTGCAAAAAAAAGCATACATGGACTTAGCTGGTTTTGCAGCAAAAGACAGTTAAAAGTGTTAAATACAAATGAAAAGTGACATTTCATGAGCTTAGAATTATACAGTTCTATCTCCGTTTAGGGTAAACGTTTAGTTCTGAGATATTGAGCATCAAAGTTTTTACATCCCTGCTGTTTTGTGAGATGGAACCTTTTTATTTTATTAATAACTACTAACAATTTTTTTTTTTACCAAAATAACACCACACTGGCATAAATAAACATCAGTCTCATCTCCCATTCCCTATAAAAGCCAGTTGCGGTCGTGCCATGGTGGATTCGCTATTTACTTGGCAGAATTTACAAGCGTAAAAACTAAACGCTTCTCTAAAGATGAAAGGGGATCTGCTGGTGTGCAAGGTTAAAGCGCCAAAGCATAGCATCTATGGGACAAGCCGGATTACATTCCACCATATCTTTATGTACACAAAAATAATCTTTTACATTGTAATCCTTTTATTTTTCATATTTAGCATGTTTGTGTGCTGCTGCATGTCACTGTGTGTGTATTAAGCAGAGTGCAAGCGTGTTTTGTAAATAAAAAAATAAAAAAAATACTGCACCATTGACTTTAGACCAGGTTTTTGTTGGTCAATGTCACAGGCTATTTCAGTTGCCTCGAAATAGCAACGCTCCAACAATGCGCCTGAACACACCTCGTTCTCTTACGAGAGTATCTCTCGTACTGCGTAATATCTTTCGCTATGGGGAAAACCTCTTTTCCACGAGATATTGAAGCCAAAAAATTATCCTTAATTTTGTATTAATGTAAAACGCTTTGCAGCAGCAAGCAGACACAGGCGAGACAGCTCACGCGGCTATTGGCTGCACCGTGGCAAAAGCAGCAGCCTATATCGTCACGTCCCGCCAGATCTGTGAACCTCCCCCCCGCTACCCGCGAGCCCTCTGGGAGATGAGCCGGCATTGAGACTGAGCTGATGCGTCTGCTCTCTCAATCCGTGGATTACATCGGCCTCGACTGGGAGGCGCCCGCGCAACAGGCCGGACGGACGCTTTCTCGGGAAAGACGAAGCTCCGTCACAGTCGAGACCCGCGCCTTTCCTCCCTGAACGGTCGCTGAGAGACATTTGTGGCTGACGCTATCCGAGATGACGGAAGCTGAGCGCTTTGTGTTCCTCGACGCGCCCCCACCCGCCACCGCCGCTTCACAGCGCCGCCAGGCCCGAGACCAAACACCGTGCTCTCGCTCTGCTGGACGCCGCCCCCCTCAGCGCGGGCTCCGGCCGAGGATTGAGATCAAGCCCGAGGTCTCAAAGTCCCTTCCTAGCCTCTCTAGGAAAGCGACGGTGTTCAAATCCCGCTGCGGCCGGAATTTCACCAAAACTTCTCGCTCGTTCAGTTCCAAGCAATGTGACTGTTCCAGTGTATTTCGCAGTGAGCAAGCTGGTTCCACAGCCCGCTTGCCTGCGCACAAAGGCCGTTTTTTCGGCTACCCAGATAAATCCAATAAAGAGTGCATTTTCTGGTGTTCCGGCCACGGCCGATGGTGTTATGAGTGTTGTAAGAATGCCCACGTCCCAGTGCCCATTCCCACACCCAGACACAGCCCGCCACGGTGCAGGGCTAGCACAAATAATATCGACTCATGTCGATTGTGCAGAAAATGTAGTGAACGCGCCCATATCACAGTGCCCGCTTACACTACATGATGCGTGTCCCTTGGTTTCTGTAAAAACGAAACTAACACACATTCAGCCGGCGCGAGCCGAGTGTTCTCAGTGCAGAAAATGTGCCCGCTGTCTCGCGCTGCATTTTCTCACAAACATGCCGAATCCCATTAGATTTGCCCCGCTCGTTTTCTCTGCACAATGCAGAAAATGTAGTGAACGCGCCCATATCACAGTGCCCGCTTACACTACACGATGCGTGTCCTTTGGTTTCTGTAAAAACGAAACTAACACACATTCAGTTGGCGCGAGCCGACAGTGTTCTCAGTGCAGTAAATGTGCCCGCTGTCCCGCGCCCACATTCTCTCACAGACACGCCGAATCCCACGGGATTTGCCCCGCTCGCTTTCTCTGCGCAACCCGTCATAGAGAAGCTGAGCGCGGCCAGGCTGCCCGCTGTGATCAGCGCGCCCCCCAGCTCGCACGCTGTAAACACAGCGTTGATTCAGTCGGCGCGAGCGGAGTGTTCTCAGTGCAGAAAATGTGCCCGCTGTCTCGCGCCACATTTTCTCACAGACACGCCGAATCCAACGGGATTCGCCCCGCTCGTTTTCTCTGCATAATGCAGAAAATGTAGTGAACGCGCCCATATCACAGTGCCCGCTTACACTACACGATGCGTGTCCTTTGGTTTCTGTAAAAACGAAACTAACACACATTCAGTCGTCGCGAGCCGACAGTGTTCTCAGTGCAGTAAATGTGCCCGCTGTCCCGCGCCCACATTCTCTCACAGACACGCCGAATCCCACGGGATTTGCCCCGCTCGCTTTCTTTGCACAACCCGTCATAGAGAAGCTGAGCGAGGCCAGGCTGCCCTCTGTGATCAGCGCGCCCCTCGGCTCGCACGCTGTAAACACAGCGTTGATTCAGTCGGCGCGAGCTGGGGGTTCTCAGTGCAGAAAATGTGCCCGCTGTCTCGCGCCGCATTTTCTCACAGGCACGCCGAATCCCACGGGATTCACCCCGCTCGTTTTCTCTGCAAAATGCAGAAAATGTAGTGAACGTGCCCATATCACAGTGCCTGCTTACACTACACGGTGCGTGTCCTTTGGTTTCTGTAAAAACGAAACTAACACACATTCAGTCGGCTCTAACTGACTGTGTTTTCAGTGCAGTAAATGTGCCCGCAGTCCCGCGCCCACATTCTCTCACAGACACGCCGAATCCCACGGGATTCGCCCTGCTCTCTTTCTCTGCGCGATCCGCCATAGAGAGGCTGAGCGCGGCCAGGCTGCCCGCTGTGATCAGCGCGCCCCCCGCCTTGAACGCTGTAAACACGTCGTTGTGTTCCCAGTACAACGGGGCTCTCGAGCTGCCGTCTTGCCGCGGCCAGAGCCCGGATTTCATTCTACCTCTAGCTATTAACGCAGATGCGTGGTCAAAGCTTCCCGGGGTATCAGAATGAGTGCTGAACACTATAAAGAGAGGCTATAGACCTTATTCAGAGCAGCGCATGACAGTTATGAATGTGAGGCTGTGAGGGATAGACTTACCGTGTTTCCAATGGCATCCGCTGTAAAAAGCTGAATAAAGCTCCTAGATTACTTTCAATTTTCCACAGCTTATATTGTCTGGAGTTTTTTGTCAACTGAAATTTCTTGGAAAGATATTTTTCCAGTGTTTCATGAGCAGAACAATCCGAAAACACATTAAATAACAGTACAGCCCATTGAAGAGATGCATGTCTATCCCTCACAGCCTCGCTTTCATTCTCATTAAAAATCAAAGATGGCGCTGCCGTGAATAAGGCGTATTCGCTACAATTCGCTCGACGTCCCCGCCGTTATACGGCGCGTGTCGAAACTACGGTGAAAACTAAGTATCTCATCTACTTCGAGCCGAGATAGCAAAACTACTGAGCAAAGGGGCTATAGAACCTTTATCTCAGGCTCAGAGCAAAGGGGGCCTATACAGCAGATATTTTCTGGTACCAGAAAAAGATGGGGGTCTCAGACCCATTCTAGATCTGCGACAGCTGAACAGAGCACTTGTGAAGCGCCAGTTCAGAATGCTTACGACCAGGAAAATCCTCGCGCCAAGTGCGCCAAGGAGACTGGTTTATGTCAATAGATCTGAAAGACGCCTATTTCCAAATACATATAGCGTCCCATCACAGGTCCCATTCGCCTTTGAGGGCCAGGCATATCAATACACAATACACAGTCCTGCCGTTCGGCCTGTCCTTGGCACCTCGTACTTTCACGAAGTGCATGGACGCGGCTCTCGCACCCCTGAGACTTCGGGGCATGCGAGTTCTGAACTACTTGGACGATTGGCTGATTCTAGCTCGATCACAATCAGAACATAGAACACAGGACCACATTGCTCGAGCACCTAGAGAATCTGGGCCTTACAGTTCGCTGTCTCCCAGTCAGAAAATTTCTTTTCTGGGAACAGTGTTGGACTCGCTATCCATGACGGCACGCCTGTCACCGGAGCGCGGACTAAATTTTCAGCACGTCGCGAAATCCTTCCGCCACGGCTCTATAGTCCCGCTAAAAAGGTTTCAGATCATGCTGGGCCTAATGGCCTCAGCAGGCTCTGTACTCCAGCTGGGCCTGCTTCGCATGCGCCCACTGCAGATGTGGCTGAAAGCGCGGGTTCCGCCCCGGGCATGGACCACGGGTCTATTTCGCCTCAGGGTCGACCTACAGTGCGTTTCAGCTCTGGAACCTTGGAAAATAACCGACTGGTATCAGTCAGGTGTGAGTCTGGGGACCACCGCGAGTGTGAAGGTGGTGTCTACGGACGCCTCCACCTCGGGGTGGGGAGCACTGCTCGAGGGCAGACCACTAGCTGGCCTATGGTCAGAACGGGAAAAGCTCCTTCGCATAACCTGTTTGGAGATGATAGCAGCCGACAAAGCGCTACTGCGCTTCTGCCCCCAGATAAGAGGCCACCACGTCTTGGTCCGGTCAGACAACATGTCAGTGGTGGCATACATAAATCGCCAGGGCGGCATCGGGTCCCGAAACCTTTACAGGCTGACGGAATGCCTCCTGGTCTGGGCTCAGCACAACCTGCTCTCGCTGAGAGCAGCGCATGTGCCTGGTCACCTAAATGTGGGACCAGACAGACTGTCCAGAAACAATGTCCCAACAGGGGAATGGTCGCTGCACCCACAGACGGTCCAGCTGTTGTGGGAAACGATCGGCAGAGCGCAGGTGGACCTATTCGCGTCCCACGAAAACACTCATTGTCCGAAGTTTTTCTCGAAAAGCAGAGACACGCGCTGAGACGCGTGCTGAACAGAGACATGGTCGCTGCACCCGCAGACGGTCCAGCTGTTGTGGGAAACGTTCGGCAGAGCGCAGGTGGACCTATTCGCGTCCCACGAAAACGCTCATTGTCCGTAGTTTTCCTCAAGAAGAGACACCAGCTGGCCCATGTCGTGCTGGCCCATGCCCCTGTATGCTTTTCCCCCTGTCTCGCTCCTGCCTCAAGTGCTGGAACGAATCAGGGAAAACGGATGCCCCCATTGGTCATTACTTCACGCAGAGCTTCTCTCGATAGGCTGCTGCTTTTGCCGTGGGGCAGCCAATAGGCGCGCGAGCTGTCTCGCCTGTGTCTGCTTGCTGCTGCAAAGCGTTTCACATTAATACAAAATTAAGGATAATTTTTTGGCTTCAATATCTCGTGGAAAAGAGGTTTTCCCCATAGCGTAAGATATTACGCAGTACTCGTTCCCTCTCTAGAAAGAACCGAGGTTACGTTAGTAACCCGAGAACGTTTTCAGACCAGCATGCATTTGCCATTTAAACATTGTGGAGCAGGACTTGAAAATGATAACTGCATCAGGCTGAAACTAGCAAAAAACACTTACGTCGCGACTTGCACCACATTGCGCCGGGTATATGAATGGGCCCAAAGTGTTACGGTATTCATATTCATATAAAATCCATATTACCCAATTAAAAACCCTACAAAACACTAAACATTTCTTGATAAGAGAGTCTTTGATGAATCAATGGTCTTACAAAATCACTTATCACGGCTATTAGGTAATACTGAAAACATTTTGAAAAAGTAATTCACTTTTATCGATGAGATATATCTAAAATATGATAGGATAGATTCTTTGTAGTGCAAGAAACACATTTTCTAAACTTGTTTGAGAAAATGGGACACGGTGTACAGCATTGTCCCCTGTGGGGAGAGTGAAGACTCGCCCCAGCTAGTTAATCTGCCTTTGGGAGCCATTTTTTTCTGCTGCCTCAGATCTTTCCCGTAATGATGTTACCATATGCTGATGCTCCCTTAACTTTAACCCTCTAGGTGAAGTCCATTTGAGTCCACAGGCCTTTACACTGAAGTATTTCTTTTTTCGCCACCCATAAATCTCAGTACTCCACCTCTAAGCATTTAACCCTGTCCTCAGGGATTTGATCTCTCCAGGCTATTCTAATACTTTAATTTATCTGACACCAAAGATCCTGAATTGGGATAAAGTTGCTTTGATCTGAAACAATTGTGTTGACACAGAAAGGCCAGTAAGGGGAGCTCTATTCACATAACTGTGTATTTACGGTACAATGTTATCTGGATATCAGCTTTAAATAATGTGGCAACGCTTGACATTTGTTAAGGGCAGATAGCTTGCAATGTTCCACGTCCCTTGAGTTATCTTTTCACCTTAATCCTCACCTAATCTAACATCAAGTCTCACAACAATTTGTCTCTGTTTCCTTGAATCAAGAGAGAAGAAAAGCCCCATTTTAATTTTAGAGCAATTTAAATTTGTGGGCATTTCTTACCATATCTAAAATAGACACAGTGAAATTAATTAATTACTGCAGAATATTTAAAACCAGAAGGTTGGATTTTTTTTTTATAAAGAGAGTCCTTATCTGTACCATATTTTATTCAACCTGAAAGTGTATGCTTATTCTTTCTTGAGAAATAAAATACACCCTTTTACACTTTTTGTTTTGACTCTTTGTTTTAATGCAGGTTTTTAAGGTCACTGCAAAGCACACAAATCTGCTCACAGTATGCTCAGCTCCCAAGTGCCCAGCTCCCCACTGGGTTGCCTGGTTCTCCTGAACCAGCAGAGGGCACTAGCGCATTTAATTTAGTGTATTATGATCTGTTGAGAGGCAAAGTGGTGCTCTTTTGATCAGATGTGGCTTCATCAGCAATTTGAGCTAGATGCTTCAAGTAATTCTCAAGCTCAGTCGAGCAGTTCATCAACCAGGAGCTAAGCTTTCTTCCCCAGTATATTGTTTGAAATCTTTGTTTCTCTTCAAACCACAAAAAAAAATGAAGATAAAACCTCCAGATATAAACCCTGGCTGGTTTTTATCTGGGATCCATGACAAGGGTGGGTTCCTTGAGACATAAAAAACATTAATTATTAAAATATTTCAAGTGGTACTCACTGCAGAGTCAAATGACAACCAGCTCCTCCTCTCTAGAGCTCCAATGGGGTGGGATTAGTCCAGCTCCTCCTCTCTGGAACTAAGGGGGTGGGGGGATAGAGCTTTGGGTCGGGTTAGAGAGCGGTTGGATATTCTAGTTTCCAACTTACATAACAAATGGGTGGAGCTTATGTGTACCACCTCCTCGCTAGAGCTCCAGTGAAGAGGAGCTCCACGTAAGCTCCACCCACTTGCTCTGCAGTGAGCAGCTTTACTTATGTAAAATCCAAATAAGCTTTACAGACCTTTATTGGAAAGGGTATAAACAATTTGTTGATGCTTGTTCGATGAACCATACAGAGAAAAAAAGTGTTGTAATGTTGGTTTTACCTGTAATCTGTACTTCAATTTACCTGTCACTTCTCTTCAGTATCAAAGTCTCTTTCACCACCTCTCATAGGAGGAAGAGGAGGAGCAATTGAGGTCATCTACAGTATGTGTTCACTGCAGCTCTCTGGCCTTGAATTATTGAGAGAGAATAGAGAGAAGTTTAAGAAAAAGAGTGTCAGTTTCAGATGGCACACACACATTTCTGACTTAAAGAAGGTTAACACTGACCTCTTTCTGCCCATTTCAGTCAGACGTGGCTATTTCAGTTCACAGCTTACAGAAATCCTTCAGTTTTCATGGCACTGTCTGTCCGGATATCCATTTAACCTTCATCTTCTGATATTTTTTTTTTTATAATTTCAAAGGATGGGCAAGATTAAAGTTACATTTTTATTCTGTACAGTTTAAAATAAATTCACCATTTTTAATTTCAGAACAATTTAAATTTGTGGGCATTTCTTACAAAATCTAAAAAAGACACAGTGTAATTAATTAATTAAATTTCAAAAGAAGACAACAACAGCACAACAAATTAAGAAAGAAACTTGCACAATACTTTTACTACTGTTTGCTTGTTGCTTTACTTCTCTTTAGTCCCTCTGAGAGCCTAGTTTGACTTCAATATAATGCAGAGCTACACCAGTGCAGACAGAGCCTACATGATTAAACTAAATTTAGCTTGGTTAGGATTTTGATGCAGTATTTTGTGCTGAAATACCTTGCAAGTCCCACACTGTCAGTATATTTCATCATTGGTTTCATCAATCTTTTTAACTCAAAGGCCCCCTACTGTCCAAAACAATAACACTCCCTCCATTATTTTTTCCAAAGCTTTTTTTCTGCTGCAATTATGACTGAGGAATTTTTTTATCGACATATTAACCACTAGTTATGCTGTGATTTCAGAAGCTTGTATTCCCCTAGTGGTTCCCAACCCAATGGTTGAGGACCACTGCTTTATATACAGTATATACACTCCTGGGTAAAAAATATAAATAATAATTTGGCAAAATATTTTGTGGTTTTAATCATTTTAAGCACAAATCACTGGTCAGGAAATTATCAAGAAGTGCACAAATACTTTTGATAAAGTAACTTATCATGGAAAAGCCTTCCTCTTTGTTTTCTTTAGCTGTGTTTAAGCCGTGTGGGTAAACTTACAGACATATTTTTTGTTTTACAGTGTTTATCCACACAATGGTGATGGCTTTAAACTGTTGAAAAATCCCAGTTAGTTTGACTTTAATGTGAAACCAAATATTCACTATAGGGCTCAAATCTGGACTATATATGACCAGGCCAAAACATGAGCCTGATGATGGATTTGTTCTCAAGATTGTTTTTGGTTGTCTTTGGAATTTGAGCTTGATGTTGTCTTGATGTTGAAAAATAACATCTGGTCATTCCTCTTTAGATAACAACTTTTCAATTGTAGGAAGCAAGCCATTCTGGAATATTCTCCTGTACTCCAAAGCATTACATTACCTTTCACATTGAAGTATCTCACCAATACCAGCAGCTAAAAAGGCTCCCCACACAATGACAGCACTTCCTCCATGATTCACTGTGGTAGAGATGCATTTATTATTATATTTCTTAGCAGTTTTTCGAAGACACCACTCAAGAGCAGCACCATGCAACTCGTGTTTCATATTGATTCCTCACTCCACACAACTCTGCTGAACCACTCTGAATCAAACTTCCCATATTCCAAAAACTTAATTCTGTCTTTGATGTTTTTCTGAGACAGCAATGGCTTTTTAAGTAGTGCCTTAAGTAGGGCTTCAAAACGAATAACAAATAATTCGACAGAATAATATTCGGCTGAGGATGACAGTCACTCTATTTGCTGGATAACAGGTGAGCCAGGGTAAAGCACGATATACATAAACCTCTCAAACCACTACGCGATAATGTGTGAAGTCAATGAGTGTAAACACTATGAATAAGCTGAGTGCAAAACAAACAGGTTATGGGAAAATTAAATGTAATAACTTTATATTTAGGCTATATTTCACTTAAATCCTGTACTACAGTGCTGCTTGTATTTGACAGAATTGTTTGCATGTGTTTATTCATAACCATAACCCTACCCCAGACGTAAACCTACCCAACAGTGCGTGTTATATTGACGCTAAAGGATGCCATGTGCGTAAGATTTCGTCGAAATGTCATATGGCGTCACCTATATGACGCCAAAGGATGAGAATGCGTTGGTTTATTTCCTATTGTCTAATTGTATTATGAGAGAGTGGTCGACTAAACGAGTGTATTACCTGGATCTGATATAGGATTCATTATTCGGGTCTATGTCCATAATATTATATCCAAAATATCAGTTTTAATGTCCGCTGAGGAAAGCGATATGTTCGTCTTTCTTTGTCCTTCCCATGACAGTGCTAAAACAAAAAAACTTGTTCTGACTCACTCATAAAGACAGTCTTTGCCACCATCTAATGCCATAATGTAACTTTCACTGAAGTTCATATCACAATCCTTTCTCAATACCAGACACGGCATATTATTTATATAAAAAAACATTTATTGAACAACAATACTTAAATTAACAACAATATTGCCATAATACAGCACTCTACATACAACAAGCTTCAATGAAGCGACTCAACGTTCCCTCATTAGGTCTAAAGTGACGTTTTAGAATTAGTAATGGAGGCTTGGGCTTACTGTTAAACTGTCAACTTGAGATTTGAATCCATGGCAGAAGTATAGTTCTGCACAAAAGGGTTTTTAAATGGTAACTAAACCCTAAAACAACTTTTTTTAGTTAATGATCTGTAATACTGGGGCTTTATTAACCCATTTGTGCCCAAATTTTCCTGAATGGTTTCATGCATATAGTCGTGTTAATAGTGTCCTATGTGAACATGTTCTGCATTTATTTTACCCAGTTTTTTTTTTCTTTTTTTCTTGAAAATCGTATTTGAATGTGCGGCAAGTAGTTGCCGGTGGGAGGAGGAGAACATTTGGCATCTATCTCAAAATACCTGCTTTCAACAGATCAATCTTTATTCATGAACAAATTTATTAAAAGTCGAAAGAACGTTTGATGTTAACCCAAAAAAGCTGAATCTAGCTTATAAGCTCTTGAATATGAAAACACAACAAACAACAAATGAAAGATATATTTTCACAAGTGTTTCCAGTTGTATTCATTTCTACATATTATGAAATCACAATTATAACAATAAAAGTTACTTTTTGTCGAATTTTAGGCATTTTTGTACGGGAAAAAATATTGTTGTATTCTGATATTAATATGTAAGTAAGCAGTTAACTCTAGGACATCAATGTATTGACGAGGTAAGTAGAATGATTTTATTTATTTCACACTAGTTGACGAAATATATTTTAAATATAACTTTTTAATCATGAAAAGTCCCCGAGCTGGGACTCAACTCGGGTCGCCCGTAGCACCGCATTACACCTCGAAGCATTTCCTATAAAAGCTATCGGCTCCAACAGTTAGAAGATATTTAAATACATTTTATAATCATCATAATACAATATATTTTATCTGTTATACAAGGTAGATTTGTTCAGTGATAACTACGAAGAAACGGATAGGCTGTAAAACCATAGACAACGGTCTTCTCAAGTAATTGTATGAACTTCTGGTTAAAGCCACACCCATTTCCCGTTTAATCCAAATACAGATACAAATAATTTAGATTATTTAGAAATAATACAGATATTGGCTCCACTGCAGACCTATAACATATACATATATACAGTCATGTGAAAAAGAAAGGACAACCTATAATGATTTCTATGGCCCGGACAAAAAAAAAAAATTATCTGGTCCTTTTTTTTTTAATTAGGTAAATAAAACCTCGGACAAACAACAGCACATGCCCTATTACACCGTATCATTATTTATTTCACAAAAACTAAGCCAAAATGGAAAAGCCATGGGTGACAAACTAAGTAGGCCTACACCATTACTGCTTTCATGGCAGTTTGGTGGTCTGGAGCATTCAGGTGTGTTAACAATGCCAAGGAGAAAATACATCAGCAATGATCTTAGAGAGGCGATTACTGCTGCCATTAATATGGGAAGGGTTAAAATGCCATTTCCAAACAATTTGAAGTCCATTATTCTAAGGTAAGGAAGCGAAAACTGAACACAGCATATCAGCACAAACACCTCATACCAACTGTCCATCACACTGGTGGAGGGTTGATGATATTTGGCTTATTTGCAGCCACAGGACCTGGGCACCTTGCAGTCAATGAGTCGACCATGAACTCCTCTGTATAGCCTACTAGGGGTGTGACGAGATCTCGTGGAGACTAAAATGTGAGTCGAGTGAAAAGCTGTCCTGTGATATAGCCATGATGGAGCGTGAGGGTGAAATTAGCATAGATTATGCCACCGCTACATTCACATTACATGCTTCTGCTGTCGTTTTGCTTTTTTTGTTAAAATAAAAACCATTGTAAGCTATTGTAAACATCTACTCTGCTCCTCCAGCTCGAGTTGCAGTTGCAATCAGTGCAGCAGGAATCACAGTTCACTGATTGCGTGACGATGGCGGAGAATTCGCTGCGCAACAGAGCCTAAATGTCTTATCTTGTAATGCACCACCGCTCCCTATACATGGAGTACGTCCGATCGCAAATTTGAAAGTGAAAGTAAAACACAAGCTCCCTGACATGCTCAGATTAGTCTGCATACAATAGCCTGTCTCCCAATATCAAATATATCTCTGGATTGTGTAGTTATGGCTCTGATCTCTGTTTTGTTTACTGTTTGCACTTTGATTATGGTTGCACTTGCACTTATTGTTTGCACTTAATAAGACTAAGAAAAACTGTTATTTATACTGTTTTTATTTCTATGTTCAGTTTGTGGAAATGAGTTAAATTAGGAGGTCACACATAGCCTCAATCAGAAGTTCTAGAAGCTCATAATTCATGTACATTAAGGTCTGAAAAAACTCGTGTGAAATCATTCAGGAGAAAATCCAGTCAGTTGAGTTTGTGGAAAAACTTTTTACAGTGCTAGTATACAGTATTGTTGTCTTTCAATACATTTTATAATTCATACTTATAAAGTAGAACTGAAATGACATTCATTACAAGATCATTAGTTAAAACATTTCAAAATTCACCTGCAGACTACTTTCCCAGACATGATTTTTGTCATTGAGGATTTCTATACAATATTGTGCAAAAATCTCATCTCGTCTCGTGAACCCAATCTCGTCCCTCGTCTCATCTCGTGAGATAAGTGTCTCATCACACCCCTACTATATACCAAAGTGTTCTAGAGTCAAATGTGAGGACGTCTGTTCCGACAGCTAAAGCTTAGCCTAAACTGAGTCATGCAACAGGACAATGATCAAGCACACCAGCAAATATGCAACAGATTGAGTAGACAAAGACAAAGTCCAGACCCAAACCCCATTGAAATGCTGTGGAAGGACCTTAAGAGAGCTGAGCATAAACAAATTCCCGCAAACCTCAATGAACTGAAGCAACATGGTAAAGAAAAGCGGGCCAACATTCCTCCAGAATGATGCAAAAGACTTACAGATCATACAGAAAATATCCCTTCAACTAATTTCTGCTAAAAGTGGCTCTAGCAATTGCATCATAATAAGGTGTACTTAGTTTGTCACCCATGTCTTTTCCATTTTGGCTTCATTTTTATTAAATAAATAAATAAATAAATAATAAATAAATAATGACACAGTGTAATATGTAATTTTGTTGTTGTTCATCTGAGGTTGTATTTACCTAATTTTAAGACCTACTAACAAACAGATAATTTATTTTTAGGTTCTGATACGTAAAACCCTAAAACTCTAAAGGATGTCCGTTCTTTTTCACATGACTAATATATTATAATATATATAATATTAGTGACACAGGGAGGAAAGTTATAAATATAATTGCCCAAATTTTACAAAATTTTAAACAAAAAAATGTGAGAAATGAAAAAAGCACCTTACCAGACCAGGAATATTTTTTACAGTATTCTAAATCTGAATACATAAAATTCAGTTCTTAATTCAGTCAATTAAATTATGTAATATTATTGGTTACATCACTTAATAGTTATCAACAACCGTTCTATTTGCTTAACAGTTCAATTCCGTGACGATCCGGCCCAGCCGGTACAGATATGGATTAATTTTCCATTGTAGGGCTAATGGAACGTAATACAAATGTGTCAGTCATTGCCTTGGTAACGCAAGAGTTTACAGGTGATAAGGAGATGGAATAGCAACCATTATGGAGGATGTTTAGATATTTATTTTAGTTTTTATTAATTTGTATTTACGTTGCTCAAATAGCGTGCTTAGCCAGATACAGAGAAATTGGTAGCCAGGCAACAGAGAAGTGACCAATCCTGAGTTGTAAAATCATCACTACACGCATTTTACCTGGCCGAGAATGGTTTATAATTGTACTGTGCCGTATCAAGCTCAAGCGGAAATACAACTTGAACCATTCGGACCAATGGTAAAAAAGTGGCTTTAGACTACACAACTCCTATATTGTATTAAACAAACTTTCATGTCGGCACAATTAATCTCCTTGGCCCAGAGAGTCAACCAAGCCCAAGCAATCCATTTAGACAGAATCTAATTCTTCCTGACAGTGGATAAAACTACACAAAATTACTCTGCGAGGTTATATAATCAAACTTCAAAATGTATTTCAAAATTCAAGGCAGGGGAGAGAGTAACTTGAACATTGGCATGAATTCAGGAATAAGAAATAGGAGGTCATAGGGATACACGGCTTTGCACTGTGAGATTAATTACAAGATGATGTTGTAAACATAGTCTGCATCAAATAAGAATCACATGCTCTAAACGGCATGGAGGCCTGCTGGCTCCTGTGAAATCAAAATATAGTGTTATCCAATTAGAGCAAGGAAATTGAGAGAGACAGGTTGGGTGAGGGAATGGCAAGGCATGCTTTAAATTATTTGCATGCGTATACTATGTATGTGTGTGTGTGTTCAGTGTGTGCTCTTGTTAGATCATGCAGCACTTTGGGTAATGTTGCCAGAGAGGCTTATCGTTCTTCAGAAAGTAAACAACAGCAGGGCAGAGACTCCTCTCACTACAGCAGGTGGAATGAGATATGCACAAGCATTAGGCAATCACATAACTTTGCCAACTTCAGTGTCTGTCTTTTTATGTATCTGTGACTATGGAAGTCAACGTTATTTGCAAATTCTCATGCTTTTATCCAAGCAGTTAACACAAGCAGTCATGTGAACTTCCTGTGACTTAAAGGGGGGAATGAAATGCTGTTTCATGCATAGTGAGTTTTTTACACTGTTAAAGAGTTGGATTACCATGGTAAACATGGACAAAGTTTCAAAAATGAAGTTGTAAGTTTGATGGAGTATTTCTGTTCCAAAAATACTCCTTCCGGTTTGTCACAAGTTTCGGAAAGTTTTTTCCGAATACGGGACTACGTGGCGTCAGAGTGGGCGGAATTTCCTTATACGGGTCTTAAGGCACTTCTCCCGGAAGTGCGCGCGCGCATCTGTAGCCTAGAGCGTACGAGAGCGTCCATCGAGAGTGCTGGGCTCTGCTGCGCTGCAATCAAAAAAATGGCACCAAAAAGTGTGTTTTTGGTTGCCAGGGCAAGACAACACTGCACAAATTTCCAAAGAACCCAGAGTTAAGGGACCTGTGGATGGATTTTGTTTTTCCAGAGCAGCAACGGAGTTGCGCAAGTGTTCTTATTTGTTCCCTTCATTTCGGCGGTAGCTGCTAATAGTTTTATAAACAAGGCACAGTTCGACGATTTGCAGATCGGCTAATACTTAAAGATGGAGCAGTCCCAACGATAAAGGTCCACGGAACCGCAGGCGGTGAGTAAAACTGCTTCAAATATCTGTGTGTTGTTAACTATCGGCGTGTAAGCTAAGCACAGCAAGTAAACAACATGATCACGTACAGTTAATGTATCGATGGAGCATGCGATGTATGGTGTGTGTTTGTGTGTTTAAATACAGTTGTTTAGCTGGCCACTGTAGGTGCCAGTTTGTTTATTGTAAAACTAAATCATGTCCTCATAAACCACCAGTCTGTCTGTTTACAACACACGCAAAAGCTTTGCGCGCTCCCGCCCACACGGCACGCCTCCACCCGCTCGGGTTTTTCCGGAAAGACTCGGTACAGCCTATCTTTCTTTTATAAATATAATAAAACTAAAGACTTTTTGGAGATATGAAGGATGCAATACTACTCTATAGGTACTCAAGATTAACATGAGATTGAGTGAAACTGAGTATTTCACCCCCCCTTTAAGTAAAACACCACTCTTTATCTCACCGCTGGGATGATGTGGGACAATCAGAGAAAATGTGATCATCAAGATAAAAAAAATCTGTATTTGATTGGTTAGAAGAGGGAAGTGGGCGTTGTTATTTATTTACTGTATGTATTATTATTCTTTTTACAGAGATGCAAAACTGTACATTTACTCATTGAGCCAATAGCCCAATTGTAAGGTCCAGTGTCCACACATACAGGTGCTGGTCATATAATTAGAATATCATCAAAAAGTTGATTTATTTCATTAATTCCATTCAAAAAGTGAAACTTGGATATTATATTCATTCATTACTCACAGACTGATATATTTCAAATGTTTATTTCATTTAATTATGATGATTAGAACTGACAACTAATGAAAATCCCAAATTCAGTATCTCCGACAATTTGAATATTACTTAAGACCAATACAAAAAAGGATTTTTAGAAATGTTGGCCAACTGAAAAGTATAAAAAACGAATATGAAAAATATGAGCATGTACAGCACTCCATATTTAGTTGGGGCTCCTTTTGCCTGAATTACTGCAGCAATGCGGCGTGGCATGGAGTCGATCAGTCTGTGGCACTGCTCAGGTGTTATGAGAGCCCAGGTTGCTCTGAAAGTGGCCTTCAGCTCTTCTGCATTGTTGGGTCTGGCGTATCGCATCTTCTTCTTCACAATACCCCATAGTTTTTCTATAGGGTTTAGGTCAGGCGAGTTTGCTGGCCAATTAAGAACAGGGATACCATGGTCCTTAAACCAGGCACTGGTAGCTTTGGCACTGTGTGCAGGTGCCAAGTCCTGTTGGAAAATGAAATCAACATCTCCATAAAGTTGGTCAGCAGCAGGAAGAATGAAGTGCTCTAAAACTTCCTGGTAGACGGCTGCGTTGACCTTGGCAGCGCCGCCGCTCCCACCACGCGCATCACGCGCTGTGCGTAGGGCACCAAGTGCTGAGGGGGCACCAAAAATAGCCTAATGAAAAATCAATCATCAAACTTCTTGTTATAATCAGATTTAGCGCGTTCTTCCTCTTCTATACGCAGCGGCGCCGAGCAGACAGCACGTCAGAAACAGAGGACAGGGGTGTGTGTGTGTGTGTGTGTGTGTGTTCATCTGAGCCTCATTGGTCTGTCACTGCTCGTCAATGTCAGAATATTTGAGATGACCAATCAAATCAAAGTAGGCGGGCTTTATGTTCACAGATGCTGAGCGCGAATTTTAACAGTGCAACTCGACGCTTCAGTGTACGGTTAAGTGCGTGCGAGATAAGTAGCTAAACTTAACTTTATATATTTGACAGTTTTTTTAGGTCATAAATGTTAAACGAATGACAAAAAATAATTAGGCAAACTAATATAGTTTTGTCTAATTTTGCCATTTTGAACTGAAAATAGGCCTATGTAACATGTAGCCTAGTGTAATAGTTTATGCTACTGTCATTGTGAGGGGACAAGAAACATGAACAAAGCCGTTTTCATCATGTTAGGCACAGGATTAATAATGAATGTGTACATATTGAGAATAAAATAACAAATTGTAGCCTTTAGTAAATTAAAAAAGACAACTTTAGGAGGGGAAGAGACAGGGCAAGATAAAAACAAAGAGAAAAAGAGTGTGATGCTGATGAGGAGAGAAAAATAATCAGCTGCCCACTGACATGGTTTTAAAGCTGTTGTTATCGATTTTTTTTTTTTTTTTTTGCCACAACATCTTAAAATGCACATGTGTAGTTCAGAGAAATGCAAAATTTTCTCGGGGTAACCCCGAACCCCCCTAACTAGCCTGCCTCGAATTCTGGACCCCAGTGATTATAAAACCATGCCATTTTATGGTAATGAAACTAGTTAATTGTAAGCATTAGACCCTAAACTAATGTGTTACTTTTATTTTTTTTTTTTATAAATCATACCCTCATTGGGGGCTAAATGAAAATCCTAAATTAAAATATATATATATATATATTTTTTTTTGGGGGGGGGGGGGGCATCATAAAGGAATTATGCTTAGGGCACCAAAATGGCTAGCAGCGGCACTGGACCTTGGACCTCAGAAAACACAATGGACCAACACCAGCAGATGACATGGCACCCCAAACCATCACTGTCTGTGGAAACTTTACACTGGACTTCAAGAAATGTGTATTCTGTGCTTCTACTCTCTTCCTCCAGACTATGGTTCCTTGATTTCCAAAGGAAATGCAAAATTTACTTTCATCAGAGAACATAACTTTGGACCACCCAGCAGCAGTCCAGTCCTTTTTGTCTTTAGCCCAGGCGAGATGCTTCTGACGCTGTGTCTTGTTCAAGAGTGGCTTGACACAAGAAATGCTACAGCTGAAACCCATGTCTTGCATACGTCTGTGCGTGGTGGTTCTTGAAGCACTGACTCCAGCTGCAGTCCACTCTTTGTGAATCTCCCCATTGTTGAATCTCCCCATCATCAACTTTTTTGATGATATTCTAATTATATGACCAGCACCTGTACACACACGTTTACTTAGCTATCTAAATGGGGACATTCCATGGCCGTAATGGTTTTTATACTGTACAAACTGTATATTATATCCCCTTACACTAACCTTACTCCTAAACCTAACATCACACAAAACTCTCTGCATTTTTACATTAAAAAAAAAAAAACCCTTTAATTACTTTTTTTTATACCAGATTTACTAATGAGGACGTCCCTAAAGGGAGGTTTTTGGAGATTTTATCAGGTTTTGGTCATTTCTGGGTACAAATTTGTCCCCAACATATAGTTAAGTAGACAAAGTTGTAGACAGACAGTTGCAGATTTACTGTCACGTTAAGCTGTGGAGTCAACCACCACAGCCAGGCAGCTGGAGTCAGACATAGAGAGTGACCTTGTGCAGTTTGTGTATGAGCCCTTACAGATCTCAGTGTCTATTGAGGAACTTCAGCGCGAGTCTGCAGCAGACCCACTCTTCATTACCCTCAGCACCTAGTCGGTCAGGATGGCCAGCTCAGGTGAGCTCTGACCTGATCCTCTACTCATGAGTTGAGACAGAACTGACATGTTGGGGTGAGTCATGTATTGCAAGGGGGCACCGAACAGTCATTCCTCTGCCGCTTAGGGAGCGGGTTCTGTCAATGGCACACGTGGGTCATGTGGGGATAGTTAAACTGAAACAGAGATGTAGAAACTTGGTTTGGTGGCCAGGGATTGATAGAGAGCTAGAAACTCTTGTATGTGACTGCACACCTTGTCTGCTTTGTGGCAAAACAGGAACTCCAGCCCCGCCACCCTTGCAGCCAGTCGACTTGCCTGTGAAGCCATGGGAGCATCTACAGATGGATATCTGTGGGGAGCTCGTTACTGTTCCCCACCATCAGCGGTTCCTAGTCGTGGTTTATGACCTCCACTCAAAGTGGCTTGAGATTGTTCCTATGGACTCAGTTACAGCTTCCACAATGATCGATTTCCTGGAGCAGCTCTTTTCCCGTTGAGTCATCCCACGGGCCATTACCACAGACAATGGGCCAAAGTTAATTTCCAGTGAGTTTTCAAACTACCTGTCGGACAAAGGAATAGCCCACATGCGTACTACCTACTACCATCCCCAAGCTAATGGTTGCGTGGAAATATTTAAACAAAGTCTGAAGAATGGCACACCTTGCCCAAGGTTTTCCATTTAAAGCTTCTCTCTCCCAGGCACTCTTGCATTATCGCGCCACTCAGCATGCCACTACGGGAGTTTCCCCTGCCAGTCTCATGCTTGGCAGGGAACTAGAATTACCTTTGACCAGGCTCCGCCCATCTCATCAGCTCCCAGGGAACACTTCGGCCCAGGCACGGGTTCATCAATGTCAGCGCAGCATGAGAGCCAGATATTTTAAATTTATTTTATTTTCAAGGACAGTGCATATTAACATGACAGTTCAAAAATATGCCAGAGTTAGCCAAAAGGCTAGTTTTCATCTGTAGTCCTAGGCCCGATGTACAGTAGGCACCCTGGAAATATGTAATAAGTAAATTACCTATTTCCAGCAAGCATCGTGCTCTGCCTACCGAGATACGAGCATAGGATTGGATAAGAGCTCGTAGGCCACACCGTAGTAATAAACTGGGCTCTTTTCTGTCCGAGCCCCTCCAGGTCAAACAGCAGTTTGGGCCAGTCACTTTTGAGCTTGCTAATGGGTCCCACTGGCATGCCAGTTGTCTTGGAAGAGTGCCCACACCTTCCATTATGGATGAAAGCCTTAACCGATCTGTGGTAATGGACTCCATTCTGCCCGCACAGAATCTGGATTAACCGATCTGTGGTCATGGACTCCATTCTGCCCACACCGAATCTGGATTAACCGATCTGTGGTCATGGACTCCATTCTGCCCGCACCGAATCTGGATCCTGATGAAGTCATCAGGTAGGAAGTGGGAACTGATCACTATCAAAGCTTACAACATGCTGATGCCCCCGTGTCAACTGGTCCTGTGAGGATGAGGGCACGTCCTGCACACTTCCAGGACTTTGAAGCTACATTTCATACTTAAGCTTGGTGGGAGGGGGAAAATGTTGTGGTTAACCAGTTCTTCATTTGTATCTGTTGTCGTAATACTGTTGTAAAGTCATGCTTGTGCGCATGCCCCTGTGGCTATGGAAGTTAAAACAGTAAACAAGTAGCGTTCTGCCAAAGAACTGCTTGTGTGTGTCTTTTCCTAAACATAACACAAGGGTCAAAAGTTAATATTTTTTTTCTAAAAGAATAAATAAATAGGTTTTGATTAGTGATTAAATGTATATTTACACTTTAGCCTAAACAGAAATGCAATAGGTTAAAATAATTTCTTTCACTCTGAAGTTCTATCTGATTGAGTTTTGATTTCTGAGCGATAATTTTATGTATAAGTGTTTTCACACATGATCACTGAGTGTAGGTAACACTTTTAGTGTGAGCAATAAAAAAAATAAAAAAAACCTGTAATATCAAATTGGCCTAGACACGATTATCATTAAAGTTGTATGTATTTAAACTTCCCACACATCCGATATATACCACATTCTAATAATATTGTTTCTCTCCTCAATCACATCTGTTGTTTTTCTTACAAATTTCTGTGATGGACTGAAATATGTGTCTCAAGTATTTTACTATTTGCCAAGTCCTCAAAATTGCAATTCAAACCTTAGGTTGAGTCCAAGCCATGATTCCACAAAACGTCTCAGGTTACTATTGTAACCATAGTTCCCTGAGAAACAGGGAACGAGACGATGCGTCAAACGACACGGTGGGAACGCCTCTTGCGTGATTGCGTCTGAAGCATCTATGCCAACTAGTCCAATGGAATGAGAGAATGAGCGTCACGGGCGGGTGACGTCATGAACCAGGAAAGGATAAGAGCACTTCCGCTGCTCGCCGGCATTTAGCTTCTGTTGCCTCAGCAAGCGATCTGTGTCAAAACTGTCTCTGTCTATTTATTGTTGTCTGTTGCAATATTGTATGGAAACGTTATGGCGAAACAAATTACAAACAGTGTGTTTCTCCCTGCCCGCGTTTATTTAAACGGGTGGGGACACACACGAGTTTTGTTTAATTTGTTTGGGGTAGAGCATACTTCTCAGCCCTTGAAAGAAAAAAAGGTGGGGGCTGAGTTCCAACTCTGTGAATTAGTATGCTCTGCTCTCGCCTGTCACTCTGTATGATAGTGACAGGCTTGCGATTCCCAGGACCCGCGTTTGCCGAGGCAGCGTGGGGAATGCATTCCTGGGGATCGCAGATGGATCTTTTGGAGGGGTTTGAAACGGGTCCGTGGGCCTTTTTTCCTTCCTTACCCGGAAGATCCAGCTCTATCTCCCCGGTGTCGGAAGCACGCTCTGCGGTTTCTTCCGCTCGGGGAGAGAGAGCCCTTTTTCCTTCATATTCTCCTCCGAGGAGGTTAAATGTTTTAGAATATTGAAAGTGAAAGCAAGCACACACACTGTTGAATTAGATTCGCCATCTATTTCCCCAGTATATGATGAACTGGTGGAGGTTTTGTCCCGTGCTGTTAATAAATTAAATATTTAATGGCCAGCTGAGATTAGGGACGCTCCTAAAAACTAAAAATATCGAGCGTTTCCTACATCTATCACATTATCTCCACCACGAGGCTTCCCTTTTCCCTGATTTACACACTGATTATTTAAATTGTGGGATAAACCGTATTTTATTACTACTTTCAGCCCTCGTGTTAAAGATTTATTCAAGGGTTGAAAGATTACGGTTATGATATAATGCCCCAGGCTGGAAAAAAAAAAAAAATAGAAAAATGCTGTTTTCACCTGGTCCAGCATCGTCATTTAAAGCCTCTGCTTTGCTCAATAAACCTATCACTAAAGAATCTCGCGTTTGCCGAGGCAGCGCGTAGGTTCAATGTTGTAATCAGAATCTAGCTCGGATCTCGCGTTTGCCGAGGCACCGCTTAGATTTCGAGTGTACTTTGCAAAATAAGGTTCTGTGGCTGGGATCTCGCGTTTGCCGAGGCAGCGCGTAGGTTTAATTATAGCTACTTTGGTTTTATGGGTAAAGCTTATACGGCAGCAGGTCAGCTGGAGAATGTTTATAGAAAACTATAGTATAATGCTCCAGGCTTATCAGGCCGATCTGCTGGGGTTCTGGATATAGTGAAATTTGAGCCTTCGCGTCTCTTCGGCGACGCATTCCATGCGTTCGTTGTTAGGTGATGCATTATATATATATATATATATATATATATATATATATATAAAAAATATATATAATAAGGTTTCTCCCTCGCTGTGTCCAGCCCCCTGGGGCTGCTGGGCGTGAGCAGCTCCAGCCGTCTAGTTCATCATATTATGTGCACAGAAAGTGAGGACAGCCCCGACCGAAGTGGAGTGGTGTACACCTCATTACACGGTGCCCGTTCCATTTCGGGGTCCTCACGAGACCCTCCTGCCAACCCTGCCACCTCCGGTGCTTCAGGGCGCAGCGGTCTCCAGCGAGTCGCTGATGCTATGCTGCGGCACAGCATTGGTTTCGCGCCCTCTGAGGGGGGCTTTTGAGTAGTCAGGTCAGGTAGTTCCTGCCATTATGTTTCAGGCTCCAGATTTGGCTCTCTCAGTAACACCAGAGGCCAGCCTCGAGAGGCTGGTTCCCTTAGTAAATTTTTTGGCAGCGTGGAAGCTTCTGCCGAATATTTCTCATTGGGTCCTGCAGATTGTAGAGAGAGGATACAGAATCCAGTTTGGCTCTCGTCCTCCTCATTACAGCGGGGTGCTGCCCACAGTGGTGCATCCCGAGCAGGCTCTGGTAATGGAACAAGAAGTAAAGGCCCTGTTAGCAAAAGAAGCTATAGAACAGGTGTACTCACCCGTCAGAGAGTCGGGTTTTTACAGCCATTATTTTATTGTTCCAAAAAAGGATGGAGGGTTGCGTTCCTTTTTTAGATCTTCGCCTGTTAATTCGGTCAGTTCGGAAACTAAAGTTCAAGATAGCTGACCCTCAAACAGATCGTGACCCAAATCAGATCCGAGGACTGGTTTGTCACGATAGATCTAAAGGATGCATACTTCCATATCTCCATCCTCCCTCAGCACAGGAAGTTCCTATGGTTTTCTTTCAGGGGCAAAGAATACCAATATCGGGTTCTTCCTTTCGGCCTAGCTTTGTCACCCGTTCGCATTCTGAATTATATCGACGACTGGCTGATTCTAGCGGAATCAGAGCAGTTGGCGGTTCGGCACCGAGGTGTCGTTCTCGCTCATATGCAGATGTTGGGGTTGAGGCTCAATACCAAGAAGAGTGTGCTTTCTCCAGTATTGAGAACCACTTTCCTTGGTGTGGTACGGGATTTAGTATCCTAACAGCCACAGAAGAGCTGAGGCTAGGCCAGTCACGCACTGTAAAACAGTTCAAGAGACTGTCGGGTCTTGTTGCAGCAGCGTCCAACGGAATTCCTTTTGGCATGCTGTACATGAGACCTTTACAGCGCTGGCTCAGGACCAGAGGGTTCTCCCCGAGGGGAAACCCACTTTGCATATCAAGGTCACGCGGCGATGCTTTCGTGCCTTAGTTATATGTAGTAAACACTGGTTCTTAACCCAAAACCAGTCACGCATTGTAAACAGTTCGAGAGACTGTTGGGTCTACTGGCAGCAGTGTCCAACGGAATTCCTTTTGGCATGCTGTATATGAGACCTTTACAGTGCTGGCTCAGGACCAGAGGGTTCTCCCCGAGGGGAAACCCACTTGCATATCAAGGTCACGCGGCGATGCTTTCGTGCCTTAGTTATATGTAGTAAACACTGGTTCTTAACCCAGGGTCCGGTGTTGGGAGCTCTTTGCCATCGAGTTGTGATCTCGACAGATGCTTCCCTCACCGGCTGGGGAGCGGTAATGGAAGGCCGCTCGGTTCAGGGTCTGTGGAAAAGCCATCATCTTTCGTGGCACATAAATTGCCTGGAGATGATGGCCGTCTTCAATGCGTTGAGACATTTCCTTCCGGACCTAAGAGGCCATCATGTGCTCGTTCGAACAGACAACACATCAGTGGTCTCTTATCTGAACCGCCAGGGGGGTCTGCGCTCGCGTCCGCTTTGCAAACTGGCGCACCAGATCCTCCTGTGGTCTCTGGGGAAGGTACTCTCCCTGAGGGCAGTGTATATTCCTGGGGACCAGAATATAGGAGCAGACATCCTGTCGAGGCAGGAGCTGAGGCCAGGGGATTGGAGACTCCACCCCGAGGCGGGTGGAGAAAATCTGGGAGGCATATGGTCAGGCAGAGGTGGATCTGTTCGCGTCTCAGAACACGACGCACTGTCCTCTCTGGTATTCTCTGACGCACCCAGCCCCCCTGGGGCTGGACGCCATGGTGCAGACGTGGCCGAGGCTACGTCTGTACGCCTTTCCCCCTGTTGCTCTGCTCCCAGGAGTTCTGGAGCGGGTCCGTCGGTATGGAATAAGCCTACTGCTAGTAGCACCACGCTGGCCAAGTCGGATCTGGTTTGCGGACCTGATCCTTCTGCTAGACGGGCCTCCATTGGAGATCCCTTTGAGGAGGGACCTTCTGTCTTAGGCCGGGGGCACAATATTTCACCCTCGGCCAGAGATATGGAATCTTTGGGTTTGGCCTCTGAGGGGGCCCAACTTATAGATAGTGGTCTTTCAGCTGAGGCTGTTGAGACCATCCTAAGCTCCAGAGCTCCGGCTACGAGGAAACTTTATGCGCTTAAATGGAGAGTTTCTCCTATGGTGTCACCGACACCAGTGGGATCCAGTTAACTGTTCTGTCAACACAGTACTCGAGTTCCTGCAGGAGCGCTTTGTGTCAGGTCTTTGTCCTTCCACACTAAAAGTTTACGTGGCAGCCATTGCGGCTTACCTTACTATGGTGGGAGGTATATCTTTGGGTCGAGACCCCCTGATTACACATTTCCTTCGTGGCACTTTGAGGCTGAGGCCTGCAATCCGCACTAAGGTGCCAGCTTGGGATTTGACTATAGTTCTAGAAGGCCTGTCTAGGGCCCCATTCGAGCCCTTAGATTCGGTCTCAGAAAAGTTCCTGACTCTCAAGACTATCTTTCTGCTAGCTATTTCGTCCCTAAAGAGAGTTGGCGACCTTCAGGCTCTTTCGGTCTCCCCCACCTGCCTTGAATTTGCACCGGGGATGGTCAAGGCGTTCCTATATCCAAAACAGGGATACGTCCCTAAGGTTCCAACCTTGACTCCGAGGCCTATTGTGCTGCAGGCTTTCTGTCCTCCTCCATTTGCAACTGCGGACCAGGAAAGACTGCACCTGTTGTGTCCAGTGCGAGCATTGGACACATATGTACATCGGACTTCCTCATTCAGAAAATCCGACCAATTACTGATTTGCTTTGGATCACCTAAAAAAGGTCTTCCTGCTTCAAAACAGACAGTCAGTAAGTGGATAGTCGAGGCTATTTCACTAGCATACGAGTACTCGGGCCAGCCTTGTCCTTTGGTGGTCCGAGCCCACTCGACCAGGAGTATGGCGGCTTCTAAAGCCATATTGCAGGGGGTATCTCTTCAAGATGTTTGTGATGCGGCGGGCTGGTCCTCTCCGCTCACATTCGTGAGATTTTACAGTCTGGACCTGGATGCTGCCCCAGGTTCTCAGGTGCTGAGTGCTTAGATCAACAAGAAAGAAAGACTGACACTCAGGTACTTGTAATTATGGCGGGTTGGGTATTCTCGTTCCCACCGTGTCGTTCGACGCATCTCGAAGTTCCCTTTTTCGATAAAGGGAACGTCTCAGGTTACTATTGTAACCATAGTTCCCTGAGAAACAGGGAACGAGACGATGCGTCCCCCTGCCATACTTCCTGCGTCCCTGCGATCGGCTTGCTTCGGCAACTGTCGAAGCTAAATGCCGGCGAGCAGCGGAAGTGCTCTTATCCTTTCCTGGTTCATGACGTCACCCGCCCGTGACGCTCATTCTCTCATTCCATTGGACTAGTTGGCATAGATGCTTCAGACGCAATCACGCAAGAGGCGTTCCCACCGTGTCGTTTGACGCATCTCGAAGTTCCCTTTTTCGATAAAGGGAACTGAGAGTTTTTATATGTGTGTGTTTGTCTCTTTGTGGGAATATAAACCCGGGATACACAATTAGTTTATCTATCCATCTGTCTCTGTTCAACACCATCCAACACCACACTGACTCATACTTCTGTTTTTGCTGGGTTTTTCAATAGGTACCTGAGCATACACACTCCAAAGATGTTTCATGGAAGATTTTACAACTGGATTTGAACGGGAAGTGCACTCTGAATTGTACAGAATGCTCCTAATTGTAGGGTTAGGTTTCTATATATTGAATTAGAAGGGAGACATTGTTTCTATTTATGTGTTGATTCATAAACACACCTTGCAGTCATCAAAACTGCCATCTTGATGTTGTTATATCCTGATTACACAATATCCCTAATCTGAACAGACAGTCTTGTTTTTCAGACATATGGACAAAGAGCTGAGTCATCCATCCCCATGTTATGCAGCCACTCAACACCCACAAAGTGTATCTCACTAAAAAATGAACATTGTTTGCTGCTAATGAACTGAACAGTTGGTCATGAATTAATTAAGTGGCTTAAGTGTGAATCTCACTTCTATATAACAATAAGCTGTGTGAAATCTGCTTCAAATTGTTATGAGGAGCAGCAAAATAAAGTGAATAAATTTAAAGTATAAGCAAGATACTTAAATGTAATAATCTTTATCATTTAGTATGTTTATATTGCTAAAAGTCATCTTAAACTATGAGACATTTAACATTATTTCAAAAGGTAATGTAACTTGACAAGGCATTTTGAGACGAATCATGTAATTTTATTTTATTTTATTGGATATGGGATACAATAGTGACTATGGTTTTCCTAAAAGCAATTTCGATTTTAGATGTGACTCTGACACGTCTTAGTTTGCCAAACTGGGAAAATGTATTGCTTTCAAACTGGGAGAGCCATTTAAGTCTGTTTAATGAGGGAGCATACATTATATCTGTCTTTGACCATTATAATGTACAATTCCTAACCCTACACTTCAGTCTAGAAGGTTAAGACCATGTTTTATGTAAATTTGCCCTTAAGATAGCTTGTTAGCTAGTTTTAGTGGTATGCTGACCTATTCACTATAATAATAATAAAAGATATATTTCTGAATACATGTAGTCATTAAAGTGAAAAAGAAGAATATGCCAGGGCAGCACCAAAGATAAAGGTTAAAATAAGTGGAATCAATTTATAAATCCAATGAGATAATTTGAATAACAGGGTTTTTCCTGGATTGAAAATTATTTTTGTATTTCATGGCAATAGGTGTTCACAGTTGTGAAGAGATAGGTGCTCAACGAAGATGCAAAACCAAAGGAATATTATTTAAATCCACTAACATAAACAAAGGAGATCACATGAGAAATATTGCTACACTACTATTAAACAAAGACGTTCAATACCAGACAAAAACCAGTGAGAAACTAGGCCCATAAATAGAGCAACCAACGTAGATGAACTAAATAACACAGTCTCATCCCAAGACATCAGATGACTGACGCTTTTGACCATGCGTCAACATCCGACGTTTTAGGGTACCCTTTAACGTCAGTTAGATGACGATCCCGGGGCATCATATGACTGACGCTTTACCTTTAGCGTCAATAGATGACGCGGGTAGGTTTAGGTCTGGGGTAGGGTTAGGATTAGATAGCGTTATATACTGACGTTAAAGGGTACCCTAAAACGTCGGATGTTGACGTATGGTCAAAAGCGTCAACATATGATGTCTTGGGATGAGACTGGGCTGAAATAAACAAGAAACACCTGAACTGAATCAATCAATCAATGTGTAACCAAGGAAACAAATAGGCATTAAACAATGAGAACAGAACTGAGTGGCTGTTTAAAAAACACTGTTTTCAACTAAAAACGTAAAACATTTCATGTGTTTTGGCCGTTCATTTACTCAACAGCGTTTTGGGTGGTTGAAAACTCAAACTTTTGAAAACGGGTTTCAAAGTGCACGTCTCCATGTAAACAACAAAAAACGTGAATCTCTAAAGACAATGACGTCATGCACATGTGTATTACGTGCTCAGTGTATAGTGTTTCATCACCATCTAATGGCTTGACAGCAGAATACATCATTTTTAGTCATTTTTTGTTTCGCGGTACCGTGTGAATGGGAATCGTTTACCAATGGTGTTAGTTCCCCACCCTTTTTGCTTCAATGGGGGACACGTCAAGGTTTCCCACTATTGCCCTTATTATTCAATATAGCCATTGAGCCCATGGCCATCTGGCTTCATAGCCTTGATGTATTTAAAGGTATCACACACCATGGTCAGGTCCATAAACTTGTATGTCTCTGACCCCATAGCTTGACTTGACTGTTCTGTTTAGCCTTTCCCCATCTATGAATATACCAATCACAGCACACTGAGTCATTGCCTTTACCACTTTGCTGGCCAGGCGTGCCATCCTCTGTAAGGCGAGACACGGCAGGCAAAAACATAGTTTTTTTTTTTTTTCACTGGTCAGTTTTGAGACTTTGGGCTATTTGTCTTCAATAGCATGTCTTCTTTAAGACTTGTGCTGAGAGAAAGTCCAAAATTCACATTTAGGTCTTTATTTTACTACACTTTGCGGGTGTAGATTTCACCTAAATTCATCAAAAGTTGGCATTCTAAATCATCCCGCTGCTGTCACGGATCCAGACACCATCACTCCACCCACTCGTTCCAGTTCCCCTGAATACTAATCATCATCACCTGTTGCCATCAATTCCCGTGCCAATCACCCTCTCTATAAAGACTCACCTCTCCCAGTCATTCTCTGTCTGGTCTCGTTACTACTACGATTACAGACTCCCGCTTGAAACCTGCTCTGCACTATTGCTACTTACCTTCTGTGTTCCAGTTCTCCACGACTCGTCTCCAGCTCCAATCTCCGGACTCCTTCCATTCCGCTCTCCTCAGCTGCCCGCGGATCCTTCGACCACTCCTGCCAGTTAAAGAGACTTTATTCAGACTGTTATCCTGTTACCCTTGGTTTCATTAAAACTGGTTTACATTTACCCGTCTGTGTCCTTCCGATTTGTGACAGAAGACCAGACCAACACCACTATGCTGCAACCCGCAGCCAGCACCAGCGCTTCAGCGAACCCACCCACACCATCCATTCCCCGGACCAGCGCATCCACATCCGCTACTTCCACCGTGACCGCTTCTTCCGCATCTGCCTCAGCCAGTCCCATGGCCCAACCAGCGCCCTTCTCTGGCGAGGAGGAGGAGTGCAGCGGCTTCCTCTTACAGTGCGAGCTCTACATGGAAATGAATCCCGCATCTTTCCCCACCGAGCGATCGAAGGTTGCTTTTTTCATTTCGCTACTTCGAGGTCGAGCGCTCAGTTGGGCTCATGCTCTCTGGAAGGATCGAGGCCCTGTCACCCAGACTTTCTCCGCATTCTCCAGTCACTTCATCGAGGTATTCTCTCAGTCAGCGCATTCCATATCGATGCAGGATCAATTGTTTCGTCTGAAGCAAGGAAGATCGTCTGTGGCGACATATGCACTACAATTCCGAACCCTCGCTGCGTCTCTGGGCTGGAATGAATCAGCCCTTATGACTGCTTATCGCCATGGATTGAATCCGGACATCCGACTCCAGTTAGCGATCTATGATGACAACATCGGGCTTGAAAGCCTCATTCAGCGATCCATCCGCACCGATCAACGCCGCACTGCCTGCCAGCTGGACAGCCCTGCACCTCCGCCTCCTCGCCCCTCATCAAACTACAGCCCTCCAGCACCTGAACCGATGGAAATCGGAACCACCCGCCTTCCTACCGCCGAGAGAAATCGCCGAATCACCAACGGCTTGTGTTTGTATTGTGGAGCCGCCGGACACCTGATCGCATCCTGTCCCACTCGTCCGCCGCGACCCGCTGTGAGTACTGTAAATTTGCCTCTATCAATTTCCATCTTGAAATATACTCCAGCCACTATCACTTATATGAACCGTTCCATTCCAGTTCAGACACTGATCGACTCCGGCTCAGCGGCCAACTTCATCTCACTCTCCACCCTTCACAGACTACAAACCAAGCAGCGTACTATTCCTCATAAACTCCAAGTCCAGTCCATTCTGGGTAAACCGTTGGGTCGCGGTCGGATTGGTCATCGAAGCCCCGACCTGAGCCTGGAGATCGGATGGCTCCATAAAGAGAAAATTTCCTTTCTGGTGCTGGAGGGCTCAACGGCCGAGATCATCCTGGGACGCCCCTGGTTAGAAACCCATTCACCACACATCCAATGGTCCTCCGGAGAAATCTTACAGTGGGGTAGCGACTGTTTCCATCGCTGTCTGCCATCCATACCGAAGTCCATCCGTCAACTTCCCCCTCCGGTCGAGAAGGTCCTGTTGACCACCACCACCGTGGAAAATCCTCCCGTCGACCTCCCACCGGAAATCCCCACTCCATACCGGGCGTTCCAGGATGTTTTTGACAAGCAACGGGCTACCACTCTACCTCCCCACCGGCCATGGGACTGCGCGATCGACCTGCTGCCTGGGGCGGTTCTACCGCGAGGTAAGATCTACCCTCTGTCCATCCCGGAGCAGAAGGCCATGGAGGAGTACATCCAGGAGGCACTTAACCAAGGATTCATCCGACCTTCCACCTCCCCTGCCGCTTCAAGTTTCTTCTTCGTGGGCAAGAAGGATGGAGGCTTGCGCCCGTGCATCGATTATCGTACTCTCAATCAAGCAACCGTCAAATTCCGTTATCCCCTTCCTCTGGTCCCAGCCGCTTTGGAACAACTCCGTGGAGCCACAATCTACACCAAACTCGATCTCCATAGTGCATACAATCTCATCCGCGTCCGGGATGGAGATGAATGGAAAACCGCCTTCATCACCCCCGCGGGGCACTACGAATACCTTGTTATGCCCTTCGGATTGTCCAACTCACCCTCCATCTTCCAAGGTTTTATGAATGAAATATTCCGCGATCTCCTCAACCAGTTTGTTGTCATCTACATAGACGATATCCTCATCTACTCCCCTGATCTGCCGACCCACATCCGCCATGTACAAACGGTCCAACAACGACTCAGAGACTACCAGCTGTATCTTAAGTTGGAAAAGTGTGAATTCCATCAGAACACAATCCAGTTCCTCGGTTACATCATCTCCCCCCAAGGTATCACCATGGACCAGAGGAAGGTGGAAGCTGTTATCAACTGGCCACAACCCACCACTCGTAAGGAACTTCAACATTTCCTAGGATTTGCCAACTTTTACCGCCGGTTCATCCCGAACTTCAGTCCAATCAGTTCTTCACTCACCGACTTACTCAAGAATGGGGCCAAGTCTCCGTCCTGGAACACCACTGCCACCCGAGCTTTCCATGATTTGAAGACCGCCTTCAGTTCCGCTCCAACCCTTTCTCTCCCAAATCCAGCTCTACCCTTCATCGTGGAAGTGGACGCCTCTACCTCTGGGGTAGGAGCGGTCCTGTCACAGCGGCAGGGGAATCCACCTCAACTCCATCCATGCGCCTTCTACTCCAAGAAACTGTCCCCGGCGGAGCAGAATTACGACATCGGCAATCGAGAGTTACTAGCCATCAAACTGGCGTTAGAGGAATGGAGACACTGGCTGGAGGGAGCACAACACCCATTCACAGTTATCACTGATCACCGTAACCTGGAATACCTCCGAGAGGCTAAAAGACTCAATTCCCGCCAAGCTCGTTGGGCCCTGTTCTTTACCCGCTTCAACTTCTCCGTAACCTATCGTCCAGGTCACAAGAACATAAAAGCAGACGCATTATCCCGACAATTTCAGCCAGATGTACCTCCACCGAACCCCGAAACCATTCTCCCTCCAGCCGTGGTCGTAAGCCCCATACAGTGGAGCTTAGATGACCATATCGCCGACGCCACACGTGTCGAACCTGCTCCGCCGGGAGGTCCTGAGGGACGGGTTTATGTACCAACTCGCCTCCGTCTGTCCCACATGGACTCAGTGCACACCTCCCCGGGCTCTGGACACCCAGGCAGCCAATCCACTCTCTCGCTCGTCCAACAACGCTATTGGTGGCCAGGGATGGCCCAAGATATTTCCCGGTTCGTCCAAGGATGCTCAGTCTGCGCCATGGCCAAAGTTCCTCGACACCTCCCTAAAGGCAAGCTGGTTCCTCTGCCGATACCTTCTCGACCTTGGTCCCATCTCGGGGTGGATTTTGTCACCGACCTTCCCCTGTCCAATAACCACACCTGCATTCTAGTAGTGGTCGATCGTTTTTCTAAAGCATGTAAACTGATCCCACTTTCTGGTCTGCCTACAGCCTTTGAAACCGCGGAAGCCCTGTTCCAACATGTGTTCCGGAATTTCGGTATCCCCGAAGATATTGTCTCCGACCGTGGCCCGCAGTTCATATCTCGAGTGTGGAGGGCATTCTTCAATCTTCTGGGTGTGACCGTCAGCCTTACTTCAGGATACCATCCCCAGTCCAACGGCCAGACTGAGCGGAAGATCCAGGAAATAGGGAGATATCTACGATCATACTGCCACGACCACCAGGACTGCTGGAGTCGTTACCTACCCTGTGCCGAGTATGCACAAAATTCCCTCCGACAATCCACCACCGGCCTCACTCCGTTCCAGTGCATACTCGGTTACCAACCGCCACTATTCCCCTGGTCGGGTGAACCATCTGACGTTCCAGCAGTTCATCACTGGTTTCAGACGAGCGAGAGAGTCTGGGACTCAGCTCATATCCACCTCCAGCGGGCTGTTCGGAGACATCAACGCCAGGCCGACACTCGACGGGCCGATACACCCCAATACCTTCCTGGGCAATTGGTCTGGCTATCCACCCGGGACATCCGTCTCCGACAGCCCTGTCGGAAGCTGAGTCCCAGATACATAGGTCCTTTCGCGATACTGAGGCAGATCAACCCGGTCACCTATCGGCTATCACTCCCTGCTCATTACCGCATTGCACCGACCTTCCATGTCTCCTTGCTCAAACCATACACTAACCCTCTCACTCCTTCGCCCCCAGGATCTGGTGTTACGGAGGTGCCCCCTCCTCCAGCGGATCCGGAGGACGACAACATTTATCGAGTCCATGAAATCCTCGACTCCCGACGACGGGGCGGCCATTTGGAATACCTCGTCGACTGGGAGGGATACGGCCCGGAGGAAAGGAGCTGGGTCCACCGGGAAGACATTCTGGATCCCTCGTTTCTCCAGGATTTCCATACTTCTCATCCAGATCGTCCTGCACCCAGAGGCCGTGGTCGTCCCCGTCGTCGGTCCCGTCTGCCAGCTGGAGCTGGCCGTGGGGGAGGGGGTACTGTCACGGATCCAGACACCATCACTCCACCCACTCGTTCCAGTTCCCCTGAATACTAATTATCATCACCTGTTGCCATCAATTCCCGTGCCAATCACCCTCTCTATAAAGACTCACCTCTCCCAGTCATTCTCTGTCTGGTCTCGTTACTACTACGATTACAGACTCCCGCTTGAAACCTGCTCTGCACTATTGCTACTTACCTTCTGTGTTCCAGTTCTCCACGACTCGTCTCCAGCTCCAATCTCCGGACTCCTTCCATTCCGCTCTCCTCAGCTGCCCGCGGATCCTTCGACCACTCCTGCCAGTTAAAGAGACTTTATTCAGACTGTTATCCTGTTACCCTTGGTTTCATTAAAACTGGTTTACATTTACCCGTCTGTGTCCTTCCGATTTGTGACAGCTGCTCTGCGATCCCTGTCTGTCATCACATTATACCATTAGAAAGCTCGCTCTCTCATTTGCAATGCTGTCGGATCCAAATATGGTTATTTCCTGTTTATCAGCAACCAATCATGAAGTAAAATGGGTGATTTAACTCGAAATGCGCAATCTCATTGGCTAATGCCAATTTCTGACAACGTGATTCGTTCAGAGTCGTCACGTGACGCGCTCTGACATTATATACATACATCACATATATTACACACTATATATATATATATATATATATATATATATATAATATATATATATATATATATAAATAAATATATATATATATAATATATATATATATATATATATATATATATATATATATATATATATATATATATATATATAACAATTACATTACACAACACATTTTATTTTTTTGTATAATATAATTACTATATAATACTAAACAAATCTGTAATTGTGGGATCCTAAAGTGGTTGTGAGTCCCTCAGGCAGATTCATATTCACCTGTGTGATGGACTGTTAATGTGTTGTTTTCGATGTAATGATCAGTGATGGATGAAGCAATAATGAGTCTTGGATGTTAAACAGTGTGATACATGGATTTTACTTGGACCTAAAGCATATTTTGTCTGTAATTCATAGCTTTCAATAGAAATTAGTGGAATTTTTGCCATAAAAATCATTAAAGGCCGTTTTCCTCAAAATGAGTTTTTTCTCACACTCCTAGTGACGATTTTCCACCTCTGTAGCACCTACATACACCAAACTTTACAGTCGTATTCCTAACTATATTGTGAAGGTTTGTCCAGAGGGATTTGTTGATATATCATTCTTGGTCTGATTTATGTCATTGTATGCCTAAAAATAGGGCAGAAATAATTTTTGGCAGTATTTTCTGATTTACAGGGTAACAAAATGAGATATTCATAATCTCCTCTGGTAATGTCTTTTCATTGAATATATCAACAAAATGCACTAATAATTTTAACCTTTTTTAATGGTCAGATTTGTCACCTCAAAATATGATACTGATACTTTGTGATACTTTTATTCTATTTTTTACTTATTGTTTTCTTATTATTCAAATTAAAAAAAAAAATCTACGTATACATTTGTTTATCAATTTGTTCTTCTGGTGGCCTATGGGGCAGGGCGGGGGGTTTGTGAGTGGGGGTCTGTGTTGCAATGTTGAACTTTTCTGTTGCTTTTACATTTCTTTATTCAAACTCGCATTAGCTGCTCTACATGTCATACATAAGCTGTGGATCACCTGTGGCTTCAGCACAAAGCATCAGGCTGAAGATCAACTCAGACTTGTCTTATCACAGTCATCTCTTTTCCATATGCTCCCTTTTGACCAACAGTTCAGAGCAGACATGGCCAAAAGAGCTTCAACCCCTGCACTGTGACCATCTGCAACAGTCTTTCTTTCCTCGGATGTTCATGCCATTCAGCGCACATGAAATGTTCCCTTATCTTAAACTCAAAGTTTCAGACCCTCTGTAAGGTCATGTTCGTGTGGGTGTGCTGTTTTGACAGCTTGATCTGCTTTGAAACAGGACAGGTGACAATGTTGCATAATGCATGCAATGTGATAAGAAGTCAAAAGGTTCAAAATGTATAAGCAACAACCTCATACAGCCAAACAGTTATTGTCAATTTTGACAAAAGCTTCACCAACAGCTTATCAGATAGGATACTGACACAGAATAAATATAAAATCACAAAACTCAACATTTTGAATGCACCAATTTACAGAATACAAACAAAACAACTGCTCTGTACTATTTCCTATGATCGAATACAGATGTCTCAGGAAGACATAGCTTATCAAAAATCACTGAATCGAATACCCTGCAACAAACCAGCAAAGCTAAAAAAGCAAATATACAATGCACTTTCACATAATACTCCAATTAAAATCATATTAAATAAACAAGTAGATCATTAGCCGCGTTTCCACTGCCGGGCTAGGGCCGGGCCAGTGCTAACAGCGAGCCGAGCCGAGCCAGTGGCCTCGGGCCTCAAGCATCGGGCTTGCGTTTCCACTGCCGGGCCAGTAGCCCCGCAGCGCTGCCCTAAACCCCGCCCCTAACACGCCTTTCTGGATCAAACGTCATACAACCCAACCCATTTCAGCGGGTATTATGAATTTATTTATTTTTTCAGTTAGGAAGATAGCATGTATATTAACTCACCGACCGTGGCTGAAATAGTGTCCCGACTTGTCTCGCCAGTCGCCACTAACAGAGGGACGGTGACCCAGCACACCGTCCATCAAGTCAAACCTTGGAAAGTTCCTTCTCTGAGCTCCGCTTTGTCCACTGTGTGTTTTTTTAATCGCCTTGTACAATACTGTGCCTGCAACTTTTTTTTTTTTTTTCCTGAACTTGAAGCGTTGCTCGCTGAATGCTTGGCTTGGAAAGTTCAGCATCGATGTATTTTATAACGTCCTCGTTTCTTCACACGGCGTCATGTACCCTTTCTTCTGCCCAAATGCTCAGAAGAGCTTTGGTATCTTCGACAGACCAGTTACAGGCGATTCTCCATTTCGAGCAGCGATTATTTTGCACGATATAAAAAAGTGATGCATTTTGCTTCAGATCATAACGTTCCATAACACCGATAAACTCTGCCTTTTACCTTGAGCACGCCTCTAGCCCGAGCTTGCCCGCTTTGGCCCAAGGTATTCGACGGGCCAGAAATCCTGGCCGTTGGCCCAGAGTAAGCCCCGATCAAGCCCCGGAAGTGACAGTGGAAACGCGACTGGCCCTGGCACGCACTAGCATGGCTTGGCCCTGGCCCGGCAGTGGAAACGCGGCTATTCTAGTCTAGTGCTACGTTCAAGCAATACGCTATCACTTGATAAAGAGGTCTGTTGTACTAAATATCAGAAAGGCTCGATCAGCGTTGCGATATTGTTAATATAAAGTTAAGTAAACAATAAAGCAAACAACTTACACTTAAGAAACAACAGTCAGTAATGTTTGTTTATTTTAGTTATGCCAACGGTATAATTCTGAATACAATTGAAGCAGAATCCCTCACGTATCTCCGAGCAACACACAGCCTTTAGGTGTGTTCAACTTGAAGTGGCGCTACGCAGACAATCAATGTATGACATCAAAGTACCGCAAGAGTGATTCGAAAGCATACAAAACCTTCTGCTCTTTTATCGCTCTTGCGGTACTTTGATGTCATACATCGATCGGTCTGCACAGCGCCACTTCAAGTCGAACACACCTTTTAATTCCTGACAGAAAGAATTAAAATGCTGGTTTGAGATGCTTCGTCTCGCCTGAAATTTACACGAGAGTAGGCGGCTGTAGTGATGGGAGGGGTGAAAAAAGTGCAGCTAAGACAGTAGCTGCGCCAGCCGAAATCTGAATCATTCCCTTCCAAATCTTGCAGAGCCGGAGATCGTGAGTATTAGCTGTTCATTAGCTCGCAGCAGGAGCAACTTTATGACTATCTATGGGCTTCTCCCTTGACTTTATGCCTCCATGTCCCCTTCTACTTCTGTCTATACGGTCATTTCTCATTTGTGTGACAGAGTCGCGGGGTTATGATGCAGTCGTTAGCCTATATTTACAAAATGCCTTCTAAATCGGCCATAACGTAAGAAACACAGTAATGGGGCCTTTTATACATTGTCGTGTTTCTTTAGAAATAAATAATGGACAAATGGAGTCTTTGGACGTCTCCGATGTAAAGTTATTCGCTGTCAAAGTGACGCCAAAATGAATGGAGTCAATAGAATGCTAACAGCAGGTGATAGTTACAATGGCGGCGCCCGGAGAGGCTTTAGTTTCCGGTTGATGGATTACCCCCTTGGTCTTGACAGAGACGATAGGCTTGTTCGACTTCATGCAGCTCTGCGCAGACCGATCGGCGGCTGAATTGAAGCAGTGCATGCCGGTTAGAAATTGTGTCCGACTTGATACAGCGCCGACGCCACGTGACTGTGACGTATGCCATCAAAGTATATAAGTATGTATGTATACTTATATGTATGTATGTAAGTATGCATATAAATATATATATGTAAGAGTTGTCTGTTTGGATCATGTACACAGGAAAGTGGAGTGATACAAACAGTGCAAGTGGATTTTTATTTAGAGCATCTTGAAACAGGAATATGAACCTATCACAAATGTTACATATTATGTAGTTTAATCTAAGTCATGTGTTATTCATTAGCATCATTGTTTTTCTTATAAAAGAAAAGAGAAAAAATATTTCAGAAAAATTGTTTGGGTTTTATTACACAGGCATAAAAAAATATTTTATTATTATAAAAACAGTTAGGAGACAAAGATGAAGAGACTGTGAGAACAATGAGAAAGAAAGAGAGCAATTAGGCTACATAAAAGAATGAACAACGAGAAGACAATAAACTAGACAGGGTTAACAGAACATTCTTTCCGCTTATCAGTACAAGGTTTTATCCTCATTCACTTTTCAATTAAAGATATGGCCGCATCCTCATCTCCCGAGAATGACACTTCAGCCTAGCGCACTGCCATCTGATCGCAATTTCAGTATGTCATTTTCATGCAAATGGGTTTTTTATATCTCCAAATGAAACCTAAGAGGTGCTTACAGGCTGTGTTCATGTTCTGTATCAGCTTCTTTCACTTTTTGTATAATCAAATGGAAAAAAAGAAATAAAAAGTTTTCAAAAAGTAAACGTCAAAATTTGATGCAAACAGAGCAGAGGAAAATTTCACTACAAGATAAAGACTAGCTTTCCTTTTTGATGCAGTGGTGTTCTGCACTCTAGCCCAATAAGAGTAATTTATGGAAGAAGTATAATCCCATTATGAAATGAAGAGATCAACACTGAATACAAACATTCAGAAACATGCTACAATGTTATAGTTTGCTTGTACTGACAATCTTTTTATTAGATTACAGATGTTTGCAAGATGATTGCAAGACTCTTTCAAGACGGAATGTGAAGGCATTTCTGATCCAAAGTGTTTGTAACCAAGGAGATAGTTGCTATAAATCATGCATTTGTATGCCAATGAAATGACATTTGGTTTTGAACCATTTGCTGAAACCTTATATTTCTATGCAAGGCCAGTTGAGCACTACTTTAATTAAACCATTATTAAATACAAAGACGTTATCATGGCCTCCAGCGAATGAGAAGCCAACAAATAAAGCTGAGCTCTTTGTCCCTTCTCTATCTCTGTCTCTCACTTTTTCTAATAGACTCTTTACAGAAATGGAATGCGCTCCTACTGTCACCATAACCACATCCTGCCAATTATCCAAGTATATTTCCCTTGGACTTTATGGCTCCTTATTTTTTTTTATTTTTTTTATTCTCCAAACTGGATGTTGGGAACAAATACATTATTACAGAGAATGACATTATATTTAATTATATTTCTTATAATATAATATTTATTGTTCCATTTCTGTTATTTATTTTATTTTTCTGTTATTGTTGATATGTTCAATATCCGCCTTTTTAGGTTAGATGGTTATCGGTTAGATGACGTTATCGGATCCTAACTCTACCCCAGACCTAAACCTACCCTGTCACCTACCCCGTCACCTACTGACGTTAAAGGTAAAGCGTCAGTTGTATGACGTACCAGGATCGTCATTTACCGACGTTTAAGGGTACCCTAAAAAGGCGGATATTGACGTATGGTCAAAAGATGTCCCAAGACGTCAATATATGACTTCTTGGGATGAGACTGTGTTAGACTATCACTGTTGAAAATGTATGGAAGCCATTTTCCCCCACATATTTTTTTAAACATGCTTTGGTAAATCATATTTATGACATAAAGGTCATAATTATGACATAAAAAGTCAAAACTGAGATTTCAATAAACTACCAACTATTACTTTTGTGCCATAATTTACTTTTTTATGATTTACAGAAAAAAGGCTTCCATAATAGGCTTCCATAGTATTTCTATGGAGCCCCAAAGGGGACACGGTGGTGGAAAAAAAAACTATGATATGCGAGGACATATAATAAGTCAATGCTTTTTGCGTTCTCTCGCAAATATTTTACGTTTCCCCGAGAAACTTTGCGTTCGCATGCAAAACCTTTGCATTCCCTTGCAAGTGAACGTAACGTTTCTCAGGGGAACGCCAACATTTTGCCAGCCAACACAAAATTTCTCGGGGGAATGCAAAACATTTGTGAGAGAATGCAAAAGCATTGCCAATTCATTTTTCCTCCCATCTCATATTTTTTTCTTCACCATGTCCCTTTAGGGGCTCCGTATATTTCAGTCCGCTCATCCAGGTATATTAAACGGCCACTTGTATCACACCACATACTCGTGCTCTTTTATGTCATACAAATGCTACTGCCACAACCTTATACGTTTCAGTTATTGATAGTACTGAAAATGTACTTTAGTATTAATATAACCATAATATTTTTTTCAGTGATATTCTTTGTTAGGCAGACTGTTTCACACACTGTTTCACACACCTTTATGGTAATATGGAGGTAAATTATAAAATATTTATGCATTTCACAAATCACCAGTTATTTCATGTCTTCATATTTGTTTAATTGGTGAATATCCATTTTATATATAGGAACAATGTACATCTATTACCCCTTACTTACTTTTTAGCATACTGTTTTGTGATTCTTTGAGTGACACTGACCATTTTGAAACATCTCTGCAGTATTTATCTCCACAATCAGATTACAGATCACTGTAGAGTATTATGCGAATGCTCCTTCATGACAATATAGGCTGCCAATAAAACTCAATAAGCACAGCAGAGAGTACAATTATTAACCCAGCAGTAGACCAACATTCAGCTACCTCATTACAGCTATTAACTAGAGTCCCACTAAGATTTAATACCACCAAATATTCCCACCTCCTACTTCAAGCTTCTCATTAAAACTACAAAAAAAAAAAATAAAGAGCAGAAAGTCTCCACACCTCAGATCAACACCTTGTCAGTGGACAGTATCATACATTTGTGTGGGACTTAAGCAGGGGTAGATATGTATCAGATGGCTGTTTGCATGGGGGTATCAGCCAGGTTTGCTCATCGATTCTGGATGACAAGGGCCAAGAAATAGCTCACGCAGATGGGCATGAATTCATCACAGCTGCGAAGGACAGATGTCATGTTTGGCTGTCAGCGTAAGATGAGATCAGTCCAGACAAGCATGGAGGTCTGCCATGGAATGCAGTTAGGTTAGCTAACGTCATATTGTTTGGACGCTAGAATACTTCCAACTGGGCATGTCCTATAAGGGAACTGGTTTGATAGGAAATCACAGGAAGAGACTGCAAACCACCATTTTTCTCACATTTCCTTCTTCCCCTCATCCACATCTGGCTCTTCTACCTCTCTCTTTTCTCTCTCTCACAGCACATCAAGCTACCGAGTTACAATCACAGCTCAGACAGCGCAAGTTAGATATTAATACATGCCCAGCCCCTCTGACCTACAAGGCACAGAACTGCTGAAAAATAAATAATGCTACCACCATCTTGTAACATTAGCATTCTGTGCAGCAGAGAGCCGAAGGTAATGAATAATTCTCAATTGCACAGCTGATCTCACGTCTACATGCATGCATAAAGGAAAGGGGATCTTTACTCTACATTAAGTGTCAGCTTAAATAGCACTAAACACAATAAAATGATGGCAGCACACACATTCCCATCACTACGATGCTTCGTTTTCTCGTTTTTAGATTGAAGTGCACATGGCAGAGTTCTAAATCATTTAAATTATGATAGATCCTAATTAGAGTTCTCAGTAGGAGCTCAAATGGCGTTGATTGCTCATTGAGAGAGGCTCAACTCCGCTGATTTCAATGGTTTCTATTCAGAAAGGGATTTGTGTGTAGATGCTTTTCTTTATGTCTGACACAAATGACAGATGAATGAATCTGGCATTGCGGCGAATTGGCTGGAGATGAAGACATAAGACAATCAGAAAAAGTTTGCTACATGATTTAAAGACAGAGACAAACACAGAGAGTTGAAAAGAGCTTGATGAGGACCCACTCAAAAGTACAAAGTTTATCTCACAAAGTCTAACTCTTTTATTTCCTACAGTATACGGACCACACACTTTATCGATCATGCAAGAACAGTTTCTAATACAAAGCTCTCTTAATGTTCTGATGGCTGAATTTTCTTTTTATCTGCAAAAAGATATTTTTTGAGTGACTGACTGATTGATTTTTTTGTACTCCATACAAATAATATTAGTAAAAATCAAAAAACCTTTACTGAGAATATCTATAAAAAATGTCTCTTTACATTTCATCTTTATGAATATTTCATTAGCTGCTGCAATTTAAAATGTTCTCAAATTAAATGAATCACTTTCATATGACTGTTTTTTTTTCGCTACAGATTTGAGGACTTGACAGGATTTATAAAACTTCAGAGGCCCTGGAAATGTTAAGCATTAAACTTTGATGTGAGAGATTAGAGGAAGGCGAATGGGAAGTGGGAGGTAGGCTGAGTGGTCTCTGATGTGAGATGCAGGCTCATTGCACATTTATATTCCTTTGTTGTGATCTCTGTCAAATAACATGCCAGATATAGTTCTTCTTTGGAGACAAGGTAACAGTTTAGAGTAGTTTTAAGCTCGTGTTCAAATTGTTTTGAGTCCCTGGGAAGTGGTTGTCTGGTCCCACGCTGCATATTACACTGTTGAATCCAAAAGGGCTTTTTATACTAAATTGATATTCTTCTGAATGCTTATTGTGTTTTAAAAGCCGAGCTGAGCCACCATATTTTTAGTTGTTACCCTAAGCAATCATCATCCTAAGAAACATGAAATATTCTTTATTTTGGAGCCTCTTATTTTTTAAAGCTGCCATCATGTTTTCTGAAGCCTAGGAGCTCATTTGAGTATTACAAGTTCAGGTCTCCAAACTCCACTTGTATAAAATTAGCCTTCAATTCATCTACTGTAATGTACTTCCAGTCAGCCTTTGGCTGCCGAAAATGGGGCCTTATAATGAGTTCTGGCTGGAAAGTGCGAGCTGGACTTCCCTGCAGCTGGAGGGACAATCCAAACAGGGTCCTAAGCAGGGAATATTACCATGAAAGCCTTTTAATTACACCTACTTAGAATGAGGTTTAGATTGGAGAATTCCCTTTACGAGCAGTACGGGTGGAATAACAGAGTGGGCATCGAGGAAGCTGAGAATGGATTGGCTGTGATATGGAAAATGAGGGCATGAGAGCATGCTGAATGCAAAGCAGGAATCAGAGAGGAATCACAGGGACCAGGATAACACCTTTGCGCTCGACCTATTCTTTTTTTGTCTGTCACAGCAGGACTCCCTCTGCTTCGATGCCTGAGGCTTATGTCAGTGCATGGATGCAGTGTGATATCAATATTTTTTATGAGATTTGAGCTCAGTGATTTTGCCTTCACATCCAGAAGGTTTGAAAATGTAGCAGATGCATCGACGTGACTTCTGAAAATCCTTTGGTTTCTCTTATCTCCCAAGAGCTTTCATTAAAAGATAATTGTATAATCCACTTTTGTTGCATCTGTTTTAAACAAAGAACAAAGTTAGTCATTCACACAAAACTGTTTGATGAAAAAAAAGTAATCATCTGTGTGTAAAAACGTTGTATATGCATTTTTAAAAATGGCTTGTTCTATGTAGGGTCATATGAATGCTGGAGTCACATGAATCCGGCCATAGAAAGGGAAAGACCCTGGATGGATCACCAGTCTGTCAAAGGCATGAACACATTTACACTCACAGCAACATACAATTTAATGTCTCCAATTCACCTACGCATGTATTTGGATTGGGGTGGAACCCGGGGCACCCAGAGGATATTCCATAAAGGCCTCCTGTCCTGACTCCTGACTCCTGTTGTTTTAAATACTTGGTTCTTATTTCTGTCAAATTATGTAGTTGAAATGGGATTTATAGTATTTGCATTTGCACAGCGAAAGTAATGAATACACAAGCAATAAGAGTTTTGGACATACAACGGGACTTTGTTTGCAGAGCTTGATTATCATAATATTAGACTTGATGTCTTTTTGACTTTACATTTTATGCCTCATGATTTTTTCCTACAATATCATTAAAACCACTTGGATGTCCTTGGGCAGGCTGACAGATGCAATTCTTTTATGATGCCATTGGCTCACAGTATGTAAATACAAAACCTCATCATTCATTTTACAATGTGCTGCACTCACAGATGCCACATTCAGTATCTTTTTTTTATATTATGTGATTTTAATTGGTTTCAAAGAGAGCACAGAGCAGCATGCATGTCGTTGGCAGGAGAGAGAGAGAGAGAGAGAGAGAGAGAGAAGAGAGAGAGGAGAGAGAGAGAGAGAGAGAGAGAGAGAGAGAGAGAGAGAGAGAGAGAGAGAGAGAGAGAGAGAGAGAGAGAGAGAGAGAGAGAAGAGAGAGAGAGAGAGAGAGAGAGAGAGAAGAGGGGATTGCAAATGTTGAAATTGTTTGCATAGCATTAGACACACAGGACAAGTGGAAGACACAAGGCATTCATCACCTACTTAAATGCCATTATGTGAGGTAGTTCTGAATCTCTGCTTGAGCCTGTTTTAGAGTTTTATCTTCTCGAACTGTCCACCTAAATTAATCTTTTTAATTGGATCAGTTCTTCTAGATCAGAGCTAGCTTGCCCTCTATCATTGTATGAGTTGTCAGTTCAGACATGATCATCTATGACCCTTACTGAATATCACATAGTATATTTATGCACTGTAAAAAGTTTAACTATTATTTACTCAATTTTTTTGGTGAAACATTTTTACACTCAAAAAAATTGAGTAAATTTTAAAGCTGTGAAATCAATGAAATATACTGTGCGAATTGAGTAAATGCAAGTAAAAAAATTAAGTAAATCGAAGTAACTGCATCTGGTACATTAAGAAATAAAATTGAGTATAATTTAACATTTAAAAAACAATATTTATGAGTAATATTAACTGTTTTTATTTATAAGTAATATTAACCTCTTTTATTTCCTCTAAACCTTTGTAAAATAGTAGCCTATTTCATACAACAACCAGTAGCACTATACGTTAAATGGCATGGCCTTTATTGTCATTGAGTACAGCAATACAGCACATTTTACACTGTTTTTAACATGTATACAATATTGCCTACATTTAAACTCAATTAACAAACATTTTGGAAGTAAAAATGAAACATTTAAACATTCAGGTAGCCTAATTCAAGTGTAGTCAACCAGTCTGTTATCCAATGTCCACCGGATCAGCGCTGGTTTTCGTCCCGGAGACGGACTCGCACTCTGCGGGTGAACTTCGGACTTTAGACCGCTGTCCTGAATACCGTCCCACTCATAGCCGAAAGATACTGCGAGCGACTGGACTCCATAACCTGCCAATAAACAAACAGTGACAGTTCTGTCACTGTTTCTGTCAGTGCATTGTTTTAATTGAGTAAACTTACTAAATTTCTTAAGAGTGTGAAATATATTAATAATATTGATTTGAATTAAGTAATATTTTTTTGTTGCTTGAAACAGATCAGTTTAATTAAACATTCTTATATTTTTTGATAGAAATTTCACAAATATATTAAGTGTATTATAAAGAAATAATTGGTTAGTCAAATACTAAATAATTTTATTGAAAAAAAACTTAAATATATCTGTAAATTCTAGATAAAATGAACTGTTGGATTTTTACTAAATTTTTTTGGTATGTTTAACTTAAACAATCAAGTTAACGATATTCAGAGATTTTATTAAGTTAATAAAGTTAAATATTTCTGTAATATTTACTAAGCCACAGAATTATTTTTTACAGTGTGGTGCCTTGCATCTAAATAAGTGGACAATCATGGAGGGAACTTTTGGAATTTTTGCAAAGACTTAGACATTGACAAATGAGATTGTGTGTCCTTGGTGAACAATGTGAAATCTGCTCTAATACTGTCACAGCACTTTCTCCTTTTTATTACTGTAATTATAGCCCTTTTAACCTCTAAATTCAAGGACGTAATTTACGTCATGCTAGAAATGTACCTTTGAAATGAACTTGCACTGCTAACTCAGTGAGTTAAAATGTCATATGATTTCATTTATGAGGTGAAAGCTCAAGTTATTTTATTATATTGTACAAACAAAGATGTGACCCAGAAACATATTTAAATAAATCATAACATATGTGAGCGTAGATGTTCAGAAGCGATTTTCATAATGGTTTGCTTCAGTTTTAGGTTGAAGGACATGATGTTTGAAAGCTAATGAATGACTAAAATTGCATCTCCTATCATATCCCATTTTGTCCTTGAGCATGGAACTTAACTTCAGGTTACTCCATTTGTCTCTGCAATGTATTTTAAGTTGCTTCAGATAAAAAGCACCTGCTAAATGTCAACGAACATCAGAATGCTCATTAATGGAAGTATGAGTACTGTGTCTTCTGTACAAAATATTTTGTATCGTCACTGAAGATAGTTCAGATGCGTGTTCATGTCCATTACTGAAGAACACCATCAAATATGATTCTGACATTATCCTATAATTTCCCTAGTTTTCCCATTACATGATGATTGCATCCATCTCATCCTCATGGCACACCAATCTTGGCACCACGACGAGTATATTGGTCAAGTATACCTCGTTCAGTCTGCCGAAATTTTTAATATTGCTTTCACATTAGTGTCACGGTTATGTACAATTTGATTTAGTATTAATGGACTTTTAGTATTCACTAGTTTTTTGTCTTCCTTTGTTAATTTTCCCACTCCTCCATTGTTTCCATGGTCGTCGTCATTATGAGTGTGTTTGGTTCAGCTGTGTTTAATTAATTAGCCTTGTTTGGATGTGTTCTTAAGTTCCTCCTTTTCCTCAATTCAGTGTCCACATTCAAGCGTTTGCAACTACACTCTGTGTTTCTATGAACTCTTAATTGACCCTTCGCGTGGAGCTTGATTGACAGGTGTTCTAACCAATCATACTTCGCCATCCGCCATTTTGTCCGAAAAAGCAGCCAGTAGAGTTAGGAGGATTTTAACTTGGTAAAATGAATATACTGACGCCTTTCCGCGGTTAAAACAACATTACTTCTTATGTTCGTTCATGTTTATTTGATGCTATAAATGAACTAGAAGGAAGAGATGATCGGATCACGAGCAGCTTTAACGGATGCTCTACAGCGATCTGTCACGGCACATTAAAGAGCCCCAAAACGGTATTTATTGTTTAAATTTCTTTCAAAAAATGACCACATTTGAAAGCTGAGACTTTGTTTAATATGTTTAATATCAAAGTACCGAAAAGTAACCTGGTCTGTCTGTTGTCCGCGTGTTGTCAGTCTCCTCTCTGCTCCGCGATGTATTTTTCACTGCGTGAGAACATGGTGAGAGCATGAGAGCAGCATAGCTTGTCGGACATAGCGACAGTAACTAGGAGGGCGGGTCTTTGCGAGGGTCAATTAAAGATCTTGTTTGAACTTTCTTCATCTGCCTGTCTTCAGTATGTGACAGCCTTGTGACAATTAGACACACTTTCAAAAGTGCTGCAAAGTGGCATTAAGAGCTGTATTCTGTAGCGTCTGGACCAATCAAACACACACAAATTATGCATTATATTTAATGAATAATCCAGCAGACTCACTCTCCCAACAAAAGTCTGTAACCCATCCTCTGTAAACTGCAATTAACATCCCAAATGAAGCTAACACACAGGCAAGAGACTCTGGTTACGGGACACATGAAGACAAAGAAGGTTTATGACCAGAAGGAATTTGCAGAGAGTTGTGACTTTCACTTAATTATTGTTGAGAATGACAAATAAACCATTTTAATCCTATATTCTATATATAACCACATGTGTATAAACATGTATCCAATTTTCCCATCTCATGATTTTCCTATGTATTCATTCTCTCTTTTAAACTCTTTTGGATTCATGTTTCAAACTTGCATGGTTAACCAAAATCACATGTGTTGCATGTTTGGTCTCTATGAACTCCAATCTTCGTTCCACATTTGTTAATATACATTACATTTTGCTAGTATTATAATAATCTTTAAGGTTCTTATCTTAAACACCCAATCAAATTACATATTCAAATGCCCTACAAGAGCACAAAGGATCATATAATTTCCCTCCAAAGGGAACAACTTCTTATTGGCTCACTTAAAGGTGCTATGTGTAACATTTCTTCTAAAACGAATCCTTTTTTTATTGCCTGTGTGTGAAGGGGTTGTAATCACACAGTACAATGATCCACTTATCGGGTTTTGATATTACCTCTGAAGGCCAATATTCATATTTATATGTGAAGTCTCCGGGTCGGATTTACCGCGAAATTCACCGGAAGTGACGTGCATGCGCGCTCCCGAGCCTCTCTCCTTATATACAGTCTATGCGACCGACAGAACTTCAGCTAACGACATGGAGTCTGATAAAACCACAAAACGACCTGCCTCCAGCACAACACAGACTCCAACACAAACTCCAAAATAATATAAAAAAAAAAAAAGTTTTATCTGCTGAAGCTCGTTGGGCCAACTTGATTTGGATCGACTCAGGACGAAAACACGGATCAACATCGGCAGAGCTTTTGAATTGTGGAAAGACCTCCGCTTTGTTTTAGGTATAAAAACAGATTCCTCCTTTTGGACAGGTAAGCTAACATTACTTCAAAGCATGTAAAATATATTGTGATTTTGTGCTTTAGTTGGCTCAAGATAGCATTAGTTCGCCGGCTAATGCCGACCAGTTGCTAACGTTATCTGATGTGAAATACTACAGTTGTAACTTTATGGCTTTCCAGATTACATAACCAGTAATACATGCTTTCAGTTAGTAGAGGTTCATAATTGTCTAAATCGGAATTCTGAAATGAAACCAATGCAATGTCTATTTATATTCTGATAAATTACAAGTTTTCAGATATGATCAAATAAATATTAGTAAACTCTAATGAAATAGCAAGGTAATCTACATGAGACATGAAATGAATACAAAAGACTGTTCTAGGATAACAAAAAGTAGGTGCTTTAGGATGTAACTTATTTTATGTACTAGATCTACTGTCTAACGTTACTCATCCCACTACTAGCATTGTTTATAATAAACATTTCCAGACACGTTCAGTACAGTAATGCTACTTCCTACTGTCTTACTGTTACACTGAAATTGTTCAGTCTAGTTCACCGTTTTCGTTATCATATTATACATTCACCTATGTTGACATTGCTGATTGTGAAAAAAGATACACGAATAAGTAGTGAAATGCCTTATGCTAGATAACATCATGTCGGCTAAATGCAGTCAATGTAACGTTATCATGGTACGAGCATGGTACGTCCAGCTGATAAAAGTAGCCTATTATTGTAAAGTTGCAGTGGGAGTTTACATCAGTTTCCAGCATGTTGTGTGATGCTTTCTCCGTTGCGTTGAAAGTCTCCGTGTGGCCGGTAGTGAATGCTCGCTCTTGAGATCAACCACGCACACGAGCACGAGCGCTCTTGTTGCAATCTGAAACATCACCGCTAGTGGCCGCTAAAAATTACACAGAGCACCTTTAAATCCGTTTTCTCAGAAAACGGAAACAGGCGTGATGTAAGTTTGTGCCAGACTCCGGCCTTGTCTTTCCATTCAACAAAAAGATCATCTGACTCCAACTGGTTCTCTCATCAAGACAACATTAGCAAATATTAACTGGAGCCTTAAGCCCAATTTATACTTCTGCGTCGAACTCACGCCATAGCTACGTCGTAGGCTGTGTGTAGCCCGCGTACCCTTCAACGTACCCTGACGTGCACCTCTCCGTCAATTCTACGCAGACGCAACTACTGCCATTGGTCTGCTAGAACCCCTCCCCCGGGTTTCACATGTTCCCTCTGCATGTGTAATTGCGCACCAACGCGGACAACGAATGAAAACAAACGTGTAGTGTATAGCTTAGAGGCTCCGGAGTAGGACCGAAGCAGAAGTAAATCAGCCTTTAGTCTCATTATTTGATACATTAAGCATCCCTACCCCTTTTAAAGAAGGGTATGTTAGAACTATAACTGATGGTTTGCTCAAGGCTGTTGATCTGCTGAATTTCAAACAATGCTACAACTTCTTGTTTTCCTGTATTCTGCTTCAGCTCTCTTTCCATTGCTAAACTGTATGCATGTATGTGTGTCTTAAAGTAGTTTTAAGCGTTTAGTCTAGTTAATAAAGTCTTGTTCATGTCACACATAAAGTTTCAAGTTACGTGTTTCATGCTCATATACTGGAGTCCCTATTCATGCAGATTTTTACTGCATGCTCTGAGTAACATTTTATTACATTTTTAAATAATTACAGTAATATAGCTAAAATGAATGGCTGGACGAACAGGTTAGTTGACTGGGGTATTCATTTTGCAACATCAAGTAAATTTTATAACTGATCCAAATATTCATAATTAATCATAACAAGTTATAATTAATTATTAATATTTCCCTTGCTACAATTCTTGGTAGAAATTCGGCCTGATTCTGTCAATGGCTCCTAGAAAAGACGGGGTCATTATATAATATAATTGTCTGGGTATTTGCGCTTCTTAGTTTTTGCTTTTGTTCTCACAGTAAAATGAAAATATGAAACAATATGAAAAGCAGTACACTATGCACTCACCAACACATTTCAAATGTATGATTATATTATCATGCAGTTCCAACTTTCACCAAAACTCTAGGACTACATTACGATAATCTCATCTGTAAACATCACGTAGGCTGTCATCGGAGATGGATGTGAAGGGAATTATCAGCAAGGTCCAGAGATATCTTAGTGTGCAACACACAAGGTACAAGCACATCACTCAAAATGATATATCCCATCTCAGTGATCACGCTGAATGTGTGAATAAGAAACCCCCAGGGGTTATTTTGCATATGCACAGAGATCCGTCTGCTGCTCCCACAGACAACATTTGTCTTGTATTTATAGTTGGCCTATATTGTTCTAGCTTATATTGCCAGTTAAGAAACAAAAGGATCAGAAAAGAAAAACTTTCATGAGTTGTAAAATATTTTATAAAAAATGTACTCATTGTTTCAGAATTAGTTTAGATGCAATATTTATATTAATGCAATTTTTTTATTATTATGATTATTCATGTGCAGGACCTTTTCCTTTATTATTTTTTCATCTTTCTGTTCAGTCATCTCCATGGAGACAAACAACTACTCAGGTATTTATTTTTAACTTAAGAGCAATTATTTGGAAATCATCATGCAAGCTTTGGCCTCTTTAAAAGATCATTGGAATGCAAGCCATATGCAGTAGCTGGAGAGGGAGAGATATGGAGAGAGGAATATTCTCTGCAAATGTCATCATGTTGACAAATGGCATTCTTTTCCTGACCTGAGACAGTAAAGTCAATTACTAAATTTGCCATATTGATACTCTTGACATTCACAGGAACTCTCCTTGAAGCTTCAATAATAAAGTGCTCCAGAGAGCAATTTTACAGGGTCAGGGTTGCATTTTATGAGTCAACAAAGCTGTTTTCTGTTTATCATTTTGTTTGTTCTGCCACTTTAAACTTTACTACAGTCCGTTTTGTGATGGAACGTTTCAAAGAAATCTACATTGGGGAAAGAATATGTTCCCACAACGAATGGGGAAACAATCTGCATGCACTTTTCATTTCAAAGTTTTTATGGGTATTCAAAAAGAAAATTAAATCAATTCCATCCTCTCTCATTTTGTTCTGCTTCCTGCTGTGTGATTGGCTATTTAACATAGCAGGTGTTTTTTTATCCTTCTCAGACAGGATACGTGTGTTTTTAGAAGTGCCGAGGAAATAGGCAGTGCATTTGAATTGGCCAAGTGTTTAATGAACACAAATGTAGGGCATACAAATTAAGGGAGTTTCCCAGGAGAAACAACAAAATGGGAGGGAGGTAGGGGGGGGGGGGGGGGGGTTTGAAGGGTGTGAAATAGGGGAGAGTTGACAGGTATACTAGTGTAGGATTGAAAATAATCCCAAGATATACATTTTCCACCCCCTCTCTCTACCACAAGGACCATTAAGGAGTTTCCAAAGGCACAGAGGGGCGGATAATGATCAAGGCCTGTAGGCCGAGATGTGTGTACTTCGGGGGTTGATGAACTGTCACACCTTTAGTACAATGGGGGAAGTTGTAATTATCTGATTGGTTATTTTGAACATCTCACATTTGGGTCAAAGTCACACAGTCATGGAAAGGATAAAATAATATTGTAACTGTTGCTCTGCCTCTTTTATTTTCTGGGTCCCTTTCCTGGGGCTCTCTCCTCTTTTATTCTCTATGTCCTTTTCTTAGGGCTCTCTCTCTTTACCTCCTCTTGACTTTGAAGTGTTACCTATGTGCTACCTATTGCAATACAATATTGTCACTCTATATAGCAACGCTCTCCCACATATTTAGCTATTGTAACTGCAGTTATTTCTGTCGTTGGTATAAGTAGCAGTGAGTGGTAATAGACAAGAAATGTACAGTTTTCTACCATTTTGCTGACAACGTTTCTTTAGTCATTCGGCAGTCTTGCAGCCTGAACCCCTGCAGGCAATCCACTCTTACAGATGGTGCCGAAACCCGGGATCCCTTGCAGTGAGTTTTCTGAAATTTACTTTGATTGGTCATCAGAATGAGCACATTTTTTAACAGTTGATTTTGTGAACGGATTAAAGCTGACATCTGACTATGGAATGGATACGTTTTCACTGTTTAAAGGTATAGGGAAAGTCTCCATTTGTATGAATAGAATGACACAGAATTTAGAAGTTTTTAAATAGCTTCATTAGTCCCATTACTGTACAATCTGTGAATATTCAGATAACAGTGATGTATTGTTTGCTTTATGGAGCAAAAAAGTTGGCCTACCTTGTGTAAACTCAATAAAAAGTACATTGGAATTAAATGTCCAGATGATAGTGATCAAGTTCTGTAGGCAAAGATGTGTGTACTTCGGGGGTTGATGAATTGTCACACCTTTAGTACAATGGGAGAAGTTGCAATTATCTGATTGGTCAGCTTGAATGTCTCACATTTGGGTTTTAGTTACATGGTCAGGGAAATGATAAAAGAAGATTGTTGCTCTGGCTCTTAGATGCTTTGGCTTTTTTGATTCTCGGGCACTTTGATTAACCCTCCTATTATTTTTGGGGTCAATTTGACCCCATTCAATGTTTTAACGTCTGTAAATACATGATTTTTGATTGTTTTTTTGCTTCAAATTTAATGACTTTTCCTAATTTAATGGGGACAACTCTGTAAACATAAAATGAACCTGCTGATATTTTTTCAATGTCCTGTACACATTTTGTAGCATCGGTGTTCCTTGGGGTCAATTTGACCCCAGGCTCTTTTAGCTGTGTAATAAAACAGAAAAAAATATAAAAATTTCACACACATTTGTTTTGGATGTTTTATTGAGGTCAATAAACATGTTATAATTGATATTGTTCATTATAATTTTACATACCGTATTCAATATTATATTCAAAAAACTTCCCTCTGTTTTAGGGCTCTAACCTATCATAACCATATCTGTAGTATTGCGAGAACCACTAGTAGTTCACATGACATGGGACATTATTCTCATGAGAACTAATAATTATTTCCCGTGCCATGGGGGAGTGGAAAACATAATTTTTGTGAGAACTTTGATGTTTCCAGTGCCATGGGGGAGGGGAAAACATAATTTTTGCAAGACTGACCCCAAACATAACTCGTGTTACTATCCTTGATAAAATAAATAATTTTTATTTCCAAATGTTACAGATTACAAAAATCGATACTTAGAAATATTATAAAACAAATAAAACACCAAATATATATATACTTTTCCAATTTTAGGTCAATCAGTAATTTTCAATCAGATTTTATGGTGATTTGTAAATTTGTCCATAGACGTGCAATGGGTATTCTGGGTGTATAAGGGGTGGGGAGGGGGGTGGTGGGTGGATGCAAACTTAAAATATTATTTAAGTAGTCAACAAAGACATACATTACCTGAGACACAAACCTTTGTAAAAAAAAAAAAAAAAAAAATCATATTCATAGGTTTAAATTACTGGGGTCAAATTGACCCCAGTGGGTAAAAAATGTTATCAGATTTGAGGGTAACAGGAGGGTTAAGTGTCTAAAATACATGCACACAGTTCAATTAAATGGTAAAGCTTGTCCTCTTTAACAATACAGTTAAACTAAATGTACAAAGCAAACTTTGTACTTAAAACTTTGAATAACTAGCTTCCTCCAGACGACCGTGCGCATACTACTGTACGTAATTCGACTTGCGCAACAAGAGTAACCTGTGGCGCATGTATGACATAGGATGTAGGAGTATCGTAAGCTTAAACGCCTCTCGCGTTTTAAAGAAATAGGGCTGTGCAACAAACTGAAGCTCCACTTCTATATAGAAATACACCAACATTTCTCTTCAAAATTGCTAATTGCTAATTCCGGCTGTCTGGCGGAAGCTAGTGATTCTAGTTTCTAAAGTTTTAAATATGTTTATTTTCCTTACACAAACGGATTGCTTCACTTCAGAAGGCCTTTATTAACCCCCTGGAGTAAAAGTGGAGCACTTTTATCATGGATGGATGCACTTTTTTGGGGCTTCAAATTTTCTCCAGCCATTCACTGCCATTATAAAGCTTGGAAGAGCCAGGACTTTTTTTCATATAACTCTGATTGTATCCATCTGAAATAAGAATGTCATATACACCTAGGATGGCTTGAGGGTGAGTAAATCATGGGCTAATTTTCCTGTTTGGGTAAACTATCCCTTTAAAGACATACATCATTCTTATTAAAAGACCTGAGATAGCTTAATGAACAAAGGTATATTATTTCTATCATCTATTTGTCTTCGTGTTTCATCAGTCAATGTTCAATGTTCAAAGTTAGCACTATTTGCATGTTATTATATCCATAAGGCATTTCCTTAAATGTCATAAGTTTAATACTTCTATGATCTCAATTGTGGACTTTCTGCGTGAGGGATGAATCAGTACTGGGCTTCCAGCATGAATGAAACCGATGACATGTGAGTGTTTAGCGCTCCATATCATTATCATCTCCCCATTTTGAGTAAAAATAGAATACTTAAGTACTTTGTAACATTTTTTTGTTTAAATTTCAAGTAACTTTGTTACTTGAGTAGTTTTTAAGCAAACTACTTATTTACTCTTACTTGAGTCATATTATTTTTCAGTACTTCTATTTGTACTCAAGTAAATTATTCTTATACTTTTAACTTATTTAACGTACATTTTTTTTAGTACTCTTTCCACCACGGGCAGGATGAGCATAGTCTCAGTCTAACTGCACCGATAGTCTCTCCAATAATATCAGCAGAGGCTAATATCTTTTACAGCATATGGACAAAAGAAGTCCGTCCGAATTCACAGTACTCATGAAAGAGTAGGCAAAAAGTACCAGCATGACTTACTACTTCCGGCGAGATTCTGAAGTGTGCGTTCGATGGACACTTTACTATCCCATGAGGCCAGGGGAGAGGTTATGTGAATGGTAGTTTAGTCATCTTAAACATCTGTCTAGCTCTACTACTAAAAATATTTTATCAGGGATCCAAACAGCATGTTACTCAAGCCTAATAAATCAAGCTTAGCTTAATTTATTTATCAGGGTAAGGAGTGGGCCTAATCCAATTGTAGGCCGCCTGCTTGGTGGCACGAAGAACTAGATCTGTGGCTATATGGAGTTCAGAGACGCCCCTTGATCTAGATCTTTGAGCAGGACTGCCTGGTAAGCTTGCAGTACTGCCATAGTGTCCAAAGCTCTGCCAGTTTGACCGGCCGCCGAATATGCTCTTCCCACCAACCTCTATGTTGCCCGATATGGTTTAGAGGGCAAAACGGAAGCCTGGATGGAGCATGTATGTCTCCATGAATCTGTCACCACAGTGTGCAGGTCTCAGAGTTAAACATAAAGTTATATTTATCTCATGTCACTTTCATTCCTTCCACTGCAGTTGCAAATATGAGATTCACATACGTCTAGAAGGTCCAACACATTGATAGTTTCTGGGATACCGATAACTACACTGAACAAAATTATAAACGCAACACTTTTGTTTTTGCCCCCATTTTTTATGAGCTGAACTCAAAGATCTAAGACTTGTTCTATGTACACAAAATGCCTATTTCTCTCAAATATTGTTCACAAATCTGTGTTAGTGAGCACTTCTCCTTTGCAGAGATAATCCATCCACCTCAAAGGTGTGGCATACGTTCGGTGTAGGATTAACAGCCAAAACTGTGTTTTCAATTGAAGCACTGTGATACTACCGGTCACAATTGTGACCGTTAACAAATGTACACGTATTACAAGCAAAATATATATGCAGGAGTATAATTCTCAAAATATATCAGTAGTAGACCATTTAAAGAATATATGTACAAAATATGATAGTTCTATCTGTTAAGATGTTTTACATAATACTTTTTTTAGTAGTCTGAGGAAGACATCTTCTAGATGCAAGCAAGAAGTAAACTGTTCTGGTCATGTGACCTTTCACACATGACATTAATATATTTTAATCAAGACAATCTATTTTTTCATTTAAAAGTTGAATTTTTAGAGCTTACAGAAAGAAGAAAAAAGATGTGCTCACAATTATGACCGGTGGGATTAAACGGGTTAAGACCTTAAATAGGCCATAATTTGCAAAAAATGAAGGCAAAGTCCTGCCAAAATAAATTCATACAATAATAGTTTTGGGTGAGGGTTGTCTTCAAGTTGTTTTCACCATATTTATTTAACATATGAGGGAGTAGATTATGATAAGGCCAAGCTGAAAAAAAGAAAGAAAGCTCGTAAAGAGTTTAATTAGTACCTGTGCCGTTGCAGAAGAAAGGCCTCGACCAATGCCAGAACCACATTAAGATATTTTCCCCAATGCCTTCCTGTGGAATAATAGAAAGGCTTTTTGGTGCAGCAGATGTGGTCTGTCCATTGGTTTTGTACAGAATGCCTGCCACAAGCATTTAGTCAAATACATTATCTTTGCAGGGCGGGTAGAGGAACAGATGGCATTGTAATCAGCATGGATAAATGCAAAATTGCTCTCTAAAAGTCACTATATAATTCATACCTTTAAGACAATTGGATTGGACTATAGCCTCTGTGCTCATGCTGAGACTTGATGACATGGTGATAGTCTGGGTCTCCTACACCTTCTGAAAATCACTAAATCCTGAGCGTGAATGAGCATTTTTGGGACAACTAGTGTTCAAAATTAAGTATAACATCCTAATAGCTTAACAGGGGTTATGATACAAGCCCGCTAAAGTGAAAGAAAACCACTCTCTGTGTCATGCACAACAAATTGTAGGTAGAACATTTGAAATTCCATTTATTAAATTGGTAAAATACAGGTGATTTGTGTATTTATAATACATGCAATTTCACTGAATATGAAAAGAATATAAAAGTGAAGTGATCAAACTTTATCTCAAATGTGAATCAATTTAAATCTAATGTGATTTAAGCAAAGAATCCAGCACAGCAACATTGTAAGTAAAAGCAAAGCTTATTAACAAAAGCTGTATAAATATTGAAATATATTTCAGACTGTAATTATTGTCTTCTCTTAAGGTCACATTTAGTGCATTGCAAACGGTGCCATTTTCATCCTCAGCTCTGTAATTGCTGCTTGCAGATATATTTTGTTAGGAAACTACTGAGTGGGCTGAATATTACTGTAAAAAAAAATGTTTCTCAAATGCATAGCATTTCTTCTGCTCAGTTAGCTCAGGATCATTTGCATGTGTAATGTCAGCTTGTCGAAATGTTTGTTTTACACTCAGAGGTGGCTTCTTGCCAGAGTGGCTCAGCACAGTAGTAAACTAACACTGCATTCCAAACAGATATGGAATATTCATGCTCTACAAACAAAAAAAACAACATCCCAGCAACATGTTCAAGAGGGAAGAAGAGGAGGGCAGTGAGGAAGAGAGAGATATTCATACCAATATCAATGCAACCTCAAATGCAATTTGTAAGAGTCTGTAAATACATTTGAATCAGTTCTTCAGCTTAAGTATCTTCTCATAATGTGATATATGTGCTTTTGTGAACAACATGTGGAGGATTAAGTGTGTCCTACATTAAACACTCGCTCTCCAGGCGTGTAGTGTTCTCTAAAGTAACAGTTAAAGATTTTCTTCCTTGAAATACACAGACTGATGTGGACAAGAGAGAAGCACAAGTCACAGTGTCAACAACCCCTGTAATCTATTACTTTTATGAACCTCTCATATACCCTTTTCCCCAAGAATGATGGTTTAACATTTTCTAAACATTATACAAGGAAAAGACCCTGAAGCTGAATGATGGTTTATAGCAGTCACACAAACTTTACTTATTAATCACATACCTTCAAAGGAGATTTTCAGAGTCCTAACAGTCCAAAGCTTAGGACATCCCACAGATAAGAAAAACAAAGAAAAAACACTTTCAACTTTTAGAAAAGTCTCAGATCTCAGTTGGTCCTCTCCATTTAAATGGGAATCCTGTTGAGAACTCACATCTAAGCTCTGCAACATCTAGAGTTGACTGAAGGCTCACTGTGTGGTTTCTCATGAGACCATATTCTCACAAAAGTTGAGCATTAAAACAGCCGTGTAACTGATAAATCACCATGAAGAAACATGCATTTTTAGTATATGACAAGCATTTTTAGACAGTGTCTGGATGACTTTGACATCTACCCATGCTAATTTTAAATGAGCCTTATTAACTGTAGCCTATGTCAGGTGTGGGTTAAGAATTGTGAGAAATTAGGTGGCAGATTTAAGCTTTTAGATTTAAGCAGATTTAAACTTTAAGCAAAAAAAATAAAATAAAAAAATGGGGGCCAATCACAATCCAGGCCAGCAAGGCATGACAAGCAGGCAATGCTTTTGCACAGGAACATAGATGGCAATCTAGCACAAGTCAGAGAACAAAAGGAGGATAAATAAGGAAGGAAATCAGATTGGTTACAAGGGAGAGCAGGTGGGGCAAATTAACCAATAATCAGGTAACAAGAGGGCGGGGCCAAGACTAGAGACTGACAGATGAGCACATGGCAGACAGAAACAAACTAAAAGCCATGTGAAAAATGCACATGGGAAAACAATTACAGAAACCATGTGCTCTCACAAACCCACATGACTGAGGGAGACAAACGCTCATCTGCCATGTGTGCCCAAACAGAAAACAAGATGTCAGGACACCGAAACTGAACCAAGACTGGACCGAAGCGTCAGGATCAAAACACCATGCCCCAAACATGCAAGACATGTCATAAAAGCACACGGCCCAGAGAACAACCTCAAACTGTTCACTCACACAAACACGAGACAAACATGAGTGTCAGGATAACCAGAACCAAGACCAATCAAGGTGACAGGACCCTGACACATTAGGTTTCTTAGCACTTATTTATTGAAAGGTGCTTTTAAAGGTGCTTTCAGTAGCTCTTTAGCTAGCTTTAGCATCAGCATTCTTTGTTCACCAATTTTCAAACATATTTGTTTTGGTTACAATCTTAGTTGTAAATTAACAATGTACATGCCTACTCTTTCTCTATATTGATAATATAGAACATATTTTTTGCATCCACGGACAGATGAATAAAGTGTATTATGGGTTTTGAATTTCACCTACCTTTTTGGCAAAAAGGAACCATAGACTGTAAAAAAAAATATGGACGTATGGTCTGTGACGTCACTCGTAGGTTTCTAAAGAGCATTTTTGAAGCCCAAAGTGGGTGGAGCCGCCAATCACTTTCTTCGCAGCGCGTCACTCCCAAATAAAGTGGCGGGGTTAGCTGAATGTGATGTGACGCTAACAGACAGCAGACAAACGGCTGGTAGTGACAGCAGCTGCAATCCACCTGTCACTCAAGTGGCCACACCCTTAATTATGCTGAACTTTAATGTTTAATATAATTTATACGGATGAGTTCAAACAAAATTCACACCCCTCACAGTTGTCATGAAGGGCAAAATTAGCTATAAAGACCTAAATCACTTTTTGTACCAGGCTGCTAACATTTTTTTCTGCTGTAAATTTGGGCATATTAACATGGGGGGTCTATGGGATTGACTCTCTTTTTGAGCCTGTCTCTAGCGGTCTTTTGGAGCCTCTTATCCAGTTGATGAATTGCTGTTTAAGTCACTTCTGTGTTGGATTCAAGAGAGAGAGAGCGGAAGGTTGCCGCTTGAATGGAACACTAGAGCCCGTTTTTTTCTAGTACCACAGTTTAAAAAAAAAGGAATATAATAATAGTCCCTTTCTACTGCAAAGACAGCCAAGTTTATTATCTTGCCAGTGGTGAATTACCTTTTTAAATACCAATACCACAAAAAAGTTAAATGCTGCACTTTCATCAATCGACACGGATCAGCAAATTCTTCTTCTGAGTTTTATGTAAATTACACTGATACTAGTGAGAGAGTTGTCTACACAATAAGTCATACCCTTACATAAAAATAAGCTACTTGGGCATGACTTCTCAGGAATTTCTCTATATTATATTTCCACCTTGTGTGTTCCAATGTTTGCACTTGTTTTTTCCCTGTCTTCTGGCGTCAGTTTCTGTTTCTTCATCCATACAGGTACTGATTGTCCCATTGTCCCCGCTAAACAAACAAAAACTGTTATATTGCCTATTTTACGTTCTTCACATCATAAAGCCTTTTTCAACTTCTCCTTGCATGGGTTTCAAACCAAAGACAGCTGTGTGAAGTGTATTAGAGGCATTGTCAGAAAGTTCCTACAACTCCATGTGCTTTCTGTTTATCCACATGATATGTAGCACATGCAATGCAGTTTTTATATCAGCTTGGCAGTTTTTCCTCACAGAGAAGATTGCATGGGATGCACATGATGAACATATATACTTTTAATGAAGTGTGTGCGGATGTGTCAGATCTTTAAGCAATCTACATTTCTTCATCCATACAGGTACTGATTGTCCCATTGTCCCCGCTAAACAAACAAAAACTGTTATATTGCCTATTTTACGTTCTTCACATCATCAATTACACTACACTACTAGCTTATCTACAGAGGGAGCCGATGAGCAAAATGATTATTTCTTGAGTTTTGTGAAACATGGCTAAATCCATTGAGGAGATGACCTGGTTAAAACACTTTTTATAGAAAACTATTATGTGTACAGTCTTCATGTGAGTGTACACCATTCAGAAGACTCTTCACAAAACACTATTTATTTCTCAATGTGTAAAACTTTTGAAACTACTGAATGCACATTTGAGACTTCCAAGACCTATGGCCTATTGAATGCAGATTTGAATCTTCTGTCAGCATGTGATCTGCATTTGTAGCACACAGCTGTGTATCAATATTGGGTCTTCACTGAAAGATGTCACGGGCAGAAGCAATCAGCTGTTACATCTGAAAGCAATTCTAATTTGTGCTTGGAAAAAAAAAAATCTAAACGGAGCAGGATAACCTCCTTTTCACTTCGCTTTTTTGCTTGTGGCACCATGCCCGCCTCGCTGGCTAAGGAATGATTTCCTAGCAATCAGTCATGTGCATTAATAACCCAACAGCACAATCAGAAATGTACAATAGCCTCATGCTAACATCTCCCACCATTGTGCTCAGAAATGGGCTGATTGAGAATGCTGATTTTAGATTGCAGGTCTCATAAAGCCTTTTTCAATCTCTCCTTGCATGGGTTTCAAACCAAAGACAGCTGTGTGAAGTGTATTAGAGGCATTGTCAGAAAGTTCCTACAACTCCATGTGCTTTCTGTTTATCCACATGATATGTAGCACATGCAATGCAGTTTTTATATCAGCTTGGCAGTTTTTCCTCACAGAGAAGATTGCATGGGATGCACATGATGAACATATATACTTTTAATGAAAGTGTGTGCGGATGTGTCAGATCTTAGCAATCTACATTTCATGCTTTAAAGAGTATTTTGGCACTGATGTTATAAATTCATTGCTAGAGATCACAGTTGTGCATATCTGGCCATGTTCTCAGGATTACTCCTTCTTCTTCTTCTTTGTTTTTTCCTTCACATGAAGTGCCAAAAGCAGTATATGATCGGACATCACAATCATAGGATGTATCTTGTGCCATCCTGAACAAAGAATGGCTTGGGAGAAGGAGGAAAGCAATCAATGCAAGTGAAAAGCACAAACAGCATACCAAATCATGCATCGAAACAAACAACACGAGAGTTCTCTTTTTTTTTAACCAAAACATTGGAGTAGGTGTAACAAGCAAAAAGTGATTGACAGAAATCGAAAGATTTTTCACATAAGTCTTTTTATTTGTCAAACAAAAGAGCTGTCTATATGTTAGCAATGGCTGTCCTCCTTTGTACACTTCGCTTTAACTAATAGTGAATAATTGGTATGTTTTACCACATAGCACTTGCTTGACACTTGCTTTGAATGAACACAAAAGAAATATGACGCTTTATTTTTGGAACAGCTGACAGCAAAAAATTAAAAGATTATGTGGCCCACTGGGTCTCTCTTAAATTTCACTCTATACTGTTTGCAAACAATCACTATTCACAGCACATGTAAAGAAAATGCTGGACTATGTATAGTATGTATGTATGTATGTATGTATATATACATATATATATATATATATATATACATACATATGTTAGTTATTCTATATTAGTTATTCTTTTAAAAATGTGCCTGTGGACCTCATATTTAACTTTTTTTTTTATTTATTAATACACAGTCATCCTCAGATGGTCTGTACAAAACTGTTAAATGTGCACACAAGTCATTTGAACAGTGTTAGAGAATAATCTCACAGACACAGGAAAATGTTAGACAAGAATTACTGATACCTCTGTATACGTCAATAGTCATGATAAACATAGAAACATGATGCCGACATTTATCTGTTAGTTAAAAAATATGGTACTGCACGTGATGTATATGCTGATTCTGGTGTATGATATATGCTGGATTCATGTCATCACATCTCTGACCTATTTTTTTTTTTATGTCACATTCAAGACTGTACAAATAGTGTTACGTCCCCCCACCCCCCTCTCTCCTTCCCTCCCTCATGGGTTCTTGTATATATATATATATATATATTACATACGTGTCGTGAGCCTTGAAAATTCCCAAAAAAGTAACAAATTGATGCAGTGATTTCACAACCCAATGGTGCTCAACTTGAAAATTATAACTATTTTGATGATTACCTAACAGCTGTATAAACATCTGCATTTAATCTTTGCATACATTAAAGCTGTTATTTAATAGTGCCTTTATTATATGCAAAGGGAAGAAAAAAAAGAATAATCCCTAGTCAAACATCACATTTTTGTATGTTTATATTCCTTCACATTTTTAACAAGCACATACAAATGTGGGATATTTCAAAGGGACTTTGCATTCCACCAAAGATAAATTTACTTGTACGATTGTAAAATTGACATCTATCCTGAGGTTTTTACAATCAAGAAAAACAAAAATACAGTAGTACAGGTAATTAATAGGTAAACAGCTGGAAGTTACACAAAAAAAATATTGTACACATAAAAACAAAACTCTAAACATTTAATTTCACACATTATTTTCTTCATTTCTCCTGTCGTTGTTACAGACTGCCTACGTAATAACCTGTAAGTGAATGTACCTTTACCTTCATAAATTTCCATCAGTTGTCTATGTGTGTGACATTGTTAATCTAGTTAAGATTCGCCTGTTATGGATGCTTCCAGTACTGTAGTGTTGTTTTTATTTGTATGGCAAGTTATTACATCATGGGGCATGTAACAGTGTCTTTAGAAAAGTAGAGGAAATCAGATCATAAAATTTGAAATGATAAATAAAAAATGATCTATGAAATGCTTTAATTTGAACTCATACATCTTGTTGTCTTATACTTCGTCATTTTTTGCATCATGCAGTTATTTTGCGTTTTACATATAATACAATACCATCATATTTTAGTCTACACAACAATGTCTGTGTTGGTTATAACTTCAGTCAGGCCAACTGTTAAAATGAAAATAGAAACATATTTTACATATTAATGTTAGTCTTTTCTACGGAAGCGTATTGCATTCACTTGAGGAAAAATAATCTACGCTGTTTTTCTGAATACATTTTTTGTTGAAATTTTTTTCCACTCTGTTTTTATGAATTAATGATTTACTCAAAATTTTGACATAAGTCATTGATTCAGAAAAACAGAGCAAAAACTTTTTTTCATGAAAAATTATCTCGTAATTTTGAGATAATTAACTAAAAAACGTCGATTTTTTTCCTCAAGTGAATGCAATACGCTTCCGTACTTTTCTGCTATGTGTTGTGATCTTTTCTTTTTCTTGATTATGGCCCAAAAAACATTGCATGTCATTTTTTGTTCTTGTTTAAAGTGACACTGTACAGTGGCTATTGTTCCACTGCGTAAACCACAGTGAAATAACCCCGCCCTCCATTTAGCTCTTAAAAAAAAAAAATAATTACAAGATTTAATTTACTAAATGGCACAGACCACATAAAGGAAAACAAAATCAGGGCATGATAGAAGACTAAACCCCACCTCTTTAGGAAAGAAAAAAATATAATAGAAAAAAAACAATTAAAATTTTACATGTTCAAGCACAGTTTATATTGAATATGGACCAAAGAGAAAATAAGTAGGGGTCTTCATTCTTCCTCTGTGCATCCCAGTAACTCTGCGCGCAAAGTGATTCTTCCGTACCAAGACCATGGCAGAATTCGGATGAATCTGGCATAGATGGGGGGATCTATCACATTCTTTCTGTGGGTGTCATTATCAAAGTTTCCTTGAAAGACCTGAAAGAAAAAATAAATCTCAAATGATTTACTTTTCAATCAAATATAAACACATTTAGCCAGTCTTTTGATGATAAAAAGCTGCTCTATAATAAGTTCAGTGTACAATATAGTATCATATTTGTCAACTAGACAAACAAAACTGTTTATAGCTTCAATTTTTTGTCATATGAAGTATTTTTAGCAGGATTACATACAGTAGTATGTAGTAATGTTACACTAGATGTGTAACATTATATACACCATTATTTATTTAAAACAAATAAATGGATACTTTTGTCCAGTATGGATACATTAAATTGATCAAAAGTGTCAGTAAAGACATTTATAATTTAATACATTTCTATCACAGTTTATACAAAAATATTAAGCAGCACAACTGTTTTCAACATTGATAATAATAATAAATGTGTCTTGAGAAACAAATCAGCATAATAAAATGCCACTGGACATTTTAAACTGTTCAGTTTTGGTTCACAGGCCTCCAATTAAAAGATCAAAATACAGTCAATATAGGCTAATTCATAGTGAACAGTAAGATTATTTAATTTGCTACTATACTTACAGCAGACACATATTTACAATACAAAGAAAGGAAGAACAGTTGATGATTTATTAATAACCCTTGAGTGTGCAGCTGAACTGACGCTGAAGGCAAACAAAGCTCAAGTACGTTCAGTGTAAAGAGTTCAGAGATGGGTAAATTTCAGCAAGCAACAAAGTGGCTGGCTGGGATCTCTTCTTATAGGGAGAGCATATACAGAGCACTGGGAAGTCTTCATGTGGGCTTCAAAGACACATTTTACTGAGCTCTCAAAGCACTGACAACACATATTCATCAGGAGAGAGTAAACAATCAGAGCACAGAGATCCTGCGTATCTAATTGCTAGTGTCATAAGCAGGGGCGGCTGGCCTATAGAGGGCGCTAGGGATACCCTCAAATAATAAGGTAGAATTTACAAACTGTGAGCTGAAGAGTCATATTCAGAGAAAAAAATGTGTTTTTAAAAGGTTTTTCAATGAGAGAAGGGTGGATACTTGACGGATGTCTTGAGGAAGAGCCACAACACTAAAAGACCTGATTGCTCCTATGGTTACCGACTATTAAAACTGACTGAATATGGCATAGACCTAACTAAGATATTTTTCAGCCGCCACTGGTCATAAGCATTACATGAATGTGTGACATATTCCCTCTCTCTCTTACTTCCGCACTGAATCAACATTCCCTTTTGCACCATGGAACCAATCTCGTGTTTTGCAGTCTTTTCAATGCACTCCAAGGCAGAGTGAGGGGAAATGTCATAAAACAATTGATTAAGTATTAAAATTAGCTAGTTCACTAAACTTCTCATCTGATGCCCTGTGTGTTTGCAAGGAATATGTGAACAGGAAAGTCTTTCAATTCCAAGCATTTCTCTCCAGTCTTTTATAATGATAAGGTCTGCATACTTTGGCTATGAGTGTGGATAGATAGTATGGTGGGAAAAAACACAAGTGTTAAGTAAGATTTATTAGACTGCAACTCTGACTCTAACATTTGTCTTTCATTAACATTTTAGAACTCTGATGACACATCAAATGCCTGTGTGATTCTATTATGGGCAAATACAACAAAGTATATGAAATCAAGCATGACTGCATCTGCAGTCAATGTTGGGGAAGAATGCTACTAAATACTTTTTTTTTTTTTTTTTTTTAGCTTTACAGCAGTAGGCTTTACACTATCAATATGTTTTCATTTCAGGGAGTTAAATGTGAATGTAAAGGGTTCACAAAGAGTCCATCTGATTAAACTGATGCTATTCACCAATTTATCTTGCACTTTTGTCTTTTTTGAAGATAAAATATGTTTGTAACAAGTTCGTATACTTTTTAAACTATTATTAGTTGTATTTAAAGCAAATTTGTTTGTTGATGTTTAAATTGTCACTATTTTAGATCCTCATTGTTTGTATTTTTAAAATGGCATCATATGATGGGTAGCTTGACTTTTATTTAAATATCAAGTTCAGTCAGCTCTAGAGGGCACAGGCTGATATGCCATTTACATGCAATCTGCAACCATTTACACCATTATCACATGACACAAGTTTAAATTGTCATGATTCTGCCATCATGTCTCCGATTTCTCTGGTCTTGTGGCAGGATCATGACAGACCCATGTTTCTTGTGCAGCACATGGCCATTTGTTTGGGCCATGTGCTTGCGTTGTCTCGTAACCCCGCCCCCTTGTTATCCTTGTCTTGTGATTATTGTCTAGTCAGTTTCACCTGTCCTCGTCATTAGTGTTTCCTATTTAACCCCTGTGTATTTTCTGTCATGTGTGATTCATTGTCATACGTTGTGTGATCTTTGCTGTGAGTAGCCTGAAGAAAGTCTTGTCTTAAGTAGTGTTTTGTTCCTGTCATAGTTGTAGTTTACCGTCTCAGTATTATTCTTTGTCTAGTCTATCCTGTCTTGTTTTACCCCATCGTGGGTTTTGTTTTCCCTGTTTTTGTGCATTAATAAACGTAGTCACTGCAACTGTCTGCTATTGGGTTCATCCTTCCTCATCCACATGACAGAATGAATCGCCAAAAGCAAAACCCAGCAGACAGTATGCCGGACGATCCTGTACGTTGGTGGCAGGAGGCGATGTCCTATTCCAGGAATGGAAGCTGAGCACTTATCTGGGAACTCGGTGGCAAGATTTTCTGGGACCCGTGGAGCTCATAGTAGGGGAGGAGGTCGAGGTCCAGCATTTTCTGAGCCCATCGCCTGCCCACCTGAGCCTGAGCCCTCACCATCCGCCAAGCTGCCCGTGATCCCGGAGGGTCTCATGATAGGTGTCGTGACGCTTGGGGACCAGGCCCACGCCGCTTCAGCTCCTGAGACATCATCTCCACCCACGAGTCTCTGCGGCAAACGAGGAAGACGTGTCTCGTGGGAGTCCGCTTCGGAGTCCTCCGCTACAGAGTCTACACTGTTTGAGACTGCCCTTCCTGCACCAGTAACTGTCCCCGTGGAGGTACCCCAACCACTCTCTAGTCCACCAACGGCATCTGCACCTCGTCCAAGGAAGAAGAGGAGGAGGAGGGGAGCTTCTCGTCCTTCACCCCTGCCTGTCCTAGAGCACGCGCCCGCTGCAGTCAGCGCCGTCACAGAGCCCGCTGCAGTCAGCGCCGTCATTGAGCCGGCTCCAGCAAGCGCTGTCCATGAGCCGGCTCCAGCAAGCGCTGTCCATGAGCCGGCTCCAGCAAGCGCTGTCCATGAGCCGGCTCCAGCAAGCGCTGTCCATGAGCCGGCTCCAGCAAGCGCTGTCCATGAGCCGGCTCCAGCAAGCGCTGTCCATGAGCCGGCTCCAGCAAGCGCTGTCCATGAGCCGGCTCCAGCAAGCGCTGTCCATGAGCCGGCTCCAGCAAGCGCTGTCCATGAGCCGGCTCCAGCAAGCGCTGTCCATGAGCCGGCTCCAGCAAGCGCTGTCCATGAGCCGGCTCCAGCAAGCGCTGTCCATGAGCCGGCTCCAGCAAGCGCTGTCCATGAGCCGGCTCCAGCAAGCGCTGTCCATGAGCCGGCTCCAGCAAGCGCTGTCCATGAGCCGGCTCCAGCAAGCGTGTCCATGAGCGGCTCCAGCAAGCGCTGTCCATGAGCCCGCTCCAGCAAGCGCTGTCCATGAGCCCGCTCCAGTAAGCACCGTCCCAGGATCTGCAGAGAGAGTTGCGGCCGATCTAGCCGCTAAGGATGTCCTGCAGGCTGTTTCGGCGCATCAGGAGATGCCTGTCATCATAGCGGCCAATACCTTGTCGGAATACCTGTCCCGTCTTGTCAAGATTCTAGAACCCCCTGTCTGTCCTGCCTTGTCCTCCGCATCCACGCCTGTCACTGTGAGCGCAGCACCCACGCCTGTCACTGTGAGCGCAGCACCCACGCCTGTCACTGTGAGCGCAGCACCCACGCCTGTCACTGTGAGCGCAGCACCCACGCCTGTCACTGTGAGCGCAGCACCCACGCCTGCCGCTAAGAGCGCAGCACACACGCCCGTTTCCTCCATGTCCTCTGTGTCCCCTGTGTTTGAATCTGTTGCTGCTGCGTCCCGGACTGTTTCCCCGTTTGTCCCTGTCTCCACCAGCCCCCGGACTGTTTCACCCTTTGTCCCTGTCTACACGAGTCCCCGGACTTTCACCTTTCGTCCCTGTATCCATTTGTCCCCGGACTGTTTCTCCTGTCACCATAAAACCCCGGACTGTTTCGCCTAAGTCTTCTCCTCATGTGTCTCCAGCCAAGTCTCCCCGGATTCCCCGTCCTCAGCCCTCGTCCCGAAGACCCAAGACCCCCAGTCCTCCCATCCACCCTGGACCTCACCTCATGAACTCTGTGTTTCCTCCACCCCCCTTGCCTTGTATGTTGTATTTGATGTTTCACCCCAACCCTGTTGTTGTTTATTCGTGTTTACCGTTGTTAGTGTTTTCCATGTTTTGTTGGTTTTTATCTTTGTCACAGTCTGTCTTGTCGTGTTTAGTGTCCCCTTGAGGAGCGTCTGGAAGCCGCTCCTTAAGGTGGGGGTTCTGTCATGATTCTGCCATCATGTCTCCGATTTCTCTGGTCTTGTGGCAGGATCATGACAGACCCATGTTTCTTGTGCAGCACATGGCCATTTGTTTGGGCCATGTGCTTGCGTTGTCTCGTAACCCCACCCCCTTGTTATCCTTGTCTTGTGATTATTGTCTAGTCAGTTTCACCTGTCCTCGTCATTAGTGTTTCCTATTTAACCCCTGTGTATTTTCTGTCATGTGCGATTCATTGTCATACGTTGTGTGATCTTTGCTGTGAGTAGCCTGAAGAAAGTCTTGTCTTAAGTAGTGTTTTGTTCCTGTCATAGTTGTTAGTTTACCGTCTCAGTATTATTCTTTGTCTAGTCTATCCTGTCTTGTTTTACCCCATCGTGGGTTTTGTTTTCCCTGTTTTTGTGCATTAATAAACGTAGTCACTGCAACTGTCTGCTATTGGGTTCATCCTTCCTCATCCACATGACATAAATAGTCTGGTTCATTGTTCTTAGTCTTGCAGCATGTTATCAGAGTTCCTCTGAAACCCTTCACCTCCCCCAGGTCCACCTGTCTAGATCTGCTACCATTTATATATGTCTATTTATGCATAAGCATATCTTACATGCTCACAGCAGCAGGTCTGTGTATCTATTAGCTGTAGCAAGTCCATACATATAGCAGCAGCAGCATAGACCTAGTCTGCAGAGACCTTTATGCAAAATGGAAATACTGGCAAGACTTTCAAAACATTTCCTTTAAACAAGTTATTCGTTGAGGAAAATGTGTATTTGTCCCACAAGGACTCACTCTGTGTCCTCCCTTTTTTTTTTAGATGCGTTTGGAACATCAGAGTATACGATATCTGCACACAAAGCAACGGTTAATTAATTCGGTACACATGCCTAAGTTTTTCAGTAGGAATACCTATACCATTACTCATATGTGTACTGTTAACTGCACAGATTGAAAGATTACCACATGATTTAACTGATACATGAACTGATTTAACTGATTTAACAGTCACAATACAGCATCCATGTTACAAATATTACAAAAGTTGTTGCAGGTTAAGGTAAATGATGCTCAGCTATGTAAACTGTAACCAGGACACTGTAATGTTGTGTTACCATCTAACACAAAGTAGTGGCAGATCTTTTCCTTTGTATTGTGACAGACATCCAAGTGTAATGGCTTATTGAAAAAAAAAAGGATGTAGCCTTGATTCTTTCCATCCGTTGTTGATTTGATGTTAAAAATTGAGGCAGATCTGAATGTGAGCTTGTAGTCTATTGTGGGTGGGTTTTAAGCAGACTAACTGACTGGAGAGGTCCGGCATACTTCAGCTATTTCACCAGAAGATTGAGTTCAGACCTTTTGATTAAAAAAAAGTTAAATTAAAAATAAATAAATGTATACAGGGATGAATAATTTGCAATAATATCATTAAGAGATCATTAATATGCATTTAGAAAGCAGAAGTTGTGGTAACACTTTATTTTGATGGTCCACGTTATACATTCTATTTTCAACTGCAGGTCAACCTCAAGACATTTGAGTTTTACTGCTTAATATCTGCTAACACTTTATTTTGATGGTCCCTCAAAAGACATTCTAATGACTATAAGTAACTTTGCAACTGCATGTCAATCTATTATACTAAGCTTAACCCTGACAACTAATCTTAACCTTATCCTAACAGTCAGTCTACTAATACTCTAATAAGAGTTAGTTGACATGTAGTTGTATAGTTACCAGTCGAATGTCTAAAGTGCAACCCATATTTTTGAATTCATAGACTATTATCTGGGATAATGTCACAAGTTTTCAATTTAATTATGAAAGCTTGAGCTGAAGTTCTCTAAAATTAAAACAAACACCACTCACCAGGTAAGACATTAATGTTAATTACTTGAAAAACATGTAGCTATTTGACTGCTAAAAGCCGCTAAATAAAAACAGACTCACAGGGGTGTAATGTAGTGAACATCTCTTTTATAGTACTTATCCATTTCAGTCTTTCACGCAAGAGTAATCACTAAAACTTCAGTGAGCGCTTACGCTTTCTATGACCGTAACCAAATGAGACATCTCACTCTTCTGATGTACCCTCTGAAGAAATGAAGGAAACAAGTCACTCTCAATTACCCTTCTCTCCCAGCGCACCCAAGAACATTTGGAACGATTATGCATAAAAGATGCAAAGAAAACAAATCCATCTCTAAGACATCCCATCCCAATCTGTGCCTGGTGTTTACTGCTTAACCTAATCCCTGCACTGCTCCGCTCATGACTGCAAATGTGTGAAAAGGAAAGTTGTCTTTAGAGCACTGAATGAGTGTTTTGGCATGCAGAAACAAATGGAGGATTATTTAAGTAGGTACATCAGGTAATGCAGATATTCTATTTGGAGGTGAGGGCTTTTGGAGTTTGATCACAAGGGGAGGACACTGTATCACTTCAGCCTCTTCAAACTGCAAGACTGTTCAATTCATAAACACGTCCTTTGAAGTGGGTCCTTCATATGGAGCTGAATCAGTGTGAAAATCCCTCAAGTGATGCTCAAAGAGGCAAGGAAATCAAGTCCTTTTGGAGCATGGCAAAACAAGGTTGTCTGTGTGGAGATCTGGGTATTACATCTGAGCATGACTTTTGCAACTGATTCCAAATCTGATCTGGATGGATGGACGGACAGAGAGAGAGAGAGGTAGATCCTTGTTGGCACAAATTGATTGTACATTCAAAAAATCAAGAGGCCGATTTGGAACACTGGCACCAAATGCATACACCACAAAAATACCAATTGAGTATGAAAAAAAAACCTGATTTCAATAGAACTAGGGATGTTCGATTCTGGGTATTTCAGAGTTGTGTCTGATTTCCAGCTCCCACTGTAGAAGTAGATGGAATTGACTCCAAGAATCGATTCCATTTGCTCCATTTACGTTAAGTCAAAACAGGCAGAGCAATAAGAATACATGATTGCCGTCATTATTACACACCATATCTATTCTTTTGTTCCGACACAAAGCCTACAACTCTCTGTATTAAAACAATACAGTTTTACTAATTTAACAAATTAGCCCAGATGACATTACTTTGAAATGATGAGTATCTCCAATTCACAATCGTTTCCTAGTTGTGCGTCAATACCTAATTTTCCAGAGGGAAAAGTAAGGAGAAAACGACTTGGTTGAATATTATTTCAGAGTTAAATAAATGAGAGAGAAAATAATGTATACTTTAAAGTATTATTCTAATTAATCTAAACGGTCGGCGAAGGCGATAAGCGCCCACTGTCATCTCTTGTAATACATACAGTACAATCAATGTACACTTATTAAAGGGATGGTTCACTTTGAAATTAATTTTTGATATGTTTTAGCTTACCTCAAGGGCATCCAAGATGTAGGTGTCTTTGTTTCCACAGTATTTTCAATTTTGATATTTTTAGGTCAAACCGTTCTTGTCTGTCAGTCAGATAATGCAGGTCGCGCGTGTACGTCACGCATACAATTGTTTTATTTAAATTTTGTTTTTTATTGTTTTCTTTTACGACGGTTTAAACATCCCAGATAAGCGCAAATTAGTACCATTTTAATTAGCCGTCTTACCTACACTCTCTGTTCTGTGTAAACAATGAGTGACG